>CM068385.1:101524167-101879167 GCA_034770075.1 Aralia elata
GATTGCGGTAACCGTGTTTCACGGAAGTCGAGGGGTTGCCTAACACCTTCCCCTCACTTAAACAAGCCCCCGAACTCTATGAATCTCGATTCGCAGACCAATTAATTCGGAGTCACATATGAGCCAGCGATTTATAAAACACGAAATTCGGATGAGTTGGTACATCCATTTCAAATATACCAACTGGCGACTCTGGTTAATTGGCTCATCACAAAACACGATCTTTCAAAACCCCGTCGACATCAATGCCGATCTTTTCCAAAGAATCATTAAATCAAAAGGCTAAAATTGGAAAAGACAAGAGAGAAAGCGAAAACCCGGCGTCGACAGCTGGCGACTCTGCTGGGGATATTAGAGGGCTTAAGCCGCATTAAAATCTTGATGCTATTCTATCCTTTAAAAATTCATGAATATGTGTGTGCATGCGATATTTTGATCTTTTGTGTTTTTGTTGTGTGAATGCGTGTTTTGTCCAATGAATGAATGATTGAATGGAATGGCTTTACTTTAAAGAAATCATTTGCATACGGTGAGGACGATGAATGTGAATGTATGTTGAGAGAGTACCTCCTCCTGAGGCGAACCTGTCGGTTGCTTATTACTGGACTCGATGGGGCTGCTCCCCGGAGATGGCTCAAGAAACGCACCACTCAAATCCGCTCCAATCGAAAGGGCTCAAACGAGTAGATTGCGAAGATTTGGGAACCTTCATGCCGAAAAGCCCGCGAGAGTAACCCTAGGGTAGGTCAGCCTCAGATTAACCCAACGCAGGAAAAGTCTCTTCATGCCTTTTTACGTTTATATGTCTAAATGTCATGATCTCATTCAATATTCATACATCCCTTTTTCTGTGTCGAAAGAGATTACTAACCGCTGTGAATTGCAGGGAATAGTTGGGGGAGCATAATAAAGCATGTTTGGCATTGGTTATGGCACTAAAGGACTACTAACTTTCTGTTTTACAGGGAAAGATTAAAAAACCCAAAAAAAAAAAAAACACACAAAAATTTTTACAGTTTTAGCATGCATCCATGTTTTCATTTCCCCGGGACTAAACTTCGAACCGTTGTCTCTGTAGGATTGCTCCTCAAACCCGTTCGCAGTCTAAGAAAGCCCAGGCCTCTACCTCTGAAATGGCTGATCTTCCCAATCATAGTTCCATATCTCGGGAGGAGTTTGATGATTTTAAAAGACAGATGATGGAAATGGCCACAATGTTAAAGGAACAATTCTTAATCAGACAGGATCCGGCAAACCAGGGATCGCATAATATTCCACCGCCAGGGGATGATCAGAATCCTCCTAAAAATGGTACAAACTTGCTTAAAGAGGACCAACCCCGACTCAAGGACGAGTCAGTCATCCCAAGGCCCGTTCCCATACCTAGCAAGACAGTGATTACTATCCCCGAGGAGGGGGACAATGACGACCTTCGGAGAAAAATGAAACACATGGAGGAAACCATCCAATCTCTAAAGGGCATAGGCTCCCTGGGCAGGGTTAATTACTCAGATCTGTGTGTTTTCCCCGGAGCCAGATATCCAGAAAAGTTCAAAGTTCCCGAGTTTGAAAAATACAATGGAAAGGGAGACCCCTATACACACTTGAAAATCTACATTGGAGAACTCGGGTCTTATGCCGAAGACGAGGGGTTATGTTTGAAGCTATTTCAGTTAAGCTTAACAGGGGATGCAAGAATATGGTATGCCCGCCGCGACAACGCCCGAATCCACTACTGGGAGGAATACGGCCATACATTCTTCACCCAATACAGCTTTCAGGCCCAGATGGCTCTTGACAGGTACCAAATGACAAAGGTTAAAAAACAGCCTAGGGAATCCTTTAGGAATATGCGCAAAGATGGAGGGGCATGGCTGCCCAGTGTAACTCCCCCGATGAGCGAATCAGAGATGTTAATGACCTTTGTAGACATTCAGGAGGCACCGTATTATGAGAGGGTCATCTCGGGGATTGGAAGACCTTTTGCGGAAATGATTAAACATGGAGAGATGGTTTGACATGGGGTTGAAATCGGGTAAAATCCGGGATCTTACTGCTTTAGAAACTGCTGCCGAGCAAATACAGAATGGAAACTATGGCAGCACTTCCCGGAGAGTCCAAAAGAGGAAGGAAGAGGATGTCTCCCTCATCCTACAAGGGTCGTCCAGTAAAGCAGAAAGCCATCTTCCGGTACAGGCACAGAGGGGAGGGCCACCCCGACAGCCCAATTTCTCAGATCAAAGAGCAGAGGGGCGAAGAAGATATGAGGCCTCGCAAAACCGAGTATTCACCCCGCTCGGGGAGCCGCTTGAACGAGTATTAGCGGTATTAGTAGCCCAAAAGAAAGATCGTTGGTTTGGCACCCCCGAGTGACCCAAAGGGTAGAAGGTTTGACCCGAGCAAGCGGTGAGCATACCACTCCAGTTCCCCTGGCCATGATACACAGGATTGCTGGACGTTAAAGCATCGAATCCAAAACCTGATTGACAGGGGAGAGATTGTGGTGGAACAGCCGGATTCCCCGAATGTTAAGGCAAATCCCCTGCCAAGACATGATGGAGGGGGAGTCAATGCGACGGAGGCAAGTGAGGCGGGGGAGCCGCCAAGGTTGAACTATGTGCAGAAAGTTGAGGAGATGATAAATGTGATACATGACCATGGGAGTGCGAGGGTAACGCCCATCAAGTTGATAGGGGTAAGTACGAATAACATAGAGGGACCTATCAAGTTGACAGCTCCGAGGCCCATCATTTTTGCTGCAAGGCCACAACTCCCTATCAGTAGTCTGAAGACTGTACCCTGGAATTATGGGGGAATACCGGAGGAAGCGGCCAGTTGTGCTTCCGTGACGACCAGGGGGAACCCCTTATATCTTCCCGGGCGAGTCCTTGAGAGCCAAAAGAGGAAAAATGAAGAGGTTTCCGAGGAAAGGGCCATAGAGTTTTTGAAAAGGATGGATCACCCAGAAACGAGGGGGATCCAGATTTTAAATGAGGAATCAACCCTAACATCAGTCATGGACTTGGTGTTGTCATCCAGTGAGCATTGCAAAACCATGATGAAGGTTCTGGAGGAGGCATTTGTGTCCAAAGAAATTAGTGAGGAGGGTTTCGGCCAGCTGATAGGCCACTTATTGGAAACCGATTGCAATATCCTTTACGGATGAGGACATTCCCAAAGAGGGAAGGGGGCACCGAAAACCGCTACACATCGCGGTAATCTCCTCAGGATATGTCATGAATGGGGTGCTGATCGAACGGGGATCGGCATTGAATATATGTTCCTCTCAGCACGCTGAAGAAAATGAACATCAGTCTCAAGCGCCTACGGGCCAGTCATGTGGTGGTTCGGGCTTTTGACGGATCCCGGAGGGATACCATCGGGAGAGATAGAATTGCCAGTGGAGATAGGGCCCTGTACTTTTGATATATCCTTCCAAGTCCTAGATATTACGGCAAGCTACAACCTGCTGTTAGGGAGGCCGTGGATACACATGGCCGGGGCAGTTCCTTTCCACGATCCACAAACAAATCAAGTTGATCATCGATGGGAATCTGGTAACAATCTCGGCCGAATGTGATGACCCTTCTCCTCCCAGGAGTGGCCTACCAGTAATCAATGTGGATGAGTCAGCGGCGCCTGCCATCTTTCAAGCATTAGAGATTAGCACTCCCCATTATAGATGCCTGGGAGCTCCAGCTGTGAAACCAAGGGTCTCTCCGGAACTCACCTTTGTGGCAAAGGAAATGATTAAAATGAACTTCCAACCTGGACAGGGACTAGGGAAAAGCAGTCAGGGAATCACCAAACCCATCCACCTACCACAGCAGATAGGCAAAGCAGGATTGGGATACCATGTGGGCGCAGTGCGGGGACACCGTCAGGGTGCGACTCCGATTCGACTAGTTGGCAGTCCAGTGACCAAAGTCGACAATAAGCAGGGGATCAGCGGACCTGTGATTGGGGCAGGGAATGAAGAGTTAACCCCCACACATAGTGAGTCGGCCCGGAGGGAAAGTTTCCTGCAGGAGGTCGCAAAAGAGTTTGAAACCAAATGCTACATCCCCGGACAATCAACAAGCAGTAAGGAGGGGACGAATATTATCATACCACCGGGAGCCCAACAAGTTGTGCCTGTCATCGATTGGGCAGGACTGATTATTCCTGGAGAGGGTATGGAGGAGAACTCAGGCGACGTATCCGTAATCATCGGGGAGGTGTCCGATGTGAGGACCTCTTTCATCCAGCGCATTTCAGCTGACCTGACCATCGACAATTGGACCCAGAAACCAGTGATATCCAAACAGGGGTAAAGCTCGACGTCAGGGTGGTTGACCCCAGATGATGGGGGAATGAAGAAGTTTTATTTTGTTGTGGTTTTATTTCTGCATAATTGTGTCGTTTCTTCGTGTTATTTGAAAATTGCGATCGTCGTGAAAAAATGACTTATATATGACAAGTATTTTGTTTTATGTCAGGTGTACCAATTTGAGTATTCCTTGCCTAACAAACGATCTTTCAAATTTGAATGGTGATTATGATTTTGACATTGAGCTGGATTTCGATTTGATGGGCATTGAGCAAGAACGAGACAGATTACGACGACGCACCTGATGAGATCAAAAGGATGGGTCGAAGATAAACCCAAACCCAATTTGGACCAAACCATCACCGTTGATATTGGAACCCCTGACAATCCAAAAGAACTCAAGATAGGGAACAGACCTTGACCCCAGCCAAAAAACAGAAATAATTGAGTTACTAAGCCAATATGAGGATGTCTTTGCCTGGTCGCCACGAGGATATGATCGGATTGTCCACCGACATTGTGGGTGCACCGGTTACCCATCAAGGAGGGTTTCAGGCCTGTCAAGCAGAAACTAAGAAAGTTGAAAACCTGAGTGGAGTTTAAAAGTGAAGGAAGAGATCATCAAACAGTTCAGGGCGGGAATCATTATGGTGTCCACTTACCCGGAATGGCTATCCAATGTGGTCCCAGTGGCTAAACCTGGAGGAAAGGTGAGGGTATGCGTGGACTACAGAGATCTAAACAAGGCCAGTCTCAAGGATAACTTCCCGGTGCCTTTCATACACATCCTGGTGGATAACACAACCCAATACGAAATGTACTCTTTTGTGGATTGCTTCGCAGGATATCATCAGATAATGGTGGCGGAGGAAGATCGGGAAAAGACCGCATTCATCACCCCCTGGGGCACTTTCTGCTATAGACGACTGGCTTTTCGGTCCTCACAAATGCAGGGGCTACTTATCAGAGAGCCATGATGGCCTTGTTCCACGATATGATGCACAAGGAGATAGAGGTCTACGTGGACGACATTATTGTGAAATCGAAGGTAGAGTCCGATCATATAACTCATCTCAAAAGCTATTCAATCGGCTCAGAAAGTATTAATTTGAAAACTCAATCCAGCCAAGTGTGCTTTCGGAGTGCAGTCATGGTAAGCTCTTGGGATTCCTGGTTAGTGATCGGGGCATTGAGTTGGATCCAGCAAAGATTAAGGCCATTGTGGATATGCCAGCACCTCGCACAGAGAAGGAGATAAGGGGATTCCTGGGAGAGTAAACTTCATCAGCCGTTTTATATCTCACTTGACGACTACATGTGAGCCGATTTTTAAATTGTTAAGAAAGGGTGCTTCCCAAGATTGGAATGAGCAGTGTCAGAGGGCTTTTCAGATCATTAAGAAACAACTGACGGAGGCACCAGTGCTGGTACCCCCGAAGGATGGGATCCCTTTGTTTTATGTATATATCCGTCAACACCATCGCGATGGGATGTATGTTGGGACAGAAAAATGAGGCGGGTAAAGAGCAGGCCATCTATTACCTCCAGCAAAAGATTTAGCCAATGTGAGCAGAATTACACTCCCATTGAGAAGACCTGTTGTGCTCTGGCCTGGGCTGCAGGGAGATTACAGCACTACCTCCATGGGCATAACAACGTACCTGATATCAAGAATGGATCCCTTGAAATATATTTTTGAAAGGCCCATGCTGAATTGTCGATTATCCAGATGGCAGTTAATTTTACAACAGTTTGACATGGTGTACGTAACCCAGAAGGCCATGAAAGGGCAGGGAATTGCAGATCAGTTGGCAGAAGCCCCAACGGGAGGGATGGAGCCGTTAGAAACCCCTCTCCCGGGCTGAGGATATATTCTGGGTATCGCGCGAAAAATGTGATGACGAGGGGACAATTCTGGAAGCTGTATTTTGATGGTGCCATGAATGCCGAGGGGGCAGGAGCCGGAGCGGTCCCTAGTCTCTATCACCGGAGAAACAATACCCCGTGGCCACTAAACTTCCGTTTCAGCAATTCGAACAACAACACCGCTGAATACGAGGGGTGTATCCTGGGACTCCGATTGGCCCGTGACATGGGAGTAAAAAGACTAGCGGTGTTCGGAGGATTCAGAATTGGTAAATCAGACAAGCAATCGGGGTATACAACACTAAGGAGCTTCGGTTACTTCCATACCATCGTTGTGTCACCCAGCTTATGCAAGAGTTCGAAAGATATCGCCTTCCGCCATATTCCTCGGGGACGAAATGATTTTGCCGATGCATTGGCGACTTTGGCTTCCTTAATCCACGTGATTCAAGAGTAGGGACAGTCCACAGATTGAGATCACCGTACAGAATGCCCCGGCATATGAGGAAAATGTGGCAGTGTTATCAAACGAGGGGGTGTTGACGAGGCAGCACTGGTATCACGACATAAGGGACTATCTGAGAGACAGATCCCATCCCGATCGGGCAAATCGGACAGAAAGTATGAGAAAACAAAAGATGGCGATGAATTATTACCTGAGTGGCGAATCACTTTACAAAAGCGATCCCGGGTTGGGACTGTGTGCAATGCGTAGACGAAACGCCAATCCCAAAGGATTATGAATGAAATCCATGGCGGGGTGTGTGGGCCACATATGAGTGGACCGATGTTGGCCAAAAAGATCTTGAGGACAGGGTATTATTGGTTAACGCTGAAGGCCGATTGCGATGATCATGTCAAACGGTGTTATCAATGCCAGGCGCACGGTAATGTGATCCATACGCCTCCCAATGAACTGCACTGTATGACCTCCCCATGGCCATTTTCAATGTGGGGAATGGATGTAATCGGACCAATAGAGCCCAAAGCAAGCAACGGGCATCGATTCATCTTTGTCATGATCGATTATTTCACCAAATGGGTAGAGGCAGCTTCTTTCCCTAAAGTAAACTCAGGAGGTCATCGTCAGCTTCATCAGGAATAATGTCATTTGCCGATATGGGCAACCTGAGGTTGTAGTCTCCGACAATGCCAAGAATTTAAACAACGCCCTCATGAAAGGACTGTGTGACCCAGTTCAAGATTAAGCACCTCAATTCCGTCATTTACCGTCCCAAAATGGAATGGGGGCAGTGGAGGCGGGCCAATAAGAACATCAAGAAGATCATGGCGAAAATGTCTGCTAATCATCGGGGATGGCCGGATCTGTTTACCCCTCACCCTGCTGGCATACCGAACATCCACGCGTACTTCTACGGGAGCAACCCCTTACGCCTTGGTATATGGAAATGGAGGCTGTCCTGCCAGTTGAAGTTGAGATGGCGTCCCTCAGAATAGTGATCGATGCTCAGATAAGCGAGGAGGATTGGATGCAAAGTCGATACGACCAATTGGCCCTAATTGATGAAAGGAGGGTGGCTGCTGTTTGGCCACGGCCAGCTATATCAACAGAGGATCTCCCGATCATATGACAAAAGGATTCAGACCTCGGAAATTCAAGGAGAATGACCTGGTGCTAAAGAGAATCATGTCTTGTCAGGACGAAGCCAGGGGGAAGTTTGCCCCGAATTGGGAAGGACCATTCGTGATTAAGAAAGTGCTGTCCGGAGGAGCCCTCATATTGCAAGAAATGGATGGTGGAGGTATTTCCACAACCCCTCAATGCTGACTCGGTGAAGCGGTTCTAACGCTTAAATCATCAGTTCTTTTTTTCCTTCGAGAGCGAACTACGTAGGACCTGATCTCCCAACTTGTGGGGGGGTACGTAGTGCAGCCATCATGGCGCGGGTCCGATCCTTTAAAAATAATCCTTTCCCCAACCAAAACCAATTTTCGATAGCCCGATAAAACCTTCCTACACCCTCAAAACCTTCCCGAAACCAACTGCCTAACCAGTTTCATCCCAGAATACATACCCTGATCCAACCCAAACAGTTATCCAAAATCTGAGATTCAATCCGACGAAATCAAAAGGGTGTGCGGCAATATCTGTCAAAAAAATCTCCATCAAGTCTTGAGGAAAGAAAGAAGGCGAAATGTCAAAATCATGGTCAGTTTGGATAAAATTGATGATCCAATGGAGGGCAATGATACGACAAAAGGGGAAAATGACTAAATTTAGATTGCATGTCTATATATATATAAGTCGTTCTATTACAGATTTATCTTTCAATAAACTGATGAAACACCAACATAGTCTATGCAGGAAATAAAATAATTCTACAAATCTGAAAACTAGCCGAAGCAGGATGGACAGGGTGGTGGATAGATCTGAAGCAGCATTCAGCATCTCCTGCAATCTGCTGCCCCCATCATATCAATACGATCCAGTAAAGCAGTAGCTCGGCTGACAGTCCCAAAATGAGCATCTACCACTGCCCTGGTCTGAAATACAATGGCCTCTCTATCAGCAATGGCAGCAGCATCTCTAGCCCGAACGGCCGCAACAATCCGCATGTCCAAATGATCGGATCCTGCAGGCAAATACAAAAACTGAGATGACACAGGCCATCAGAACGCCCACTCTCAAGGCATCCCAGCGCTCCTCGGACACGGAAAAATCACCGAGGAAAAGACGGAAACTGTCAGCGTGAGCCGAATCGGTTCAATCAAGAATTGAAGAGGAACCATATGGTCTGATGTGATTACCGGTAATAAGACAGCCCTCGCAAACCGGTGAAAGTCAAGAAATTGACGGCGCATGGAACCAACAGTAACCCTAGCACGAGGGACCCATCCAAGGGCAAGCCGGTGTGAAGCGAGCATACTCCTCAAGGGTGGGGGGTCAGCTCTACTGTCCCAAACCTAAACACCTGACGGGCAGGGGCCCAATAGCTCAGAAGACCATCCACAAAGCCCCGCTGGCACCCGCGAAGGTTAATAAGGACCAAGAATGTCCCAAAAGGACCATCTACGATAACCCTATCTGCTGGCGATAGACTGTCCAACCAGCGGAAGAGGCTGCCAACCAACCCTGTGGGAGGAGTGGAATCCAAACGAACCACGGCATCTGAGGACGACATCTGTGAAAAAATAGTATCAAAAAAGACTGTACAGGGGTCATTCTCTACCCATAAATAAAAAGCATGCATCATACAGTTAATAATGAAACAGGTGAATCCCATAAAATGAAAAAGAAAACTGTGCATAAATAAATAAATGAGTTCAGTACATAGTGCATAAATGAAAAAGAAATCTAAGCAGGTGCCGATACAAAAGGCCCTATCCTATCCTGGTCTAAATAAAATCAGTATCATCTATGAAAGCAGGATCCTCGAACTGATCCCCTGGAGTCGTCGAGCTCGGAGGACCAAAGTTCATATCAGGGATGTAGGGATGCGCTGTGGCATCAGATGAACTCGGGCCTGCATCATAACCTGCACCGTCAGGATCGTAGGTGTAAGCCTCCTCCGGGGCCCGGCCCAACCCCCGAATAAATAGCGACAACTGATCTACCTGACGGGTCAATGAGGCGATCTGCTCAGCGTGGGTAGGGGTCCGAACACAGGCAGCCCAATCGGTCATCGTCACCGAGCCTGGAACCATGTCTCCAAGGAAGAAAGTGGCCCGAGTCTGAGGACCGATGGTACGGGGCACCCACCATGTGCGGAACGCATCACTCGTAGTGGGACCTGTGGAAAGCATCCGACCATCCTCCCCGGCAAGCATGATCTCTGAAGGCTGAGAATCCAGCGGCCAGAAAGTAGTGAAAGAAAGGGAGTGCGGGATGCGGATCTCCCCGGTGACGCATCTGAATGCGCGCTCTCCCAGATACATCACCCAGCCTCCCAACACTCTGCAAAGTGAGGCGACGGGTAGAAAGCTCGAACTCCGGGCCGGAAGGATGCCCGTCAGCAAACCCCACAGTCAGATGCTCGGAGAGGTAGGGAATCCAGACGACGTCGGCAGCCGTGATCAACTCCAGCTGGATACGACAATGTGCAAAGCTGCCCGACACGGGGACCTCCTCCAGAGTACTGTGATGCCATCGCCGACCCCGAGGATAAGTGTCCGGGCCCAGAGTAGTGATAGGCCTCAGACATGGCAGCCGCTCGTAAGCCCAGAACTGTGAACAGAAACAAGACAGGGCATGAGTCACTATCAAATACAGAAAAGAGATGAAAGGAAAAGAAATACAGTAAGAGAGAGGAGGAGGGGACTCACCAACAGAAAATGGTAGAAGCCGAGCCAGGCATCAGTCTGTCCCTGCTGAGCGTAGACGCATGCCGTGGAGGAAATAGGCAAAGGTGAATGACCCCCAGTCATAATCACCGATGCGGTCCACATCTCTGACCGCTCCTACGACGCTTGAAATGAATGGTGGAGGAGTTGTTCCCCAGAAAACAACCCCTCATGATGGTCAGGAACAGGCGTCGTAGCAGAATGTCCCTGGTGCCCTGATCTGCTGGAATAGGCAGCGCATAGAGACCCCCGACTGCATCGACTGCCAAGGCACCAGATCGGATACTGCGGGCCTTAAAGACCCGGTCCTCAGCAGCGAAGCCCAGCAAAGCTCGAACCTCCACAGGAGTGATGTCAAGATCCAAGGGGACGCGGGACCCGGTAAACTCAATGCCGGTAATGTACCTCCAGTCCCATGGGGTCAACACGACCTCGCAGTCGAGGAGATGAAGAGACTGCGTCTGGTGGAACCATCGCTCGGATAAAGCCCTCATGTAACCCCAGGGGCACTGGCGGGGGATGATAGTGAAGAAATGTCGAAAGCCCCAAGAGTCCACCATCGCCCGATAATCAATGTGCAGGGCCGCGTAAAGGGAGTAGATGTTGAACCAGTTGCCCCTCGGCTGGGTAAACTCGGGTACCTGGGGCAATCACCAAGGGGTCAATCCGGATAAAAGGAGAATGGAGAAATTGAGAATGAAATCAGAATAGAGCTGAAATATACCTCGTTAGCCACGAGAGATGCCGAGGGGTGACGACTGAGATCCCGACCCAAAAGATCGGGTATCTGCACAGAGGCGCCAGAAGGAGCCTGATGAGTAGATGGAGCCGGTGTGCTGGAGGATGGCCCCTCTGCCGCGACCTCCGGAGGGACAGCCTCCTCAACGTCCGGATGACCAGGACGAATAACAGCCTCCGTCAAACGACGAGCCTGACGGGTCCGAGGAGGAACAGGAGTGGGTGCAGCCCTACGACGGCGAACACCCGAAGTCCGAGAGGCGGAGGAGCTACTGGGCGCATCACGATCCATAGCTGGAATAGAACGGGCGAAAAAGAAGGTAAGTTTCCTTTTAAAATTATGTAATGAACATTCTAAATTTCTAGCCTCATCATATGATTAATGCAACATGATGCATGTAAAAAAAAAAAAAAAAAAAAAAAAAAATCGGCAGAGTTCCGTTTGTAAATTGAACATCCCAGGCATAAGCCAAACGTGTTTTCCATCAATCAAAGCCTCAAACAGATTTAAATTGCATTCATATATGTAATTACAGCATGTAATGCATGATTTTATTGCAGAAAAGGAATAACAATATGTGGGACCGCCTCATGAACATAAAATAGGACTCACATAGTTGATACATAGCATGTATATATGATGGTACATTACATAGCATTGTAAAGCATACATTTATCTCTAAACATGCAAATAGTCAAATGTATAGCAAAACATTGACGAAATTGAAAAGTGACCGGTCAAAGTGTTACCTGTAGCGTGTAGATCAATCCTACCGGAACAGTTTTTGCAGGAAAGTTGAAAAAATCGACAAAAAGCCCTTGCGAACAAGAAAAATCGAGAGAATCTCTTTGGATTACAAGTTGAAAGTGACAGATCTGGAGGAGCCGCGTTGGATTTAAGGCCCGATCATGGCCGCAGATGTATCTGCGGCTGGCCGCAGATCCATCTGCGGCTGGCCGCAGATCCATCTGCGGCTGGCCCTGGTGGGTCCCACCTTGCTCCCTTGCAGCCATTTGACGTGTTGAAGTGAAAAGTTTACGAGATGGGTGACCGGCGACGATACCCGGCCCCGGCATGACGATCGATCGGCGACGATAACCGGCGATCACGAGATGGATGACCGGCGACGATAACCGGCTCCGACAAGATAACCGACCGGCGACGATAACCGGAGGTTACGAGATGGGTGACCGGCGACGATACCCGGCCCCGGCATGACGATCGACCGGCGACGATAACCGGCGATCACGAGATGGATGACCGGCGACGATAACCGGCTCCGACAAGATAACCGACCGGCGAAGATAACCGGAGGTTACGAGATGGGTGACCGGCGACGATACCCGGCCCCGACATGACGATCGATCGACCGGCGACGATAACCGGCGATCACGAGATGGATGACCGGCGACGATAACCGGCTCCGACAAGATAACCGACCGGCGACGATAACCGGAGGTTACGAGATGGGTGACCGGCGACGATACCCGGCCCCGACATGACGATCGACCGGCGACGATAACCGGCGATCACGAGATGGATGTCCGGCGACGATAACCGGCTCCGACAGATAACCAACCGGCGACGATAACCGGGGGTTACGCGATGGGTGACCGGCGACGATACCCGGCCCCGACATGACGATCGACCGGCGACGATAACCGGCGATCACGAGATGGATGACCGGCGACGATAACCGGCTCCGACAAGATAAACCGACCGGCGACGATAACCGGAGGTTACGAGATGGGTGACCGGCGACGATACCCGGCCCCGACATGACGATCGACCGGCGACGATAACCGGCGATCACGAGATGGATGTCCGGCGACGATAACCGGCTCCGACAGATAACCAACCGGCGACGATAACCGGAGGTTACGAGATGGGTGACCGGCGACGATACCCGGCCCCGACATGACAATCGACCGGCGACGATAACCGGCGATCACGAGATGGATGTCCGGCGACGATACCCGGCCCCGACAGATAACCAACCGGGCGACGATAACCGGGGGTTACGAGATGGGTGACCGGCGACGATACCCGGCCCCGACATGACGATCGATCGGCGACGATAACCGGCGATCACGAGATGGATGTCCGGCGACGATAACCGGCTCCGACAGAGGACCGACCGGCGACGATAACCGGGGGTTACGCGATGGGTGACCGGCGACGATACCCGGCCCCGAACGAGACGACAGATTGAAGGAGTGAACCCAAAGACTAACGAACACGGTCAAGGGGTTGATACATTGACACTCTTACGAATGTCTTGCATGCATTGCATCTTATGTTGCATCATAAGCTATATGTGTGAGACATCATGTATGCACTGTCATTCTTACACACTGTCATTCATGCATCGAGTGTCTATTCTTTATCCTGTTCATTTCATTTATCATTTCATAAACATGATAAAGAGGGGCAGCTGTAGACACCCAAATTTTGCGTTTCCTTCTACTAACCGTGACAGGAGGGCGAAATCGTCAATTGAACCAGCTTGCGGGAGCAAAGGAGCGGGCACAAGGGCGAGCGCCCGGCACCGCCGCAATGTTTTGGGCAACCCAAGTTTACGTGACAATAAAGCCGTCCGAAGCAGGCACTTCCAAATGAGGTGGCACGTCTCCCGGAAATTCCCGGACTGCAGAATACGAGCCTGTCAACGAAAACCGACGTTGCGGCACGAAAATCGAGGCATGGCACGAAAATCGAGAAAGTCAAGCCCGCCAGCCGCGGATAGATCTGCGGCCAAGTGGGTGCGCCAGCACGAAAACCGGGAAATCAGCACTACCAGCTGAGTGCGATGGGAGGCGTGCCAGCTGGCCAGCCTATTTAAGCCAGCTTCGGCAGCATACAGGAGGTTCAGCAAAATTTTGGAGAAGAAGAAGAAAAAACAGCAAACAGCAGCACGGAATTTGAGAGAAAAAATAGTAGATTTTGCAACAAAAATAGGAAGAAAAGAGAGGAAAAAGAGAGAAATTTTACTCCTTTAATTTTGATTGTATCAAATATATTTCTCATCCTATTCAAATACCAAGACTTCATCCTTTTTGAGATCATTTTGCAAGGTAAAAATTCCTTTTGTTATAACAATTCATATCATCTTATTTGCTTAGATGGGATGTAGTTTTCATGTATATTGTTGAACAATCATGGATTATGGATTATTAGGGAGGGTTCCATCGGAACAAAATTCTTCCTAATAACCCGAGGATATCCAATTGATAAAATTTCTAGCTTGTTTGTGATAATTTATTGGGTGTAATTTATTTAGATTGTCATTTCCGGATATCATGGTATATTAGATAAACCCGGGTTGGTTAGTTATGTAATATTCATTTTGTAGGCATGTATTAATCTCGTGTGAGCCTAGGAATGCGACCCCGAGGTCCAAATCCGATGATGGACGTTTTGATGTATGTGATAGAGTCAAGATGCTCGTTTTGTAACATGTAACCTTTGGGCCTTAAAACGACGCCAAGGCGGGAATCGTGTTTAAGGCCCCGAAATAGTGAAATTTGTGATTGTTGGCGTTCGGGGATATTTTGATGGCTTACATGCCCATGAATAGCCCGACGCGTGTTTATGCTCGATTCGATTTATGACGCGAAATTGATTTCAAAGCTAAATGATAAGATTTTCATAAAAATCAAGCAAAGTAGGATATTAGAATCACGAGGTTAAAATTTGAGAAATGTTAATGAATGTCGATTCCTATCTAACGAGAAAGCTAAAGAAAAATCGTTCTCAAACATCACAAAATCTGATTTTAGAAATAAGTAACGTTTTATTAAATCTTTGTGCATAGGGTGAAAGAGATTCTAGAAATTGCCCGATCATTTCACGAAAGCAACGTATAGATCTCGATTCCTATTTTGACAAAGGTTTAAAACTCTTGTTTTGCCAAAACGACACCTAACGAAAATCTCATAGTTTTGACAATTAAAATCAAACCTTTCTCATAAAGCTTTCTCGTGTATGCCGAAAAGACATTCCGAAGCATTCTCAAAGTAAAACACGATTTTCCCTAAAATCCAAATGATTCTTTCATACAAACTCACCACAACATTCACATAAGCACACATACATACACACGCACGCGCACACACACACATTTCATGAATTAAAGGATAGGAGAAGCATCAAGATTGCGGTAACCGTGTTTCACGGAAGTCGAGGGGTGCCTAACACCTTCCCCTCACTTAAACAAGCCCCCGAACTCTATGAATCTCGATTCGCAGACCAATTAATTCGGAGTCACATATGAGCCAGCGATTTATAAAACACGAAATTCGGATGAGTTGGTACATCCATTTCAAATATACCAACTGGCGACTCTGGTTAATTGGCTCATCACAAAACACGATCTTTCAAAACCCCGTCGACATCAATGCCGATCTTTTCCAAAGAATCATTAAATCAAAAGGCTAAAATTGGAAAAGACAAGAGAGAAAGCGAAAACCCGGCGTCGACAATATTTATAAAATTAGTGCATCTTCAATATTTAATTTACAAATTAGTGCATTCTTATCCCTTTAATTTAGGTGAGTGGTTTAGTGGATTGTTGATGTGGCTCGTGTTTCTATTTAATTGCACATTTCAAAATTCAAAATTCAAAATTCAAATTGTCAAATATTAATATAGTGTTCCTCTGGAACACTACAGTATTGTCCCACTAGCTCACGCCGCCGTCAACATAGAATTCCAAGTCAAAGACATCAATTTGTTTTACAGTGATGGTTACCAATTAATTATAAAAAATTTATTATATAATTTTTTTTATAGTGCAATTGGTAGCTAAACTTTCATATAAATGTAACTAATTCAGTTTTATTGGGTTATCAATTAATTTTAAAAAATCTATTATAGAATTATTTTTTTTCATAATGCAGTTGGTAGTCAAATCTTAACACAAAGGTAACCAATTCAGTTTTATTGGGCTATCAATTAATTATAAAAAATCTATTATATATATATATATATATATTTTTTCATAGTGCAGTTGGTAGCCAAACCTTAATACAAAAGTAACCAATTCAGTTTTATTGGGTTACCAATTAATTATAAAAAATTTAGTATAGAAATTTTTTTTCCATAGTGCAGTTAGTAGCCAAACCTTAATACAAAGGTAACCAATTCAATTTTATTGGGTTACCAATTAATTATAAAAAATCTATTATATAATTTTTTTTTCATAGTCCAGTTGGTAACCAAACCTTCATACAAAGGTAACAAATTCAGTTTTATTAGGTTACCAATTAATTTGGAATCATCTCCATTGTCTAGTAACTGAAGCATTAAAAATAATGCAATATTATGAATGGTTATCAACTCAACATTATACAGTAACTAAAATTAATCTAATTAGTAACCATAAATCTGAAACACACCCAAATCCATTTTAACTCATTAATTTTCTCCTCCCTCAAGATCACTCAACAAATTATAGCAACAACAACCAAATAACATAATTCATTTCAAATATCAAAATCAAATATGGAGATGATGTGTTTATCTCATAATTTAAATTATGAGATAAACACATCATTTCCATATTATTTGGGACAATGATTATAAAAAAATTATGTGATATACAACAATTATAAAAAAATTATAAAATTAGTGCACTAACAAAATAATTATAAAAAAATTATTTGGGACAATGAGGCAATGTTGTAAATGGTCGGGTCGATGAACTCATGTGCCATTAATATAGTCAGGCAAAGACCCAATTCAGAATTTGATTTTTGGATATAGTCTCAAAACCATGGAGTATTTTCTTGCTTTGGTTGGGCTAATATTACGGCCCTATCCTAGTAAATCACAGTGTAAATATTATTTAAATCTAAATGTTGCAAGATTCAATGATTTAAAGCATTCACTCGATATTATTCCGGTTTCATACCAAGATCTGAGTGTCAGGGTGTGTTTGATTACCTCTTAATGACTCTTAATTGGGCTGCCTCTGATTCGGTCAGAGGCAAAAGTTGTTTGGTAAAAAAATTTCTCCCTCTTAATGGCTCTTAATCGGTTAGACTTCAAAATAAAGATGAACCATCTAGAGGCAAGTCTGAATGACATTGCTATTTTTTTAACCAAAATACCCTCGTTAATATTATCATTTTCCTTTCATATCCTTCAAGCAGATCTGCCACCACCACCACGCCATCACCACGCCAATCATCATCTGTAGCTGAATCTGCAGCAATTTCTAATGGCCCATCCCATGGATCTCTCCCATACATACTCATTTTTTAAGCACCAAAGCTTGTAGCTTTACCACCCAGAATCAAAACCCCCAAGCATGCACTGTAAATTTGGGAAAAAATTGATTCAATTCAGTTTTTGTGCAAATATAAGAAGACCCACAAAAGCTTGTAACTTTACTACCCAAAGATCAAAACCCACCAAGGATGTAATGCAAATTTGTAAAAATAATTGGATCAATTCAGTTTTTGTGCAGATCTAAGAAGACCCACAAATGTGGATCTGAACTAGCTTTAGCTTTTTAGTGTTTTGCTCAAAGATTTGTGACTGAACTTAGGGGAGAGAGTGGGGTGGACTCAAAAATGGTGATCGGAGCAGGGGAGGGGGAGAGGGACGGGGGGCGGCGGGGCAGCAGGGGGCGGGGGAGGGGGGAGGGGCGGGGGGATGGGGGAGGGGTAGATGAAGACGGAACCTTTTTTTTTTTAGTTTTGTTTCAAAGGTTAAAATGGTAAAATATTTTTATTCAGACATCTTGAAAAATTTATTATCAAACAACATTTTTTCATTCAGATACAGTTCTATTCAGATACTCTATATTATTCAGATGTCTAAACTATTCAGATCTTAATCTCCAATTTTATCAAACACAACCTCACTCTCCTCTTCTGAAAAAAAAAAACAAAAAAAAAACTCCTATCGAAATGCATCACCTAAGCCCATAACACAAAAGGAAAAAAATAAAAATATTCTCGCTGCTTTGTATGATGGTATTATGTTAGAAAGACAGTAAAATAATAATGACAATTAAAAGTGGTTATAAAAAAGAATATATCTTTTTTAGAATAAAGTAAAAAAAAAGTATCTCTAATATTAAATATTCTTTCAAAATTCCTATTTGTCTCATGTTATTTAGAATTAATGAGACTGATGCGGGATAAATTTTAAAAAAATAATTGTAAAATAAAGAAAAATATAACTAGTGTGAATTTGTATTTGTAACTGCATATATTTTATGCTCTCTATACTATCAAGAGAGAGGGCATAAAATAATCTCTCTCATGAAGTTGTGTCACAAATATATTTTTCCTTTTACTCTTATAAATTTAATTTTATTACAATTTCATCTTTTATTTTTTTTTATCTTCAAAATTTGTTAAAATTTATATTTTTTTTAAAAGTAATAACACACAACGAGTGTGTCACCGAAACTAATAATTTAAATTGATCAGAATCAATTGGAATAATTTCAATAGTATTAATAATCAACAAACATGTGTTACTTGAGAGGCCATCACTATTTGAATTGATCGTAATCAATTAAAATAATTTCAATAGAGTTGAATATATTGTGGGACGAGTTGGGTCAACTTTAAAGATAATAATGTCATTGCATTGCAAAAATAATGTGCTTATATTATTTTATTAGAAACAAATTTCTTTTTAGTGCTTATGCTAAGTTATAGTGAATGGAGGGAGTATAATTTTAGTATAGTTAATGACACATCACCACATACATAATATCTAGTGTTCATAAGACTGTTACAAATCTTCTTCCCATTATGTCCCTATAAGGTTTTTTTTTTGTTACAATTTTTTCATCTTTCTTATATTTTTTATTTTATTTTTAAAATTTGATAAAATTTTTATTATATTTTTTCAAGTAATTATACATGTAATGCGTGAGTTATTGGAAGTAGTATTTAATAAAGGAAAAGCATGAAAGCAAGAGGAGCAAGGAGCATATCCTTCCACCATTAGTGCCCTTTAGGGGAAGCGTTAAGGTGAGGTAAGGTAGAGCGGAATTTTGAGAAGATATTTAAATGTATTAGAAAATAAAGCTTAGAGACCATAAGACACAATTAATATCCAGTATGAAAATTATTTGTACCTGTATTATTATCCCTTCACGAGAGAAGGGATTTTGAGTAAAAATTTAATTCATTACAAATATATAAATGAACAATTTGAACAACGCATTATTAAAATAAGATTATTTTTATATTTTATTAATAATGTATCACCGTTCTAACACCAATTTAAGGTGTATAAAATACCAAATCCACATATGTAGCAAAATACTGGCATGACTTGTGGCTACGGGGGTTAATTAATTCTTAAAATAAAACAGAATTAAGAGTTAAATGGGTCTACATTCTGCCTAATCCAGGTTACGGCTATATGCTCATAGTGGCCCAATAATTGAAATTGGACGACCTGGGTGTACCGGGTAGCACAGAGCTGAGCAACGGAGGAGAACGGTGGAGACCGGAGGAGCAATGGGCAACTCTCACTCACCTTCCTCCAATCCTCGTTTTATTTCCGCCACCAGGTCCCTCCCTCTCTCTCTCTCTCTCTATATATATATATATATGCAAGTACGGAAGGAGCTAATTCTATTTATTTACGACAAGTACAGAGCTTTTACTCCAAGGGTCCTCGAAGATCTAAAATCTTTATTCCTATCTCTCGCGGCTCAATCAGAAAGCGAAAACCAACACATATCTCCTTCTGTTTTCAAGGTTACTGATACTTTAGTTCTGCAATTCTGATCTCATCGTTTGTTTTATTCTTCTTTCTGTATATGAATGTGAGTTTATGATTTCAGAAATATATTGGAATTCATGGCCCTCTTGGAGATAGAATGTTCGATTTAATTACGCAGAAACGTAATGATATGAAGCTCACCTTCGAGGATCTTGTAATTGCCAAAGTAAGTTCTTGATCTTGTCTTAATTTTATGTTAACTCACAATTTTGTTTGTTCATTTGATTAGGTACTGTTGGGTTGTGACTGAAATGAAATTATTGCATGGTCGTAAGTTTTTGTGATTGCATAAAGGCCATGTGTTGGATAAAAATTTTCCATTTTGATTAATAGCTGAATGTTTGATTTGTAATCATATGCAAATGCTAATTAGGGAAGTTGTGTAACATGATCTGCGATCGAGTTTAATTTCAAACAATCAAATGCTCTGTTTAAGTTTCTCTTCTTGTTATGTGATCAAAAGGTGAGAATAATATTGATCTTTCTTAAGCAAAAGATTGTAACCGGTTTTTTTTGGACTTGACCTGTTTACTCATAATGGAAAAAAGATAGGAAATTGTTAGACCAAACTATATTTGAAGGTAGGCCATTAGCATGATTTTAGTTATGAATGAAGTAGAAAGAATACCAAAAAGCTGTGCACAAAAGAACTATTTAATGAACAGATACATATGTGCGGTTATGCGTATGTGCTACATAAATAAAAAGTTCATTACCCTAAAATAAAAACTCTAAGTTTTTGGCCTAGATTTATAAAATTTAAGACTTAAGGTAACTGTGGAAAACTCAGACCAAATAATGTTAAGTCAATCTTACAATTGAGAGGATATATAACTAAAAAGAAGAAGCAATAGAGTTATTTTATATTTGTTTTAATCTAGGCTTATCATATAGACCATTGTTCTTACTTTTCAGGACTAGAGTGTAAATGATTATACAAATAACTAAAAAGAGGTGAATGAATGAATTTAAAACTACATTTCATTATTCAACTAAACAAAACTTAAGAAAACTATCTCAGAATTCAAGCTCGTCATTTTGTTTATTGTGAGCCATAATTTCGAATCCAAGGCACGTATAGCAAGATGAAGAAATGGAACCATCAGCACCAAGGCGTGAGGACCACTCGGATGATGACACGTTTCTTTGAGGAAGAGAGAGACTCCTATAGTCGAGCTGCCCCTAGCACAACCGAGGAGTGACATGTGTCCGAGGGAAGTCATTGGATTGCTCGATTAGTGAACACTTAGATGGTTGCTTGGGGATAACTTTACACAGATTGGAAGAAGCACTAGTTGGATGTAACTTCAGATTTCAAGTCACTCCAAGAAATAAAAGGATAAAAATGAAGATAATAAGGTCATAGAAGCCCAACAAAACTAATAAAGGGCTAATAAGAAGTACATAGAGTGAGCGCGAGTCCTCCAATAAAAATAAAGTGGAACAAAACTAAAGGGCTAATAAAGAACAACTCATTTATCTCTGTGAAACATCCACCTAACAAGGAATTTTTTTCCTGTATGATATGCGTGTGTTTTGTGTTTGTATGCAGGTATAAATATTTACATTTTGGATGTATACTTATGTGTGCATAATATATGTAAATTTGCAAAACATGGTTCAGAGACTGAGATATGCAGTTACTATACATAATCCAATTTCCATATTGCAGGGCACCTATGAGAAAGGAAGTAAAGATGAAATTGAAGAATTTATTTATCAATTGTCAGATGTCAATGGTGATGGTACCTTGGGGAGGTAAAATTATAGCACTTACTATTCTATTCACCAAGGGAAGTCAGTGGGGTTCCTTCCTCTTAGAAAGCTAAAGTAATAATTGATGCAAACAAATAGAAAAAAAGATTATTTCTTATTCCACTAGCCTAACCCTGAATAATTTGAAATCGGGTTAATTGACTTTTTGATCACTGTACTAGGGCCCGATTTTCATTGTGGTTACCGAATCTTTTTTTGTTACAATTGCATAATTATACTCGAAAATACTTACCAAATGGTCGTTACTTATGATTCCCGTCCAAAAAACAGACGGAAGTCGTCAGCGTGCATATCACGTGATGTTTTTTGCTGATGTGTACATGGGCTTTGCCATGTGTATCATCATGTGCCAAGCATATGGCAATTGACCCTTCATAATACAAATCAAAGCAACGAATTTAGAATTGTGGAAAAAATTAGGTTTCATAAAACAATTTGAATGCTTAGCCAAACTAATAGCATCCTTCAAAGTAGTAGGCTTCAAAAATTTGACCATGCATTTTATCTCAAATTTCAATCCACTGATAAAACTAGACAGGAAACAATCCTCTGTATAGTGCTTATTCTTCACCAACATAATAGATTGCAGATTTTTGAATTCTGCCTGATAAACACTTACAGTGGTAGTCTGCTTCAGATTTTTGAATTCATCAACGGGATCGCAATCAGCCACATCATATCGAGCAATAATTTCCTACCGAGAGGTCCGATCGCTGCTTGGAAACTTTGAAACTTTGAAACCACGAATCAACTTTTCCGTCCATATAAATCTACGCCAGAGAAACCTTACTTTCACTAGACATTTACTTTCACTAGACATTGGATTAACATTGAAGAACTTCTCACACTTGCGAATCCATGACCGAGGATCAGTTCCGTCGAATCGAGGAAATTCAACCTTAAAATTCTTCAGTAGCTCAACCATATCATGAATGCCATGGCTACAACATCGAGCTCTCCTTGAGCTCCATCAGCTTCAGTCGTCTTATTAAGCGTAAGCATCAATCTGAAATTCCTCTGCATTTCTCCTTTTAATTCAGTCACACCAGTTTCCACAACCTTCATATGCTCTTCGAATTCGTTGCGTTGAATTCGTCTTCATATGCTTTGAATTCGTCTTCAATTTGAAGTCGTCTTCATATGCTTTGAATTCGTTGCTTTGAAACCTAATTTATTGGCAGTCAGTGAAACCTAATTTTTTTTCCCAATTCTGAATTCGTTGCTTTGATTTGTATTATGAAGGGTCAATTGCCATGTGCTTGGCACATGATGATACACATGGCAAAGCCCATGTACACATCAGCAAAAAACATCACGTGATATGCACGCTCATGACTTCCGTCTGTTTTTTGAACGGAATTATAAGTAATGACCATTTGGTAAGTATTTTTGAGTATAGTTATGCGATTGTAACAAAAAAAGATTCGGTAATCACAATGAAAATTGGACCATAGTATAGTGACCAAAAAGTCAATTAACCCATTTGAAATCCAAGGGACCTATTACAACAAATAGAAAGTATAGGAACTGATTAATTAATTAGGAGGATTCTAGAAATAGTAGTCACATGGTTTGTTTGGTAGTTTGGTGCATGATAGCTAGAGTAAGTTAGTGTTGCATGTTAGCACATAGCCTTATCCTTGTATAAATAGAACAATAGATTGAGCATGTATTGTATAATCTCATCTTAAATATGAAATAGAAAATAGTTTAGTCCATTCCATCCTTTGCTCTTGAGCCTTCTCTTCAAGTTTATCTATATTTCATTCTAAATTCCTCCATCTAAGCTTTTGTTTTACATATTCATCATTGTTTTCAACTGTTCTTAAATTTGCAGCTCTAATTCATCAATACCACCAAATGAATCACTCCTATTTTGTCTGGATTGAATAACTAAATGTACAAAGTTAGTAAATCTCATTGTTTGGGATTCAAATTAGTCAAGCTAACTACCTTTAGGCTTGACAAATTGTTCCTTGCATAATGTCAGGTTCCTGTTGTAGCCTAACAACAAATAGAGATAAAAACTGAGATAGAACAGAGATATAGAGAATTAGATAATTTTGGAAGGAAAAAGGATAAAAAACTCAGTAACTCCTACTGAGTTTGTGAGAGAGAAGAGAGATAGAGAAAATAAGGAGAAAACTTAAACAAGCTTCTCTTCAATTCATTAATTCACTGATTTCATAAAACTTGAAGGTTACTCCTCCTTTTACAACTATTTATAGAAAAGAAATGCTGAAAAGTAAAGCTACTAATCTACACTACTTTTCTTATCATTCACTCAAGTATAACCAACTACCTCACGTGCCATGTGCTTACATATATATGACAACTATTAGAATTTACTATTGGTTGGTTCTATTTCCCAGTTTACCCCTAGCCTGACATTCCCTCCTCCTTTAGAAAATTCATGTCCTCATGAATTTGTACCAAAAACAGAACAGCTGTAACCCAGGCTGATGTCTCTTCATAATTTCCTCCAGGATCAAAGATGAAGCTTTGGAGTTTGCTCATTAAACTTTGCCATTGCAAGGCCTGTCCATATGTTCAATGAAAGGTCTTGCTTTACAATTTCCTTCTTGAATTTTCAGCTGTTGTTCCCCTTGAATTTCAGGGGATACCCCATAGTTTAAAAGAGAGACTTTGAGGTCATTTGCACATTCTTCTTGCTTCATTTTCCATTTAAAGAGTGAGCACTTATAGCTGCCAAAGGGTGAATCCTCTCCATTCATAGTAACACCAATTCTGCTATCTTGTATCATTTGCAGCCTCTTGCTAGAAACATCTACTCTTTGCAAGGTAATATTTTTGAAGTATATATGATGTGTGAAAGATTCTGCCCCAATTTGAATTTGGAAACTTTTGCCCTCATAAGCAGTGAATATTCTTTCTTTTGCACACCAATTACTCCATCTCTTTGATGCACAAGTATAAACACTTATCCTTAGTGCAAGAGCTGGTATGAAAATACTCCATGAACTCATCTTATTGAAATGACATTTTCCCCATTTGAACCTGTTTGAAGAAGGTTCAACTGGTAATAGCCTCCATATGTTCCTTGCTATCAAAGAAAAACTGCTTTTACTAAAGATTCTCCAAGCTACTTTGACCCCAAATTGATCTATCTTGAAGTTCTTGCTTAAATACCTCGAATAAGTAAAGACAAGACACTGCTTCTTGGACCATAAGTGCACATTTTTGCTGTTTTGAGGGTTAAACTTCACAAGATAGAAGTGATGCATCAATGGAGCTATCACACAAGTTTCCAAAGAAGTTCTATTTTCCTTCATTTTCCACTTGAATAGGGAGTATCTTCTGAACTCACTAAGGGGCAGGATTTCCTTGTTTAAGAGAAAAAGAGATTTCCTGGTTTAAGAGCACCTTTTCCTTGCTTTTACCTGTCAAAACTTTAACCTGAACAACCTCACCATAGTCATTGCTCTTGTTAAATTTCTTAGCATTTGTAATGTCCTGCAATAACTTTTGAACCTGGGAACTTTCGGTAGAGTCTCTAACAATATCAGGGAAAATGCAAGCGCTCTTGTTCATCGTAGCTTCCTTAAAGCTATTCCCAATATTCTCTATATACTTATTAAGAAAACCCATGCTAAACTCATTGTAGCAAATCCCCTTGACAATTCCACTAAGTCTTTGATCTAAAGCATTTTCAAAGGACAAGTAGGAAGCTGTTTTAAGGTTGTTTGAGAAGGTGGAACTGTTAATAAGGAATTGGGATTGATTGTCATGTGTATTGGAAAGGAAGCTAGGCTGGTTTGCAAAACTTTTAGTGAACTTACTATGATCATAGGGTTGGAGAAATAGGCTAGTGACTTTTTCAACATACTCAGGATAGGCATAGAGAGATAAATTTGTTGTTCTGGTTTTCTCTAAGTGCATGTTTTGACTGGACATTACTTTATCTCTCCAAGGTTCAAGAGATGCAAACCATTCATTTTGGGAATGAATTGGATGACAAACAACACCCTGACTGCATCTCATTTTGTCAAAAAATTCAGTATAAGGTTTGGGACCTTGTGGAGCTGGAATGCTAATGTCTCTATCCTTATTTTCTAGCCTGAGCTGCAACATGTGAGGTTGCCTTGACAACTTCCCTTCCAATAAAAGTTCCTGCTGTTGTTCAAGAAGTGCTAACACTCCTTTTTCCTTCATGAATCCTTGCTCTACTTTTGGACAATTATCAAACATAGGGACTTCATACCAGAACTCTTCTCCATATTCTAGTTGTGTATTACCTTGTTGAATGTTGTCATTTAATTCAACCTTTTGATCAAAGACATGATTCCTTTCCCAATGTATTTTCCTAGTTCCTTGAGCTTGGTTAACATCACATTTCTTGTTGAGAACAAGTTGCCCCTCAGTGATAGCAGTTTGCCACTCATTACTTAGGACATCATCAAATATTGAAGTCCCTTTATCTTCATCACACTTATCATATATAGGAGCTCTTTCACAATTTGCTTTTTCACATTCCTTGATCCAGTTGCTAGCATTATCACTTTCAGCGAATGATGGGAATACAAACTTGTGATGCTTGAGTTCTTTTCCCTTGTTTTCTTCAACAAAGTTTTTCCTCCTCCGCCATTGAACATCATCTTCTTCATATACTCTGGACCTTAATTTCTCAGCATGACTTGGATTTCTAAAAAAATCCCTTATGCCCATGTGAATTGGCATTTTGCCCTTCCTTTTATCTCTAACAGGGTTAACAAAACCCACCACATAATTTGAGTCCTTTTGCTTCAACAGCTCATTCATACCAGTAATGAAGTAATCCATTTTTTCGTCAATAAGTTGAACTTCTCATTGGTATAATCTCTATAGCTCAGAAAATCTTGTTGAAACATTTGGTGTGCAGGTTCAACCATGGTTCTCAGAAACTTAGAATGAAATTGAATCACAGAACAATTGTGATTTTGAGTTTGAATTTTTTTTCAAGTAGCAACAATACTATCTGATTAAGAGTAAGAGAGCTTGAGTAGCTTTTTAGTGTGAAATGGATTTTCTCAGTGAAGCAAACTGAGTACCCCAGGTAAACAAACTTAATTCCAACTAGCTGCTGCTTAGTTGAAATTTATAAGAGTAAATGAGTACGCAAATAAGTTATAGCACCAAAGGATTCAAAACTTAGTATGAATACTAATTACCAGGGCAGTAACAAGTACTTATACTAACAAATAGGGTGAAACCGTTTAATTTTTGGAATGAAAAATTAACTAAGGACTGAATATTGATATTTTTTTTGATTGTTTATAATGATGCTAGATATTCTAAACAAGATAGATCAAGTCACCTAAACACAAACAATTGCAGATCCAACAGAATTATACCATAGAAATTGGTATTTTCTGCCGACAGTGAATAACAAGCAAAGCATGGATTGAAACATGTTTGGGACTTTGGGTGATGTTAATAATGAGATATATGGTCTGGGCTATATGTAGGTCACTGAAACGAGTGAGTTAGAAGAGTTCTATACCTGTTTCAAGTTGTTTAACACTTGAAATTGCTGAGTTGCAGGTTTGCAGAAAAACAGAGCCTCCGAAGTGGTGTTTTCTGCTCTCTTGTGGCTGGAATCTGAAGTTGGTGTTGATGTTTCTTACTAGTAATGAATTACCCAAAGTGTTTTGATGGCAAAAACTAAGAAAATTGGTTATTTTTTTGTGTGTGTGTTTTTCTGGGTTTATGAACAATGACGAATCTGTAAAATAAGAATCTGAACATAGAATAGGAGGTTGAAGAAGATAAGCCTCTAGTGTTTGAAGGATAGAAGAGACTAGAAGAAGTAGATTTCAGTTTGAGTTTATAGAAGAGAAGAAATCAGAACTTGAAGATAGAGAAGAAACAGAGGATTAGAGGACGAAGACGATGAGTTTGGATAGAACCTTGCTTTGATACCAATTTGTCAAGCCCCTGTTGTAGCCTAACCAAAAATAGAGATAGAAATTGAGATAGAACAGAGATAGATATAGAGAATTAGATAATTTTGGGAGGAAGAACGATAGAAAACTCAGTAATTCCTATTGAGTTCGTGAGAGAGAAGAGGGAGATAGAGAAAAAAAGGAGAAAGCTTAAACAAGCTTCTCTTCAATTCATTAATTCACTGATTTTTATAAAGCTTGAAGGTTACTCCTCCTTTTACAACTATTTATAGAAAAAAAATGTTGAAAAATAAAGCTACTAATCTACACTATTTTTTTTTATCATTCACTCAAATATAACCAACTACCCCATGTGCCATGTGCTTACATATATATGACAGCTACTAGAATTTACTATTAGTTGGTCCTATTTTCCAGTTTACCCCTACCTGACACATAACTACCAACGAAAGCATACAAGCTGCTTAAAAGATGTCTATTTTAATAAAGCACTCAATTCCATGTGCAAGTGTTTTAGCTAAAAGAATTATAAGTTGCTTATTCTGACTTGGTGAATAAAAATATGAAGTAAAATTTTGAAAACAAATTATATTTTACTTATGTTTAAGTTTAGTTTATTTTAGGCAAGAAGATGGGATACAATGTGGAAAATTGAGTCTGAAATTCCACTGATAAGTAATGTTGGTCATGATTCCCTGTACTGATCTTTGGAAAAGTTGAAGTATAAGAGCTTACCACATTATATTTTAAACTCAAATAGGTAGTAGGTCGTGCCCAAAAGGTTGGTGTCCTAAAATGCACATAACCATTACCTTCTGAGCACCCTGTAATTTAGGGGGACAATACTAGGTAACGTACTCTTTCTCTTATCTTTTCCCTTCTCAACAATAAGGGGGGGCTATTTCAAGAATGAGATTTTACTTTTTTTCTTCTTCTTTTTCTTTTTTTTTTTGGGGGGGGGGGGGGGTCCCCCTATCTCAACAATATGCTAAGTATGCATAACCCCAGCTGGGCGGGACAAAATGACAGATACCTTGAGAAAAAAACTCGAAGTTGCTGGTTCCAATCCCCATATGTGGATCCAAGCTTATCTATTCCAAAAAAGAAAAACAAAGAAGAAAACGTTGCAATTGAAATTATTCATGAGATTCTTGTAGCTACTGACTCAACAAATGCAACATATGCTTTTACATAAATAAATATAAAAGTGGATCTTTTTATCTCTGAAATGACAGTTTCCAATTTCCTCAGATGCCTCTTTCTTTTTCGTGTGGCACTTTTTCAATTTTTTTTTCTTGTGAAACTGATTATCGTACTAGTGATACTGAACGTACTTTGTTGGGTTGGGGTCTAACATGCAGTCTTTTAGATTACTGTTTTCTTCTACAATCAGTTGACACAAATTTCAGTTAGCTTCCTTACTGTTTTTTCATTTGATTGCTACCCAATTTTCTGGTAGGTCTGATCTAGAAGCCATTCTAACTGAGATGTTAGATTATATATTCACTGACAAACGACCTGAACCTGGATCTGGACCTGGACCACAACTGGATTTCATTCACATATTTCTTAATGCTGCAAACTTTTCAAACGATGATGGAGGATGTGCTATGTCTTTCGAGGATTTCAAAAGATGGTGCACTCTTCTCCCATCTGTTAGAAAGTTTCTTGGAAGCTTGTTGACGCCATCTGATCCAGGTTTCTAATTTGACAGATTCATTATATTTTTTCATTGTTTTTTATTTTAAAAAAAATAATATTTCTTCGAACGTTCTACGGTTCTTAATTTTAAAGGAATTACTAACCTTTAATTTTAGTTTACCATGACAAGCAGAGGATGGTAACTCTGGCCATATTGGTGGTCCTGGTTTTCCTTTCAATGTTACATACTCCCTTTTTCTTAATTCTAAGTCACCCTTCTTAATTTTGTCGGGATGACCATATTCTTATGCATCATTTCCTTGTATTGGTAACAGGTTCTCAAATTCCTCATCTACTGCAGCAGGAAAATTTTGATTCTAATATGATATTACTGAGGGAGGAATATGCTTGGCACATAGGAGGAGCCCTTTCCCAACACGAAAGGGATCAATGGAAACTTTTGTACCATAGTGCAGTTCATGGCTTAAGTTTCAACACATTTTTGGGCAATATATCGTGGGTAGCTTACCTCTTTTTCCATCAACTTTAGCTCACTTACCTTATGAGTTTAAACCAGCTAATTATGCAATGTCTTGAAGCTTTTCTTATCGTATTTTGCTTTAACTTTCAAAATTTCTATATTTCTTTATAGAAAATTTCTTTCGTATTTTTTGGTGTATAGTATAATAGTCATTTTGCCGTCTAGTGATCTCATTTACAATCAATGGTTCTTTCCAAAATAAATTAGTTATTTTTTTTGAGTTTCACATTGTGACCAACGGCTTTGTAGCCATCCATGATATGCTTACAATTATTTTTAGCACTTCATTTTCCTGCATGGAATGATTTTTGGGGCAGAAAATCTGGACAATGGATTCCATGCAATTGCCATGAAATGTCTTACTTGGGTCTACTATTTTTACTTTCTTTGTCTTTTACTGTAAGGGAAGGAAATGTAAACGCTAGAGGCTTTCGTCTCATTTTACTTTCTTGGTTGCTGCTGTAAGCTTTATAGTTTGATTCCAAGGGTGTTGTTTACCTGAACTGCAGAAATGACGAAGGACCAACTGTATTGATTATTAAGGATAGAGAGGGTTACATATATGGAGGTTATGCTTCTCAACATTGGCAGAGGCATGCAGATTTTTATGGGGATATGAAGTCTTTTCTCTTTCAGCTGTACCCACAGGCATCTATCTTCCGGCCTACTGGAGCAAACAGTAATTTACAGTGGGTAAGTTCCTCCTGCATAACATTAATCATATTATACTCAACTTTGTAAATGAAGAGAATATCTAACATTTTTGAAAAATAAAAAACCAAAAATTGCAAGTAGTGGTCCCAGATATGATAAAGTAGAAATTCCTAATTAATGCTCTTAGATATGACAAATCTCTTTCGCTGAGTTTATGCCACTATAGATACAAAATCCATGTAATCACTGTTTCACAAATTATAATACAGCTAAGAAGGGTGGAAACTGGAAACTGATTGCAAATTCGGAAAATATAGAGCTTTGCTTGAAGATATAACATTGATGTTTCATATGAAATCTAATGGGTGCTTACTTTTGCAAATTATGAGAGCCACATTTTAATTATTTCTTACTGGTGAAAGTATACATAATGCAGCCAAAATAGCTGTGGACCTGTGGCAGTAGGCATGCAATCAAACACCTTTTAGATTGTAGTGAAACTCTCTGTTGAAACACTGACTTTCTATCTGCTAGAACGGATGCAAGTGATTAATCTAAACTAAAGCACTAGATTGGTAGGATTTTTTTTGTAGCATGTAGATGGGCAATCATCAATTTAATTGTATGTTTGCTTTCTAACCAGGAATTTTTTTTTTCTTTTCTTCTATAGAAGTGTAGTTTTCTTATTCACTTTTTGATGGGCTTTAAAGAAATTGCAAGTGTCATTAGCGCGAAGGTTTAGAATACGAGATGCAAAGAACCATACACGATGGTTTACTCGTCCAATAATTAATCTCTTGCTTTTGCTCTTTTATTAGCCTGTGGGTGAGTTGGCTTCTTCTTCTTCTTTTTTATTTTTATTTATTTATTTATTTATTATTATATACATATATATATCATATATTTTTAATTTTTTATATACTCCATGTATTCGAAATTATAAGATCACTATTGACTTTTAAAAATCAATGTGAAACATTTTCAAATTTAAAATTAATACGATTTATTTATGTATTAAAAATAATAATTTCCATAATCAGCCGTACTTTTTAGATTGTTTACAATGTTAATAATTGTATTGCCAAAAATTAAATGAATCATGTCAAATTTTAATATTATGTATAGGCCTTTGCATCTCATATTCCAAATAAAACCCTCTCCCCCAAAAGGCCCAAACAAAAAAAGAAAAAATTATGTGGCATGTGTTGCATGTATAAATTATGTGGAGTAAAATAGGAATTTTATAAAATTTAGAGGACTAAATAAAAAGATAAAAAAAAATAATATAAAATAGACAAAATAGTAAAAATTATGTGGGGGTAAAATAGGAATTTTATAAAATTTAGAGGACTAAATAAAAAGATAAAAAAAATAATATAAAATAGACAAAATAGTAACATAACTAAAGTTGTAGAGGCAAAAGAGGGACAAAAAGAGTGACAAAATCACCAGAGCTCCCATATAGGCTTTATTATATAGATAGACTAGCGTTAAAGTTTCCAGCGATAATTTCATGAGATAAAGTCATATAGAGGAGCAAACATGTTAGATGATATTAAATTTCGGAATTAGCTATCTTGTCATTAATTATGCTATTCAGTTTATTGAGTTTCTACATCGGCAGTGTGCCGTGAATTTCAGTTCGGAAAGCATCCCAAATGGCATTGGCTTCGGGGGGCGAGTGGATCACTTTGGTTTGTTCCTTTCAGCGAACTTCGATCAGGGACACACCTTCAACTGCACCACTTTTGGCAGCCCTTGCTTGTCCAAGTCCAACCAAATATGCCCGGAGGTGATAGAATGTTGGGGACTTGCGCCAAAGGGATCTCAACAAGAAAGACATGATGGCATCAAAGGTAGTGCATTAGAGAGATTTAAGGAAGATCGTCATATGCTCAATATGGTTGGGCTTGCAAATTCAAGTGATTAAATGAGTAACCTGCAGATCTTGGGAACAACTGCTCTGCTCTAAAACCCAAACACAGATCTTGGAACATAAGTATATCTGTATATGTATAATACAATTTGCACCTATGATCTCCCATTGGGGATTCGATAGACCATTTCATGGCTAGGAGCAATGCAGCTTAAACTTTCATATACGGCTTCACTGTAAAATACTGGATTGTATATTTTACTGGGTTTTTTCTTTCACTCGAATATCATTGCAGCAGGGGAAGCACACATTTGGTGGCCTTTGGGTTTGAGGTAAGGAAGAACCACCATGCAGGAATAGGTTATTTTTGTTTATAAGCACGGCAGGCAAGTGAACTTGTTACTCGTTAAGCAGGTTTATCCTGCTGAACTAGCCGAGGCAATAGCTGTACAGATTGAATTGACTGGATTTGTACAGAATTTAAGCGGATTGAAAAATATTTTAAACCATAACCACTAAACTATGTATTATGTAGTATTCCAAATAAAACTAGTATATATTGGTTTTAGTTCCGGTATTGAACCTTTCTTTTTCCTCCTTTTAGAAAGATATAAAGCTACTGCTACATCATTCTGAATTCCTCCATAACACGTCAATTGAACAAAAACTAATGGGTTACAACATATCATGAACAAAATTTAAATCATAAGTTTACATAAACAATTTTAAGTAAAACTCATGGAGCTATAAAATCTAAGGAGGAGAAAATGATTCATTTTGTTTATATTTGTAGTTAGCGGATACAATTAAATATGCCGTAATTCAGAATCAAGCCCTAAGATTTTTTCATTTTCCAAACTAAACCAACACATTAACTTTCATGATTTAGGAAACTTCAAAATCGAAGTTTTAAATGATTATAAGTAATGGTTGGATTTATTCAACATAACAAAAATGGAGAACATTGTTAATTACTATGTAGATAAATTAAACAACACTAACTCATTTATAATTGTAGATATATTTATTTATTTATATTAGTAATTATATGTACATCTCTATTTATAAATAAAGTTGTATCGACTCACTGATGTTAATTGGTATATTTGTGTCACAATTTTTCTTTATTTTGTCGCTATGAGTTTAGTTATATTACAATTTTATCCTTCTTAATATATATATAATTCTTATTTTGTCCTTTGTATTTAGAGAAATTTTAATTTTAATTTTAAATTAATTACATACATAACGCGTGTATCATGTGGGCCAGTATATAGAATCAAGCTCGGGTTGGGCTGAGTTGGTTTAGCACAAACCTCAGTACCTCACCTCAAGTCCAGCCAACTTTTAGTTTGGTCTCATCTTGTTTTTTTTCTAAATCAAACCCAACCCAACCCGTTCACATATTAGCCCTACCAAACACCCCACTAAGCACCATTTTAGACACTTCCCACAATATTACATTACATATTACATACCCATATTATATGATATATCCTCCGCACTACAGCACAAAACCCTACCTCCTCGCTTTGTACCTCTCCTCCAGCAAACCCTAGCTCCCCCGCCCCCTCTTCCCCTTCCCCTCGGCACACAGAACCAATCATGGGTCGTGTACGCACTAAGACGGTGAAGAAGTCGTCCCGTCAAGTGATCGAACGCTACTACTCGAAAATGACACTGGATTTCCACACAAACAAGAAGATCCTGGAAGAGGTGGCGATTATCCCCTCCAAGCGCCTCCGCAACAAGATCGCCGGATTCTCGACTCATCTCATGAAGCGCATTCAAAAGGGTCCCGTCCGCGGCATCTCGCTCAAGCTCCAGGAAGAGGAGAGAGAAAGGCGCATGGACTTTGTTCCTGATGAGTCTGCCATCAAGACTGACCGTATCGAGGTCGACAAGGAGACCATTGACCTTTTGGCGTCTCTGGGCATGAGTGAACTTCCAGGGATTGTGCTCAAGGAGGAGCAAGCGCCTATCACCACCTCTCTGCCGCAGTACGGTGGTGGCCGCGGTGGTTTTAGTGGCGGTGCAGGTGGCAGGAGGTACTGATTTGGGGCTGATTGGTAATGAGCTTTTCTTAGTTTTTGTTTGTTGAGACTATTATGATGTTACCTTACCTTTAATGAATTACTTTTAAGTTTTTTTTCCTTCTGAAAAATGGATGTTATTTTTGCTGGTTTAATCGGTATGTTTGAAGATAGTTGAATTTTGTGTTAATGGGTATTTCTTATTTTCAAGTTAGATGGAAATTTATAGTTAAGTGGTTTATTTGTTCAATCTGGTTGATGATAATTGCCATTTTCATTTATGTTAGAATATGGTGGCAAAACATACTTATCTAGTGTGATAAAAACTAATTTTCTTGAGGCACTAGTTTAATCTTATCCTTACATGTTACTTTTGGCAATGGTGGAACATTGTATTTATTGCTAATATTGTTGTTATAGTTTAATTTAGAGTGTAATGGAACAGTTTGACATTTTTTGGGCATGGATTGACGTCTCTAATTTTGATTTTGATTTAGATATGTCTATTAACATAGAATGATGTTTTTCAGTTAATTGCTGCCTTGTGGCAATTTGCTACCTATATTCCTAGGTTATAAAACGGAGCATTTTAGGTTGCAGGTGATACTGTATAGTTGAAATTTTGGATCTGTATTGCATTGTGTTTAAGATGGAGATACTTTGAGCTTTAAATTCTATTGATGTGGTTTTAACATTATTTTTTGATGATTTTGGTACTACTTTTTGTACAGCTCCTGATTTTGGTTTAAGAATAGATTTTGTAATTTAATTTTATGAAATGTGCTGCCTTTGATTTTTTGTTGATAGTCCTTGGTCGTGGTCTTGATCTATACCTTCACATCTCATTTTCAATGTGTAAATGAGTCCACGTTTGGTTTGTATATTCATAAGCATATTTGTTCCAAATTTTTACATCTCAAAATCACATCATATAAAGCTACAATGTATTTAGATATTGTTGTGATCAGTTTATTCAAATACTTCTTATCCAGATCTTAAAATAGTTCAAAATCTATAATAGTTTGTCAGAAAATGAATACAAAAGTTCTTTAAAATGCTTTTCAAACTTATCACAATTAGGTGGTTAATTTCATCTATGCCAGTGCTTTCTTTTATTTTTTGGTAATTTCTTTGCCATGCCCATCTGTAGGAGATGTTAGATATTCTTGGCCCCCTACCTGATCTGTGTAGAACTAGTAAGCCCTTAACCAATGTGGCATCACAACCTCATTATGAGCTACTGTTTATAACCTGAGGATATTATATAGTTGTTCTTGCGTTGTCCACCACCGCCACTCAACCACTTTTTTACATAAAATTCTAGTTTAAATAGAGCCTCTCTTTGATACAGAGACTATTTTATCTAACTTCTTATTACACAGTGTTACACAGAGGCTCTATTTTATAGAATTCTCTTTTGTGGTATACTATAGTAATTGTAGTTTTTGTCATGTTTAAGCAAGTGGAACAGTTGGGGTCTTAGTTTGACGTAAAGGAAGTGTTACTGATACAACTTAAAAGAAGCTGCTCAAATATGGTTCGCAGTTAGACCTAAAGGAATTTTGTTATTGAGATTTTTTTTTTAAAAAAATAAAAATATTATACCCGTTTATTAAGCCATAGTGGAATTGAACTGGGACGGTATGGTTAAGATTGTTAGCTCAAACAGTCAAGTTTGGCTACAGTTATATTTTTTTAAAACTCAATTAGCTTAATGGTGGGGAACTGATTGAATCAAATTTGATTATTTGCGCGGAGTTAGTGCAGCTCCACTAGTTGAGCTATCCTTTTGCCATTTCAAGGCTTAACTGCTACGTTAGTGATGTCTTATTCTTTTGCATCTAGTTGCTTAATCTTTGAAGTGGTCCTTCGTATAACTCGTGGGTTCTCCTGATTGGTTACTCACTTTATTCCATAAAAGGGTTCCACAACTTCCAAAAAAAAGTTTCTTATTTTGTTTTAAACAAAATAATGTAATGTTTTCAAATTAACAATGCAATCTCATTACCACCAACACAACTATTAAAGTAAATACTCATTATGTTCAAGGATAAAACTTGAAGAAAATATATCTTTAAAATTTATAAATTTAAAAAATGAAACTCTTTTTTGTATGGGTGGAGGCCTCCAGTTTACAACAGACAATTTCATTTTGACTTTGGCTCTAGTTAATTTGAGAAATTCTAATGTTTAAGTTGTAATTTTAGTTTATTTTAATTTTTGAAATAACAATTTTGAATTTAAGTAATTCTCTTTCCATTTTAAATTATAAGATTATTATTATTTGAAATATTTTCAAACTCAAGATTCATAAGATTTATTAATAAGTATGAAATAATGAAATGATACTGTTTACATAGTTTACAAAATTTATCATTGTAATTACTTAAATTAAATAAATTTATATCAGTTTTGAGTTTAAAAATGTCTCAAATTAATTTAAAAAGTCAATAATGATCGTTTCAAATTAAAACAGGAGGAGCACTTTCTAAATAGTTTACAATATTAATTATAGCATTAATAAAAAATAATTAAATGAGTTAATATTAATTTTTATTTTTATAATATTACAAATTGATTAATGAAAAAAAATGAAGCAGACTCTTTTTTCATCTAACCTATATGAATCTGTTAACTGCTTTAAGATAAGAATAATAAATACGCTAATACAGTACCTCCAGGTAGTTAGAGAACAATCCGTCTGTAACAATTCATTAAAAGAACGTGCTCCATTCCGTGTAAGGGGCATAGATCTTTGAGATTTGGTATAAATTACAGTCATTCAAAGGTGATGAGTCTGGATGGTAGCAGTAGCACCCACTAATCAACCCCCCCTCCCTCCCTCCCTCCCGTGTTATAATTCAGTTTCCAAAGATGCTAAACTCCAATTTTTAGAAGAAGATGAGTAATATAAGTTCCTCTGTATCGCAGTCCCAGAAAAGGTAAATAAAACTCTGTTTCCGTCTCTCTTTTTTTGTTTACTGTTATTGTAATTGAGAGATACTACTACTTCACATTAATAATATAATTTAATTTAATTTATTTCTACTTGTACAGTTGTACGGATCCCTCTTGAAAGAATAAAATAAAATTGAGTAGCACGGAAATAATGCACATACTATAGTTTGAACTTGAAGCTAGTTTTCCTCTTAACATTTCTAAGAATCTGCATTAGCCCATAAATTTCAATAATATTCTCCTAATGACACACATTTCCTTCATATTTCAGATTGCAAGGCAAAGTGGCAATTATTACCGGCGGCGCAAGTGGAATTGGAGCAAGCGTCACACAACTTTTCTGGGACAATGGCGCCAAGGTTGTGATTGCCGATATACAAGACAATCTCGGGGAAGCCCTTGCCAATAAACTCCACGAAAATGTATGTTACATGCATTGTGACGTATCAAAAGAGGAAGACATCATCAATCTCATTGACACCACCATTACAAAATACGGACAACTTGACATAATGTACAACAATGCAGGTATTATGGACCGACCTTTTGGAGGCATTTTGGACACCCCTAAATCCAACTTAGTCCGTCTCCTCGATATCAATGTGGTTGGATCATTCTTGGGGGCCAAACACGCCGCACGGGTCATGGTTCCACAGCGTAAAGGTTGCATATTGTTCACATCTAGTGCGTGTACATCAATTGCAGGACTGTCAAGTCATGCATACGCAGTTTCTAAGTATGGTGTATGGGGGCTTGTGAGGAATTTATCGGCTGAGCTTGGGGAGTATGGTATTCGAGTGAATTGTGTATCGCCTTATGCGGTGATTAATACTGGGATTTCAAGGGGTAGCATCAATATTGGTGAAGCAGAAATTGCGAACATGGAAAATTGGGTTAGTGAGAGGGGGAATTTAAAGGGGAAGATTTTGAAGGTACAGGATATTGCAAATGCTGCACTTTATTTGGCTAGTGATGAGGCAAATTATGTAAGTGGGCTTAACCTTGTGGTTGATGGAGGCTTCAGTGTTGTGAATCCATCTTTGATGGTGGGGCACTAGGGCTAGCTAGCTAGCACCATGAACTCATAAGGTAAAAAGCAGAAGAAATAATTCCTTGCATTTTTAGTCTGTTAAAACAGATTTGTATTAGCCAAGTGCTAAATGAAATTGGCTCAAGATGAACTTGGTGAAGCCATTTGCGTTAAGTTTGGAAAAAATGTGTTACATCCATTGCAATGTAACAGAAGATCCGATGGTATAAAAAACAAGTCGTGAGGTAATCACAACATATTACAACAGAACTAATTTTTTTAAAAACCTTAATAATATTTATAAACAATCCACTATAATAATATACCTATATAAAAAAAAGAAATTCCAAATATAATGTGAGGGGCACAAATATTTTAAATAATGTACAATTTATTATATGCTACACATCCAAAGCTCGCTAAAGCATTGCTTGGCCTTTTTAATTCGTTTTATGAGTAATATAAGTTCAGTTGTATTGCCTTCTCATAAAAAGTTACGGTCTGTTTCTCTGTTTTATATTGTAGCTAGTATATAATAAAAATAAATTATTGTGAAGCCTAGTAATTTCTGCATATAAGTAGCAAGCGGGATAGGAGCAAGTGCCGTGCAACCTTTTTGGGACAACGGCGCCAAAGGTTGTGATTGCCGATGTACAAAACAAATTTGGGCAAGCCATTGCTGATAAGCTCGACGAAAACGTATATTACATACGTTGTGACATATCAAAAGAGGAAGATGTTATAGATCTTATCGACACCACCATTACAAAATACGGACAAGTGGATATAATGTACAACAATGCGAACATTACAGGCCGGCCTTTCGGCAGCATTTAGAGGGGAAGGTTTTGAGGGCCGAGGATATTGCAAAGTGAAGCTGCGCCACCAACATTGGAGCTTAAGCTAGAGGTAGAAATTATGCAGCCGCTTCGAGCCGGAACCATAACTCGGGCAGCATGTTTCATGCCTAGGAAAACACCCGTGACATTAATGGCTAGGACGCTTTCAAAATCGGACTTTTTGTTGTCGATTATTCGGGGCGTGTTGGGATCGGATATGCCCGCATTATTGAACATAATATCAAGTTTTCCATAAGTTGATACGGCTTTATCAACAGCATCTTTTATATGGTCTTCATTTGTTACATCACAATGGACATAAATAGAATTTGATGTGCCTAAAGCTTCATGAACTTTTTGTCCTAGTTCATCTTGGATATCTGCGATGACAACCTTAGCACCATGTTGGACGAAGATCTTAGCGGTGCATTCGCCGATGCCGCTAGCTCCTCCAGTTATCAAGGCGACCTTTCCCTCCAATCTAGATCATATATATAACAAGGTCATCCAAATACAAAGTACTATTATATTTTCTGGTGGTTTCAATTCGCAAAACAAGAAATTTGCATAGTTACAAAGTTCACAACATGTAAAATTAGTGTTTGCCAGAGGCGCATAGCTTAGGAGTAGTCCCTAACCATGTCAATAGTTATACTTTGTGTATACAATTGTACTCATTTTACATTTTGTAAAACTATATATGGACAGAGTACAAGATTATTGACAATTTTTTTGTGCGACTCAACTTTGTTTTCTCATAAATTCTATAAACAAAAATGCGGATTAATCAAAGAAATTATAATGATTGCAAAGTGCATAATAGTAGGGGGGGGAAAAAGGTCATAATTATATGCATGTGTTGTATGTACTTACCTTTGAGTGATTGCTGATAGAAGTGAAGTGGTCGCCATTGCACACCCACAACAGAGAGAGAGAGAGAGAGATCAAAGACCTAAGCCTCTATGGAATAATACTAGAAGAGGAGAACATGATTTATACAAAGAAATTCACCTAATTCCACATTTAATTTAACTATATATATATATATATATATATATGTGTGTGTGTGTGTGTGTGAATCGGCAAAAACTATAAAATTAAGTAATTAGTAAACAAGGAAAGTAGACTGCAAAATGAACAGTCTCGATCTAACCAAATGGAAAAATTAAAAAATAAAATAAAATATATAGATAATTTTTAAGCTTCGGCTACGATCCAAAAATCACTAACAAAAACTGATGCCATTATTGGGTATTGGCATCTTTGTTGTTGTTTGATATTTAAACCATTTATACTAGTGGCATTTTTGTTGTTTAATATTAAACCATTTATACTAGCGCATCACAGGCTGTCCGGCATCTCTGTCTGACTCTAATTTTTTTTTTTAATTTCTGTTTGATTAGTTGTCACATGTTATGTATTATAGTCTAGTATAATTATTTATTTGTAATTAATTAATTAGTGAATAAGTAATATATGAGACAGTAAATAAGATAAAAAAAGATAACAGATATAAATTACTCTCTCTATATATATGTATATATTTGCTGTTTGATAATTAATAAAATGAGCTGAACTTGGATAAACATATTATGTAACTAGAGGCGAATTAGTAATTATTAGTGCTCCTCCCTGACAAAGTTTTATATATATATATATATATATATATATATATATATATATATATATATATATATATAAGAGTTCCTTTTTTTCTCTTTCCGAAATAGACTGGAAAAAATTTAATTAATATTTCAAATCTTACACAATTTAATTTATGATATTGATATAAATTTTATTATTTAAACCGATTGAGAAAATATTGACACTTTTAAAATACACAATTTTATGAAAACGATACTAGGGAGTATGATATAGGTGAAGCATTATAATTAGTTGGCCTATTAGCTGATGTGAGGTATGAATGAACAATCAAATATGCTTTCAGCAGCTACTCAGAATTCACATATAGACTTGTTGGTCTGTCCAAATCAGCTTATAACCCTAATCAAAAGCTAATCCTTAATTTAGAGTATCATGACAATGAGGAATACATAACCACCAAGAAGATGACATTTTCTTTTGGCATTTATAAATCTTACAAAATTGAAGGAATGTGTCAAAGTTGTTTTTTTATTTTTAATCATAAGAATTTTATAATAAAGAACTGCATCTGTTGAATAAAAGTTAATTTTTGTCCAATACAACGCATACAACCCTATCCTATACCAAATGCATAAAAAAAGTTGTATTTAATTACCATATAAAATACCAATTATTTAATCAAACTGAACCGTTGATGTAATACAGAATCATTGATTTTATATATACGGATTGTTATAGGGTATACATCATCTATATTATTGAAAACAAGAAAGAACGACTATAAATAGAAACTAAAAATCGACGTCCGCTACTATTAGTAGCGGACGGTAAAAAAAAAATTAGCGTCCACTACTATTAGAATGAATTTGACTTTACCAATAAATGTTTAGAATTTATTAACTAAAATTTAAGATTTATTATCCAGGGCTTAAGAGTAAGTAGTTTCACCTGTACTAACAATTTCTATTGTTATATAAAAATACTACATATTTTTCACCTATAGAATTGAACTTTACTTTTTTTTGTTCTTTTTCTTTTTCAGATATATAAAACCAATCAAGTTAATTTCTGGATCGAAGTAGCAACAGTTTAGTCAAGGCCCAGGGTGCTCATCCATTAGGTACGTATTGCCTCTTATAAACTTTGTTCAACTTGTTTTGGTTGTGGATGAGGAATTTGGAATTCAAAGGATCACAATCAGTTAACCCCATCTTCTGATATGTATAGTACAGTACAGAGAATATATAACAAAGGAATTAGTAACATATATAAACTAAATAAAGGATTTGCTGATTGTAATTTTCTCAAAAATTAAATACCATACAACATGAAACTTTGATGTAGCGTGAGTTTTTGACAAAATTATAATGACAAATCATCAAACATAAATTCAAGATGATGAATCTTCCGGATACTGAAAAATCTTAAACGCAGAATTAACAATTCCAAATCCCCCATCAACAAAAAGATTATGCCCGCTCACATACTTGGCCTCATCACTCGCTAGATAAAGAGCTGCATGGGCAACATCATCAGTCCGCAATGTCACACCTTTAAGATTCCCTAGCGCATTCATCACGTTCTCGAGATCTTCATCATTATCAAGCCCCACATATCTCTTAGCTAACGGCGTTACCAACGCGTAAGGCGATACACAATTGACCCTAATACCAAATTGTCCGAGCTCAACTGCCAAATTTTTCGTAAGTCCTACTATTGCATGCTTTGAGGCACAATAAGCATGTGATGCTGCGCCACCAAGACTAGCGCTAACTCCAGTTGTTGATATTATGCAGCCTCTTCGAGCCGGAACCATAACTCGGGCCGCATGCTTCATGCCTAGGAAAACACCCGTTACATTAACGGCAAGGACACTTTCAAAATCGGACTTTTTGTTGTCGATTATTCTGGGAGTATTGGGATCACATGTGCCAGCATTAGTGAACATAATATCAAGTTTGCCATAAATTGATATTGTTTTGTCGACAACATTTATAATATGGTCTTCGTTAGTAACATCACAATGGACATAACTACAATTTGATGTGCCTAGGGCTTCTTGGACTTTGTGTCCTAGTTCGTCTTGGATGTCCGCGATGACAACTTTAGCACCATGTTGGACGAAGATCTTAGCTGTGCATTCGCCGATACCGCTAGCTCCTCCTGTTATCACTGCCACCTTTCCCTCCAGCCTATATGAAAAGTAAAAGTCAAAACACAAATTAATTTGTTAAATGTCATAAAGTTTACAATATGGATAAATAGTTACGTTGATATTATTAGCAAGACAAAAAAGTAAGGGATATATAGATGATCAAGTGTTTTGTTTTGGACAAATGCACTTTGCCATTAAAATATATAGGATGAATAATCAAAACATGAAATGTTGAGGTATAATTGTCCGATTAAAAACAAGTGTCATATCCTCCTTATACTACTTTTTGCCCAGTCAATAACACCTAGCTATACGTCTGTACATAATTAAAAAATATGAATTAATCATAAAAGTTTTAGGAGGGACGTAACGTGCTACCTTGGCATCACATCGAAACATATGGATGCCGTCTTGGATATAAAATTTAAGAGTATTATTCAAATTATGGAAGTTATGATCTTTTTGGTGGACATATATATGGTGAATCAAGATGACTCAATGATACTCGTTGAAGCGTTTAGACGTTGTGTTTTGAAATAATATTTAAAATTAATTAAATTAAGAAAAACATCTCATCTCATTGTGCATTTATTTAAATTTTTATCCTTCATTTACTAATGAATTTTAATGGCAATTTGTCAAAATATTTATAGATTATACACCAACTGCTAAATACACGCACACAAAAATTAATTCAATCTGAAGATATTGCTAAATAAAAAGTTCACAAAAGGATCATTGCAAGCATAAAAATAAACAGAGATTTATAAAATGTAAGCCATTTCTTACCTTCTCGGAACTGTTGATAGAAGTGACGCGGTTGCCATAATTGTGAACACTCAACAAACAAGAGAGAAAGAGAGAGAGAGAGGGGTAGGAATAGCCGAGTCCTTTAAGGAATATATATAATAGAGTAGAGGAGAAGGAAGATAAAATAGAAATGTCCAAAAGCAAAAACATCTCAATATACAGAAAGAGATTCAGCTGCCTCGACATTACCACTCCTAAATCGAATAAACCCAAATGTTAGTTGAAAACTATGCTATGCTATACATAGGCCAGGAAAAATTAAGAAACTGCATAAAATTAATCCACCGAATATGACCCACCGAGGTACATATCGTGTACATATCCAATGATAAGCAATCTGGAAAAATATGCAAATAAAATAGAAATGAGTCATATGACTCGAGATTGTATCATGTCTTCTATCAGGTTTGTGATTATTGAGAAGTATTCCACATGCCGTGTGGAATTTCATATTGTTTTTAAACATCAATACTTTATATATAATAGGCCGACAAGAGATTATAATTTTAAAGTAATTGTGAGTTGAGTTAATTCGGTTGATTACATTGATACTAACAAATTTATTAAGTCAATCACATTGACAATATCAAATTGATGTATTCAATTAATACACACAATGCATAAATGAAGGAATGAGATATATATTCCAAGTCAAAGTGATAACATACAACACCGAGAAAGAGTACGAAGAATATTCTGTTTCAAAGATAGAACAACTAGACACATTATCGCCACAAAATAATAGCACAGACAGTAATGAAGCAATATAAAAAACAGATGAAACGCCAACAAAGAAGGATTTCAACAACAAACAAAAGAGAAAGCTATATAACTGATCTAATGAAACGGATGGAGAAGACGAAACTGACACCATTGGAAACAAGAAAAACTCTAAAAATGTCATCCCAACTCATACGAAATTTGAGACAAATAATACTAAGGAAAAAAAACAAGTGAAATATCATTTCTAGATTTAAATCCATAGCACTGCCTGTCTGTTAATTTCATATGTGATTAACATGATTCCCAAAAAACTATTAACTATAGTAGTACATAAAACTTCATATTCTGTATCAGATAGGTTCCACTGATGCCCATTTTTACGAAATCCATGAATTCAGTTCATCTGCAAAGACAGAAAAATCTTACACTGAAACTCCTTACTCTTAAAAAGAATGTAAAAGTTAAAACATAGCGTAAATTTGTTGGTACATAAAATGGTATATAATAAGGTAAATGTCTTTTTCATGATTTCTCATCCCATATATAATACCAGCACTGGCCAAGCCAGAAATAATTTTCAATGGGGTTAAAATTATTATTAAGCTATAAATAATTTGACGGTCGAGCCAATTTTTTATAATATTTTTGTACTTTTGGGTCACACGCACGTGTGTGTATGCGTGTGTGTGTGTATATATATATATATATATATTATATTACGATGATAATATAATAAATAATAATATATGGTATATATACACTATATTGACTCATAATAGATTTTTTTAATCACAACTGTTCATAAGTAATTAATTCATTAATTATTTTTAAAAATAATATAAATTAGATTATTATTTAGTTTAAAATATTATAAAGAGATATACATATATTGAAAGGATATGAGTCATATGTAGTTAAAATTTGATTGACAAAGTTATAAATTTTTAATTTGACCCCGTATAGTAGAAAATTTTTAGAATTTTATCGAGGTTAATTTATATATAATACTTAAAATTTTTAAAATTTACCTTATATTATAAAACAATTATTTTTTTTCAGAGAGGTCAATTGACCCCACAATCTTATATGTAGCTTCGCCCCTGGATACCAGAGGAAACATTTTAATTTAATACTACCAATAATAAGGGTATTTTTATACCATAATATATAAGTAATAAGACGTTACAATCATGTTATTTGCTAATGTAAAATTATCTTTACTTTGTTAGTGCGTTGAATTTTAATGTTTTCTAAGTTTTATTAAAAATAAAAAATACATCCACATTATAATAATGCACCTCCATTAATATTTTATTTTAATTTTGGAAGTTTAGAAAATTTTATTGAGTCCATGATTATTTTCTGGGCACCCACTTTTAACTCACACGATAGATTATTGTGGGACCTAGCACGTAAGAGAAAGATTAAAAGTTAATACTCAAATATTCGAACAAATATAATTAAAAACTACTATGAGAGTGTTAAAAAAATACTATAAATTAATAAATAAAAAAATATTAATTATCAGCTTATTCACGTACTTTGGTGATCAAAACTAGATATGCTCATAAAAAATATTTTGATATAAAAGATATTTTTCACCTGCAAAATCCAATATTTTATTGAAATTATTATTTTTTCTTTTATTTTATTTTGGGCCCCTTGTAGACGATATTAACTAATCATATATATAGCCAAGCGCATATTAGGAATATAATAATTATGTCCCCAACAGAAGTTTATTTATTTCAAACCTCTTTATCTTTTCTGGATTAGAGAAATATATACAAATACATGTCTAAAATTAATGTAATATTACATGCTAGTAATTTTTTTTAATTCCTATAATTAATAATGAAATAGTAGTGTTATATATATATATATATATGTATATATGTGTGTGTTATTATATATATATATATATATATATATATATATATATATATATAACATGAAGTTAATTTCTCAATGCATCAATTATTAAATATTCGATTGATTATAAAACACAATGACCTACCTGCGACATAAAGAGATAATAAAAGTATCATAAATTCAGAGATGTATAGATAAATTAATTACGTTTTATTCAAAAGCAATAAGAAAAAAGAGGAAGAAAAAATTGGCAACATATATATATATATATATATATATATATATATAGGAAAGAGAATATATATATATAATTGAATTTTAATTTGTATAACGTAGGTACGTACCTTTGCCAACTAAGAAGAACTCAAAAACTTCATAATTGTCACGGGGCATTGTAGCATATTTGAGGCACATCAAGTCCCCCTCACCTGGACAGCACATATCAATGGCAGCATCCCATCCAAAAATGTAGACGTCTTCCATTTTCTTCTTCAGAAAAGTGCCGGACCCACAAAATGAATTCCTAATTTCACCAAAACAACCGTGCTGTATCATCTTAATATGGAGCACCCTTCGCTTCCTCTCAATAATATCTTTGAGTATATGAGGTGCATGAGCATAGACATATTGCTCCACTTCCTCTCTAGATAAAATCAGATGTTTTTTCTCAATTTCTTCCATTGTAATGCTTCTACACATCCATATAGAGGGATCAGTTATATGACCACCTGCAGCTTCACCCATTTTTTGTTTAATTTAATTTAATTTATTCAATCGATTGCTACCTACCCTAGCTACTTTCGATCCCCTAGCCTTAATTGATGATCATACTCTAGGCTGCACTGCAGCATTCTTTATATAGTTTTTTTTTCATCAGGATTTTTAAGGCGCCAACTTTTTTTTTTAAGTGATTTGAAAATTTACGTTTAATCGCACACAGTAATAGTAATATTACTAGCTATGAGAGTGAGATATATTAATTAGATTAAGCGAATTAATGAAAGTATCTAAAATTTATTATGTACAGATATATTAGATTAAGCCAATGAAAGTATCTAAAATTTATTATGTACGGTGATAAATAAGGACCAAGTTATTGTAATATGAATTGTGATGTGTATAGTTTTCTAGATTTTGTTATTTATTGTTAGATTATATCATTAATGTACACACAATTACATAGATTTTTTCCTGGATAACCGTATTAATGGGAGATTATGAATTATAATATATTTTTCAAAATTTATTGAAAAAATTATGAGAATCCTACTTTTTGTTTTTTATATATATATATATATATATATATATATATATATATCAGCAAAAGTGGGACTGTTATGATAAGATTAAAGGACTGTAATTCGATATGAAAGTAATACTATTGTGAATTTTCCTAAAATTGTTATTTTCACAAATAAAAAATAATATTTTTATAAGTTTTGTGTCGTAATTTGACCGATCACTTAGAAAGATCTTTTGAAAATATTATGGTATTTATATGTACATCCTAAATTGATAATTGCACATTGTATATACATTGTGATGTTGTACATCTTTATGCAGTACTAACTTTTGGTGTATTTTAAAGTGTGCAATTATCAATTTATAGATTACAGTTTTAATATATTTCAGTCTTTTGAACCGTTTGACCAAGAAAAAAACAATCAATATTAGTGCTACTTATGGAAATATCAAAAAAAAATGTTGGTATTTTATTTACTTATACTAGTTAGATAACTCATGCAAAACACGGACTAGATTGCTAATGTGTAATTTTGACCATCATATCCTTACTTTATTAAATCTAAATAAAATTAGTATTTGCAATACAATTTTGGCTACCCATTGTCTATGAGATACATCTGCATCTTGCTATAGTGATTTATATATGTATACAAAAGATTTTGAACAAAATATTTCATAAAGTTACTAATTCTATTTACAATATAATTCAATCAGAAAATTAAGCAATATTACCAATGTCAATCGCTATCAATCTGCTTAAAATCTATGCCACTATGAGATAAACGACAACCACGATTAAGGAAAAGAATATTATCAGTTCCAGGACCTACAGCATATGCAATGCATGATTTTTAAACATCCATTATGTTCTTCCGAAAACATTATACGTACATACCATTACGTTCACAACTATATAGACTGATTCACATATTTCTCGAGTCGAACGTACCATCTGGGTTTGTACACGAAGTCTGAGGACCAAATTCATGAGACATTATAGAATATCCAGATAGGTTCCCGCACAGATGATCATTGTTATGGCCTGTGAACATCAAACAACAATTTATAACAATCATGTACAACCAAACAACTATCATTAAAATGAACAACATGCAAATGTTTAATTGTTTGTTAAAATTTCAACAAACCTCCTGATGCGCCATGTCAGTTAATTTCACCACCCAACGAAGCTAACATGCATCGATCGGCTGTATTTTGCACAGCGGCGGGCATTACGTTCGTTTCTATTTCTCTCCGTTTTGCTTTCTGTCCGTTAATGATACCTTTCTCTTCGCGTAACATTCCTAAGTTCTCTATAATGCATACGTACAAACAGAATCAACCCATTACTTGCCACAAATATACAACCCAAGAAAAGAAGTGGACAATTACCTGCATGTCCAAGGAAAAGAGAGCAATTTAAAATAGAAAGAATAATCACCCTTTTACACATGTCATCAGTTTTATAATAATATATACTAATCTATCCATTTTATGATCATCTATAATTATTTGTAAGAATTACACTCTTTTCCAAGTAGACTGTCATTTACATTTATGTCCGTTTATTAAACATAAGCCTATATCATCATATTGTGGGTTTTATGATAGATCTACAATTACTCCAATTTTTGCCGTATCGTAATACACTCTCTTTCAAGACGCAAATTTATAAAAGATCACCAAAAATGAATAAAAACTTTGTAAAATTTTTTGACTGTGGTTGGTACATAGTACATATCCTGTAAAGTAACTAATCATCATCTTGAAAAATTGAAGTTAGTATGTATATGCACTTCACAGAAGCATGGTACTACGACATTAAATAAATTGATTTGCACAAAATCTGTCAACAACAAATACGTCAACAAATGATGGATGGAATGAAATAAACTCTCTCATAATATAAATAGATTGCAGAATTGGACCGAGCATATCTCAAACCACAAAGCGAGATATAAAACCAAAAAACCTGACCCCCCCAGTTCGATTTCATAAATATTGAAAAAAATATAGTGCATATATAATGCATATTAAATATCAGTCCACAATTTTCTATGAATTGCCTGTTTTATATTGAAAATACACAACCCTCATTAGTCATTTCAATGTTTAAAAAAAATAAAAAATAAAAAAGGTAATACCTGCAGGGATTAGAGCCCAGAAACTATGGCAAGAGCATGTAATTGTCAACGACAAAATTGTCAATGAAGCAAAATTTATATTGACGTAACTGAAATAAATAAGGTATAACAAAAAAAAAATAACAAAAAATACAGACATGCAAATTCACAGTTATGTGACATTAATCAGACAATTAAAACAAACTCTATATGACATTATTTCAAATACTTAAAATCATCAAGTCAGCCAAAGTAAGTATTATAACACCAATTGATAAAATGTTAGCATCAAATTCAAGATAAGGAAATTATAATCGGGGAATGATCCACGAAAACGTTAGCTATGGGCACTGTTACAACTGAACTCATATCAACACCGTGTATAATATGAATTCCCAAGTCCTCACCATCCTTTTTTCATCATCTTCAGCCTGATTCTTGTCCCTGCCACCATCACCAGGACTTACCGTCATCGAATTCCTAAGGCAAAATAATTTGTATCATTGTTGTCGTTGACCGTCTAACAAGCAAATTGGTTCCCCAACTGCTATGTTGAAATATAGGAGAAATTGATTATACAGAGACCAAATAGCAATGAGTAAATGAAACGTGAAATTGATTTGGGATTCTTTGTCGCCGTCGTGTATTGGCCGTGCTGCGACTAACAGTAAGAAATGAGAAGAGAGGAAGAGGTGATTGATGGTAAAAAGAGAGGAAGAACGATTAAATTTAAGGAAGAATGCTAGCTCATTACATGAAAAGTGTTAGCAATTGAATTTAAATTGAACCAACTTAGTAAATTAATGGAGTATTATGTTAATTGATTTAATTTATGTTAAGATCAACTCAAATTGAGATTATCTTACATATTTTTATAAATACTAGGTTGGTAACCGTGCAAAGCACGGCTCTGTTTGATAAATTTGCATCCTGTTACTTAAAATAAATACAATCAAGTTTACCAACAGCAAATGAAAGGCTGGCCGAGCCCAAATCCAGCCTTAGAGAGGAAAAAAAATCTTATATTTATACGCTGGATATGAATACAAATTCAAATGATAGTAACATATTTACATAATAGTTTTCAGCAAAGATACACTATAATTCCCCATGTATAATGTCCAAAACATAGGAAGTTCATGGGAATTTAGAATAGTCAAGTGTTGAATTTAATTGATAGGGGATGATGGTGTTTACAACAACAAAAGTATGTGAATATCCAAGTTGTTCACCATCCTTGGTTTTGGATCATCTTCAAAAGGCAATTTATTTATCATGGGTGTTTGGAATAATGAAACAAAAGTATGTGAATATAAGTTGTAAAGGCAATTAATTTATCCAGGGTGTTTGGGATCAAAAGCATTGTGAATATAAGTTGTATATGAATGTAGGTGTTTGATTTGGTTCAAAAAGAAGTTGAATTATATGGGTGTTTGGAAGATAAAACAAAGACAATTAATTTACATGTATATAAATGAGTAATGAATGATAGATTAAAAAGAAGTTAATTATGATGGGATGTTTGGAAGATCAAAAGACGTCGTATATAAATAAATGGTTAATTGATAACGTAAAGAAGTTAATATTGATAATTGAACCTAGTCAATGTATTGGTTCCGACTAACAATTGAAGAAATGAGAATTTGATTCCAGGAAGCTGATTTCAAGATACTTCAAAGTTGAAAGTGGACAGATAGCTTATAAGTAGTTTAGGTAAAAAAACCGAGTCAATTCGAAATTAACCGAGTTAATTTTTAATTGAGCCGAGTCGAAAAATTGATTCCAATAAGTTGATTTCAATTGATTTCAAATTAAAAAAGATAGCTTGTCCTGCTTTTATATATTGTAAAGGCAATTAATTGGTCAACGACTATGGGAATATGAAACAAAAATGCCCTCTTTTATTGTTTAATGTTCTTCTTATTGAAGGGCATATATAAAGAAGTAATTCTGATGGGTGTTTAGAAGATTTTAACTTATAAGTCAATTATTTACTGTATATAAATAAATGTATTACTTGATAATTACCTGACTTATAAGTAAAATGATGGGTTTTTGGAATGCCGAACACTATTACTTATAATTAATTTACTAATAAATTTTTAATTGATCAATCTAAAAAAAGTTAATTATGATGGGTGTTGGAAGATAAAATAAAAGACAATTAATTTACTGTATATAACAGCCCGAAGAGGTGTATTAATGGTAAAAATACGAGTTTAATTGACAATTGGAACCGAGTCACTTGTAAATTAACCGAGTTAATTGGCAATTGAAGGAGTCAATTTTTAAGGGATTTCAAGAGGCAATTGAAAGTGATAAATTGAACCGAGTTACAATTAGTAACCGAGTTAATTGGCAATTGAGCTGAGTCAATTTTCAAATTGATTCCAAATTGATTTCAATTGATTCAAATTGAAAATGGATAAGATAACTTATCATGCTTTTTATATATAATAGTAGAAGAGTTAATGTGTTTCAAAAGAAGCATGCTTCTTAATTTCTATGTATGTTATGCAATGCATAGACAAATAACTCCTCACACACAGTAATGCAATGCATGACAAATAACTTTTTATACATGGAGTAAGAATTAGTTTAAAAATTGTGCTACATATGTTGAGTCGTTATGTTATATGTTAATATATAACACGTGATAATTTATTAATTTATGAATAGCGATAAAAAAAATTAAGGATAAAATCTAGATTACGAATTGTTATTGTTGAATAACTATTAATCTACATACGAATATTTATAACTATTATATTTGGTTAATTTTAAGTAAAATCATGTTATGTATTATAAAAGATTTTGAATAAATTATGATTATAACGTACATTAATAAAATTTATCCAAGATATTACATCTCATATTCGATTTAAAAAATTATCATCAATAATTTTTAGCATAATTGATAAAAAAAATAATAATAAATAAAGTCACAAATATATCATTTCAGATATATAACATAGCTCTTCCATAAAAAATAATGGCTCCCTCTTAGAATTATACTTTTCGGTATTCCTTTCCACTCTTTCCCGCTCTCTTTAAACCATTTCTTTCAAAAGTAATAATTACAACGATATAATATTAATAATTTTGACAAAAGATAAAACAGATAAATATTCTTAAGAAATTATTATTTTCATTCTAAAATTAGAAATATATTTTGACTCTTTAGAGTCGATTCGTAAAATTTTAAAATTTAAAATTAATATAATTTCGTACAAATTTTGGAAACAACAAAGATAATAATTAGTAATACTTCTTAGTTAGTTTACAATTGTTATATTTGTTTGTATTAAAATTAAATAACTTTATATTAATTTTAAATTTTAAAATTTTACGAATTGATTCTAAAAAATTAAAATATATTTCTAATTTAAAACAAAAATAATATTATTTCTATCAAAAAAATAATTTGATAATTTCATAAAATATTATCCACATAAATATAAATCTTATTTACTATTCATATGAACATAATGTTGCGAAAATCTCAAATCTATCTAACAAAACACAACTGATTTTGAATTTTCCACTCACCCTAATAAACCATTAGGTCTGTCTAAAATTTGGGATAAATCTCACAGTTCATTATATCCTCTTTAACTTCAAAAAAAAAAAATTGCTTTCTCTCTCACTCTCAGATCCTCCTCCGTTCTCTAGCGCCGACAATCTCTCCTCTCCCTTTCTCTTCGTACATAGTGCCGGAAGCACGGGTAGTACGACTAATTATATATAAATCTCATTTTCTATTAATATGAATAGACCTGGCAAACGGACGACCCGAGCTGGGCTATCAGCGGGCTGGGCCAATATGGGTCGGGCTGAAAACGGCTCATATTTTTCTGGGCTGGAAAATGGCGGCCCATGGCCCGTGCGGGCTGGGCTGGGCCGGGCCACAGGCTTTTTGATTTTTTTTAGTTTTTTTATACATGTAAAATGATATTTTGATTTTGAAATATTGAATGTAACATACAATTTATTTTATGTTACTATCATTAAATAATATATAGAAAGAAAATGATAGACTTGTGAGTTTTGTGGACTTTAGAAATGGCTTGGGCACTATTGTTCTTGCATAAACATCTTGGGAAATGCAAATTTGATGCTCATGGTCTAATAATTAGTACTTCTTCGCTAATTGATACATTTTTAATTATATTGATTAAAATTAAATAAATTAATATTAATTTTAAAATATTTAAAGTTAATTTTTAAAAATTAATAATAATTTTATATTTTAAAAAGAATAGATGTGATTTACAAGAAAAAGAAATTGAAGATGTGTATATTTTCGTCTGGAGTGATACTAATGATTGATGTCACCAGGAGAGGACTAGAAACTAATTTCGACAAAGTTGAGCATGCGTGAGACTATGAGTGCACTTGTCCTTATTTTCATTTATCATTTGTCTTTTGAACAACATACAATTCCATGAGTAGTAAGTAAATTATCACAAACAAACTTAGATGTTTTGTGACTATTTTACAATTTGTCTAGATACCTCACTATTTTAATACTTTTATACTAATTTAGCTAATTAATATTGTATATATTATAAGAGAATAATGTATTCTATTTATATTTTATTTTAATGTACATTTTTAGACACATAACATGATATATGATTAATGAATTAAGTTATTTTTCATAAATATATATTTTTTAATTTATATATTTATCGTTTTTTGTAAAAAAAAAAAAATTAGGACGCGAGCCGGGCCGGGACACCCGCGGGTTTGGTCAAAAATAGCCCAATTATTTTGGACTAAAAATCTCAAGTCCATAGTCCAATTTTTTTAGATCAGCCCAGCCCGACCCGCGGGACTGGACCTTTTTTGGCAGGTTTAAATATGAACGTAATCTAGTAAAATTAGTAGATTTTCTCTTGTTGGGAAAATATCAATTTCTCGTCGTAAATTATAAACTATTAGATGGTATTATGGTCGTACCCACCGACGGCGAATCAACTGGCGGTGACAGTGGCTTGCTTCGTCACCGGCGCAACCCTATTCGCCGTCGGAGTTCAACAATCTTTCGCCAACATAGCCCCTCAACAAGCTCGAACCAAAGCTCGTAAAGACTTCGTTAAAGACCGCCTTCGGAAGCTCCTCCAAGATTAGACACACTTTTTATGCTATATTTTCCACTGTCCTTCAACCTTTTTCTCGATCATATTTTAGGTATGCTCTCATGTACGTTATCCACCTCTCTTATGATTGTGTGATAAAGCAGTACAAAGTAACATTTTAGGGTTTTGTATCACTATCTTCTAGGGTTTTGTTTGAGTATCCTTCTACAGTTAGTGTTCACATACCGTTTATTCTTGTTTAATGGAATTTGTTTATCTCAGAGGTTTAATTTTCACTCCTAATTCCATCAGTTTGATTTGCTAAATGATTAGAGAGTTTGAAAAGGTGATAGTTACGAATTCCCTTTTGTTGCACGTGTAGTTGCTAATATGCTGCCGGGTAGGAAACAAGTGCTTTGAGTCATATTGAAATTGTAGATTTAACTGGTAAGTTTGGGATTTGTTGACAATTTCTTTCCCCTGACAAGCAAACGATTGACATTTATGAATGTTTCTCTTGAATGATATGGGTATTTGTGAATTTTGTTATACAATTGCTTTGTGTTTTCCCGCTTTTGAGAAGAATTGCTAATTAATCTAGCCCTTATGTGGATTCTACGTTTGTTCAAGGGGCATTGCACAGAGTGGTTCAAACTGAAAAAAGGTTACTTTTTGGGTATGTTTTGATTTCTGGACATGAGATGGACATATTGAACTTTTACTTTTGTGGAAGGTTCATGCTCTGCTTAGCATCTGAGTGTCTGATACTGGGATAAATTTGTTACTTTGTTGTTCCTTAAAATGGATTTAGGATGATGAATACTTAGTATATTATATTTTCTAGGATCAATTACCAGGGAGTAGGAACAGTCTTGAGCTTATGTTTTCACAAGTTTAGGATTAATTTTAAGTGTATGATATACTCTTAATGCAACTACTTTAGAAAGTTGTTATGTGGACAGCTTCAAAGCATTCTAATTTCCATAACTACCTGTCTGGTAATTTTGTTGTTTTGCCGCTTTCATCTTCATAGATTTTAGTTCTAACATAAGGTGAATATCCCTTGCTTTCGTGTAAACTCATTTAACGTTAATCACCATATGGTCCATATCAATTCATTTTTCAGTGTCCTGTCTTTTATTGAACTGGTCTTTTATGCTGCAATGAAGGAAGACTAAAAGATTGACCTTGTGCTTTTCAGATTATTAGTTGTACTGTGGTCGTTTACTGGACATTTGCATACTTACAAAAATTCTTATGGGTCCTGATTTGGGTCTATGATCACCAAATGCTTCACTGGCTGAGGCGAACAACAGCAGCAGCAACCCCAAATCTTCATCCTTCTTCACCATCTTTGCAAGGTACATTCCATATTAGCTCTTTTAATTTTCTTATTCTCTGCAACAATAAATAAGTTCTTAACACATTTTTTTTATTGTCAATTGTATTGCAGGAAACTCAAATGAGGGTACTCCAAGGTCAAACTCTCAAACTTCTCCTACATTCAATCTCTCTCGTGAATACACATCTGCGGTGCAAACCAGTTCCTTTGCTGAAATATGGTCCAAGTTTCACCCTGACAACTCTTCTTTCCAAGAGGTAGAATCAGAGCAATTGGATGGCCCTGAAGAAGAGCAATTGTTAGCACAGGTCCTTCACCCAAATAAAGAGCACGTCGAAGAGGCACTTCGATTTGCCAAACCCAGCACCCTCACCTGCCTTGTCTCTGCCTACTTTGATCAAAGTGAGCACACCTCCCGTCTGTGCCTCCAACTCCAACATGATGTCCAGCGTGCCCACTCTCTTTATGCCCGTCTACACAACCTCTTTGCTGTCCTCCCCCTTGAATCTGAGTCCCTTAACCAGTTACAGTGTGACCGGGCCTTTAACATCTTCCTTCAATTTGACCGTCTTGAGAACCCCTTCCCCCACCCTGACTCTCACAACAACTTTAATGAAATGCGCAACTGCATCTCCCAGCTCAAACAACAACTTGATTCCCACCTCTGCAAATCCCGCTCTAGGATCCGTCTCCTTCGCCGTGCCACTGCTGGATGTGCCATTTGTTTAATTGGAACTGCTGTTGGTGTTGCCATTTCTGCTGTAGCTATTGCCAGCCACGCACTTATCGCTCTTTTTGCCGGCCCTGTCCTCTATGCATTCATCCCCTCGAAGATGACTAAGAGAGAGCTGGCTCATTTGGCACAACTTGATGCTGCTGCCAGGGGCACATATGTCCTGCAGAATGATCTTGATACCATTGAACGCCTGGTGGCTTGTTTGCACACCAAGATTGATGGGGACAAGCTTCTAATTCGCCTTGGATTGGAGAGGGGCAGTGACAAGCATCTTATCCTGGGGGTAGCGAAACAGCTTGACAAGAATCGTCTCAATTTCCTCTGCCAGCTCTCGGATCTGGAGGAACACTTGTGTCTCTGCTTTGCTGCAATTAATCGGGCCAGATCGCTACTCCTGCAAGAGATCCATCATCAAATTCATTTATCCTAACTAATGTTACCTGAGGTTTTTGTTTTCATTAACATATATATTTGTTTTTATTATGATTACCTGTTCTATAGAATAGATCCTACCAATTTAGACAATCCTGATTCCCGAGGAAGAAATAAAGGCATTACTTTTCTTTCTGTACCATCTTATGATATCCTGCTAGCTGTGAAAACAAATACTTATCCTACACTATAATTACCAGGCTCCTGGCTATCATAGCAATTAAGGTACATAGAGAGTCCATTATTTCCTAATAACCAGGCTATTGCAGATCATTTTTTTTTTCAGTTTATTATTATTATTATTATTATTATTATAATTTATGTGCTTATTTGAAAAAATAAGTCTGTGGCTGTCATTTCTAAATTGTATCCATTCAGCATCATTTGATCAAATAAAAGATTTTGCTAGTAGAAATGGTTCGGGCTGGTTCCCTTCCAGGAACCAGTGCAGATTTGCTAGAAATCTGTTTAGTTTTGTTCCCACAGTTTCAAAGGGGGAACCAAATCAAAACTAGAATCAGAGCGCCTCTTTGACCGATTCAGATCTGGTTCAGCTCCAGATATCTAAATCTCCAAAGTAGTTTTATTGGCACAAAAATTAAGTTAATTTGAACATAATTTAATTATAAATTAATCTTTTATAGCGTTAAACAAGTTAACATATTAATAAAACACAATACAAGTTAACATATTAATAAAATAACAAACAAGTAAACATATAAAGCTAATTTTAAATCATAAAGTAAACATACAAGTAATATAAACAAATAAATTGAAATACTTAAACAAATTTAAAAAATAATAAATTAAATGAAATTAGTTCTAGTTTCGGGTCGGTCAAGTTTGGTTTTGGTTCTAACTTTTCCGAGTTCCGGTTATGATATTGGAAGAACCGGACCAGAACCTCTTATAGGCAGTTTTGTGCCAACTTTGAGTTGGTTGCTTCTATTTCAATCTAATTCTGGTTCTAATTTGCCTGCCTGTTCTGGTTTTAAATTTTCAGCTCCTAGCATGGAATCACCTCCTCTTTTAACAAATCTATTTAAATTAAAAAAAAATTAAAAAGTTATATTCTCCTTTGTTAAAGTTATAGCCTTATAGCTATAGGTGTATCTTTTATATGCAATCAAAAGTTATTCTCCATACATTTCATAACCTTTCATGGCTTAAATTTTTATCAAATGAATGTGCTGAGCATATTGTCGTCCAATTTCGTTTAGTTTAAATTTTTGACTAAGCTCTGACTCGAATAGTACTACTAAACAACAAATAGACTTCAATTACATTCACGATCAAATTTTACCCACTTCAAAGTTTATTTAAAAATACAAAATTATAATTGAAAACAAATCACATAAGAAGCCAAACACCTCTCAAACAAAAAGAGAAATTATTGATAGATAAAATTTCATAATCAATATCAATTATGTTATTTAAAATTACAACAATGCTCACATAAGAAGTATTTAACACTAAAGGATTATATAGTCCTCGTAAATAGTCTTGAAAATGACAAAATAATAATAATAATAATTTATAGGACTATTTAAAAGACTATTAATCTCCCATTATAGGATAAAATAGTTCGAAATAGTATTAAATTAAGATAAATAGTCTAATCCTAAACATATTTTTTATAAACAAATATAACCTAAAAGAATACGTATATAAAAATAAAATAAAACATAAAAAACAAATAACTAGGAATTACAGACATCCTTATCCTTAAAATAATTTAACAAAATTAGTTAATGAAGAATTAGGAAAAGACCAAGTATTTGTTGACATGTTTTCAGCCTCACATGGATTTTAATGCTACAAAACTCTCTTTTTCATATCCTTTCTGCTTTCCCACTCATGCGTATCTTGTACCACTACTCACGGATTACAGCTACAGAGCTACTGCATCTACATTACATTACAATTCTTAATTCTTAATTCTTAATTCTACTCCTCCCAAAAACAGTAGCCCATTGTATCTATACCAAATATAGCTATGAAATGCCAATCAATCTCTCTCATCTGTATCTATCCCCTCTCAGAAAAGATACTCCATATTTTTCCCCTTCCTACGCTTAGGATTCTCACTATTTTTTCCCTTTATCAGTGTTCAATCAAATTTCAACAACTTCCGATCTATGTTTAATAACCCCAATTAATTTCAGAATCAATCAAGCCATGAACCAAGCTGTGCGAGGCAGAATTTTCTAGTCTATACATGTACATTATTTCTTGTATAAAGTCTGAGCTTTAAAAGAAAAAGCCCAAAGAAAAAAGGGTGAAAATGCCGAGGCATAATCGGGTGATGGAGGGTTTGATCCACGAATCTTGCAAAATCCGGAAAAGGGGTTGCTCATCATCGTCTTCAACTTCATCAAAAGTTCACAATTACCGCTTTAAACGGGCTATTTTGGTGGGTAAGAGACTAGGGGGAGTTGGGTCCAGATCCAGCACGCCGGTTCCGACGTGGAAGACAACGGCATCTGTGCTGCGTGGCGGCGCCGTTGAGTCGCCCAAGTACGAGAGTGGTAGGTCGAGGCCGATATCGGCCAGGAAGTTGGCAGCGACGCTGTGGGAGATGAACGAAATGCCGTCGCCGAGAGTGATGGAGGAGGAGAAGAAGTTGTTAAAGAGGAGAGAGAAAATGAGGTCGGTGCTTCCGGGTTCACTTCCTCCTCATTTGTCTGATCCCTCACATAGTCCTGCTTCTGAGGTGGGTATTTATTTTTCACGTTATACATACATTTATTAATGTGCATGGAAAATTAGATTTGTTTGATTTATGTTCTATTAGTAGGAAATTGGTGGAGAAAGTGACGTATGGGCCGCTTTTGTTTCCATGTTTTTTAGTATTTATTTATATTGCTGTGGTTGGTAAAGAAGTGTGAGAAACAGGGAGGTGGGAATTATGTCCATTGGATTATGATAGCTTCATTTGAGAATTTTCTTCTTGCTTTTTTTAAATGTTGTTTTGACTCGATTTTATTTGTGTTTGTTTAAATTATCCTATCTGGTTATGATTTTCGAAGAATTAAAGAGTTTAGACTGGTTAGAGGATTTGTAAATACGGAGTAATTTACATGCGGTTAATACATTATGATAACCAGTTTCTTGGACTTGTGAATTCCTGGCCATCTCTGTTACAATTAGTTTATGAGTGGTATTATGGAAAAAACCACTTAGTTCCTGCTCGTGAAGCTGTCATTTCCAAGTTGAAGAATTGATTTATGGACTAAGTATGTAATTAGTATGTTTTTGGATGTTCAAAATTTGGAAGTTGCTGTGTTTCGTAACAGTGTGTGTAAGTGCATTGTTCACACATCTGTGTATCTGCATGGCGTGCTCTGATTTATAACTTTGAATTTTTCCTACAATGTGAATTTTCTCCATCAAACATGTAGAGAATGGATAGGTCCGTAACAGGTAGTCACCAGAGGACGCCCTCGGTCACTCAGAGGCATAGACTTGCAGAACGAACTGTTGGCGCTGTGGATTCTCTTAGCAGTGCCAGTTTAATGGAGGCGGTCACTCAGAGGCATAGAAACCCGAAACGAACTGTTGGCGCTGTGGATTCTCTTAGCAGTGCCAGTTTAATGGAGGTAACTGAAAATTTCCTCTCACTAATTCATTCATTGAACGGATCTTTTCTCTTTAATTTAACTATGTCCCTCTGTCCCGTCCATTAGCTTGAATATGAAGCTGAATAGATTAAATTTGAAATTTATTCACTGTAGCTTTATACTGCAGACTGAAACTAGATCTCAAGCCCAGACCCCAAGTGGGTCCATAGTTGGTGTCAGGGCCCGTTTAAAGGATGTTAGTAATGCTTTGAGCACATCAAAAGAGTTGCTGAAAATAATTAGCCGCATTTGGGCTCATAACGACCCACCTACATCGAGTATGTCCCTCGTCTCAGCCTTACATGCTGAGCTTGAGAGGGGTCGTCTGCAGGTAAATCAGCTTATTAAAGAACAGCGTTCGGAGCAAAGTGAGATCAATTATCTTGTAAAATGTTTTGCTGAAGAGAAGGCATCATGGAAAATTAGACAGCAACGAGCAACTGAGGCTGCCATCGAGTCCATTGCAGGTGAACTTGAAGTGGAGAGGAAGCTTAGGCATCGATTTGAGAGTTTGAACAAGAAACTTGGAAGGGAGCTCTCCGAGACAAAAACGTCATTCACTAAAGCAGTGAAAGAACTAGAAAGCGAGAAGAGAGCAAGAGAGATAATGGAGCAAGTATGCAATGGATTAGCTTCAGATATTGGTGAAGATAGGGCTGAAGCGGAAGAGCTGAATAGGGAGTCTGCAAAAGTTCATGACGAGGTTGAAAGGGAAAGGGAGATGCTTCAATTAGCTGACAAGTTACGAGAGGAGAGGGTTCAAATGAACCTTTCAGAGGCTAAGCACCAGTTTGGGGAGAAAAATGCGCTTATGGACAAGCTGAGGAATCAGCTGGAAGCTTTCCTCAAACCCATGAAAAGTAAGAAAAAGAGTTGTGCTTCTCTGACTCTTGGGAACGATGACAAGATCACAACGTACTTAAGTAGAACTCACTTGGCGTCTACTCAGAATGAAGAAAAAGAAGATGATGGAGAGGTTGTGAATGAAGTAGATAATAATGAGGACTCAGCAGAAAGTGATCTTCATTCCATAGAATTGAACATGGACAACAATAACAAGAGCTTCAAGTGGACACATGCCTCTGTTGCCACTCAGGATTCTAGAAAAGTTGATGAAATAAGGAGGAATTCTATATCAGGCAAAGTTCCAAGGAAAAGTAATTCTATTCAGAGGAGTATCTCAGATGGAGTTGAATGGGGTATCCATACTGACACTTTCAAGAAATCAGGAGATGAGCTTGATCAGGAGAGACTTCATGAACTTGGCAAACAAGCTCAAAGAAAAGGTTATGGGGATGAATTACTGAACCGTAAATCAGTGAAGGGCCTTAGGGACCAGATATTGTCGAGTTCTAGGATAGGATCAGCCAGAGACTTTCTTCCTAGTCCGACTCGGGAGTGGGGGCAACCACGGCTTTCACGAGATCCTGGCCATGTACTTCAGGAAAGACCTCATGTGGTGCAGGGGAGTAGTTCAAAGTCGAGGCTGGGGGAAGCGAGAACTGAAGGGCAGAATGTGAGAAGATCCAAAAGGTGAGTTCTTTACTGTTAAATAATACTTTTGATGGAGATCCATTACGTTACAAAACTCGCCCTGTGAAGTTAACATCTTGTTGATTTATGTTATGCAAGTTATCACTACGAGCTACTTGACTTTTAGTATTTGTTGAATTTGAGGACCATCATCAATTTGTTGGAAGGCTTGATTTCATAGAATTTTTGTAGAAAATTGAGCTATTCCAATTGACCTGTACAAAATATTCTGTTGTAGTTGAGACAATTATGCTCAAGTATTAAAATTCAGTTCTACTGGTTTATTTTATATACCCCATAATAGTTCTTTCATCTTAATTTGCTTTATTTATGCAATCATCTTATTACTTGAAGTTCAATGGAGGAGCATTTATGCAATCATCTTATTACTCGAAGTTCAACTGAAGAAAACTCGAAAGCAGCTGAACCTAGTTGATTTCCATGGAGGAAGACATTATTAACAGTTGTAGAACAAAATCTACTTTGCATCTGAAACACTACATGGCTAACCAAGTTCTTCTCTTCTTTACCGTTTGTGACAAATTGCCTGTCTATCATAAGAATATTAGTCTGATTGTTTTGCGCTTAGAACGAATACAGTAACACTAAGAAAATAACTGAATAGAAGATTGCAGAGAATGGGATATGATTAGCCATTGTTTCTTAGCGCCAATTCAGGTGAATACTATTTGAGTCTTGCTACATATGAGGACTAATTTAATATCGATATATGTGCATATATGAAATAGATGAGAATTAAAATGACTCTACACTAATTTATTCTATCTAACTTAGACTTCCACGTTCGGTCAGAATTCAACTTCATAAATTTGTGAACATATATATAAATCATTTCCCAAATTATTTTGTTCGGTAACCTAAATTGTATGATTAAAGTCAAAACAATGGTCAAATTGGCAAATCATCATACAGTATATCTTATCTGGCAGAATATAAACACACTAGCTAGATATGTGGTGTAGAACATTATTTTGTTGGCTTTTTAGAGGGGAAAAAAGGGAGCCCAATTCTAGTCTATTTAGTTAATCATTGAACTCAATTGCTTTAAACACGGTTTTTGTGGACCATGTATTATTTTCGGTTGCGATCCAAGAAGGTACTAATCTTTTTTTGACCAGCTAGCTCCTAGCCTAGCCAGATGCCCCAATCGCTCCTCTCACGTGTTGGAAAAAGCCACATAAAATTTGAAAGGCCACTCGTAAATTGTTGGTTCAGTGCATCTTTTGTTGTTATATGTAAATAATAGTAGCAGACACCGAATAATACACTTCCCTCTCTATTGCTTTTATTCCACTTTTGATCCTTTATTATTAAACATATTAAGATTTGTCATACGCCCAAATGAGTTTATTGATACAAGTCAAGGGTGTTTAATTAATAGGAGACTATAACTTTGTTGTATAAATGTTAAAGTTGTAATTTAACATTTATCAATGATACAATCCTAGACCTCTAAATCTAAAATCATTATGTTCACTAAAGCTAGTTAAAAACAATTTTCATTCATTATTTTAGAATAGGTCTCATCGAAATTCAGCTGGCATACATAACATAACCGCAATTAATCACAGGCAACCAATCAAACAATTAATTTGTCCAAAAATCGACCTCTAATCTAATAAAGTCCGCGAATAATCGACAAAACAATGGTTTACTTAATTAATAAAGAGCTTAAGAAAAAGGGCCCCCCCCCCCCCCCCCCAGTTGATGGACAAATGCATAATACATAAAACTAGATGAAACCAATATATCAAGTATAAAACAAAACCAATAGTTTTCTTCAAGGTCCACCCACGAGTCCTATTCATTCCTCTTTTATTTTTCCGGGGTATTTTAGTCATTTCACAAATGAATATGAAGACAAAAACAAAGAATTTGCACATGCCCAATCAATCTGGCATATCCCCTTTTCTCGTAGAGTGAATAGTATCACAACAAATTTAAAACCAATATGTAATTTTGGGATTTTGTAATATATGAATGGTAAATTAAATCCAATTGATACGATTCTCGATTTAGAACAACCAAGCCAAGCCAAGCCAAGATATTCTCCTTCCAAAAATATAGAATAGTCCAACAAGGTATGACTTCAAAAGTTTTATCTAATATCACCCAACAGCTGCTGCTGCTGTTTCTGCTGCTAAAACCTTCTCACTGACTCATTCTATGCAAGTTGGTTGGTTGGTTGGTTGGTTGGTGACTTTTGAGAGATTCCCTCCTTTCTATCTCTCTTTCTTTCTTTCTTTCTTTCTTTGTGTAAGTAAACAAACCACGTACAGAGCAGAGCTAGCTCAAATAAGGAAGATGGAAATGGCAGATAGGAGGAGGTTCTTAAAATATTTTCTATATTCACTTGTGTTCCTTTTTTCTTCCTCTGCTTTTTGTAGTGTATCATTTGCTGCTATCACACCTAGATTCCCTTCTTCTTCAATTATTCATCCTGAAAAGTTTTCTTCTTCTTCTTCTTTTTCTACAAAATCGAAATCCAAAAATGGGCTATACAAAACAAAGTATTTCACCCAAATACTTGATCACTTCAATTATAATCCGCAGAGTTACAAAACATTTCAACAAAGATATTTGATCAATGATACTTTTTGGGGTGGTGCTAAGAAGAATGCTCCCATCTTCGTCTACACCGGGAATGAAGGAGATATTGAGTGGTTTACTCAAAATACTGGTTTTATGTTTGAGAAAGCACCACATTTCAAAGCTCTTCTGGTTTTTATTGAGGTGGGTAAATTTTTTTTTTTTAATCTAATCTTATACCCAATTTTGCTTTTGTTTTGGGTTTCCATCGCCCATTTAATTTTTCAGTGTTCTGGATAAGAAAGGAAGAGGGAAGTATTTAGACAGAGTAGTTAAATTGTTATTGGTTGTTAAATTAATTGCAGCATAGGTTTTATGGAAAATCAATTCCATTTGGTGGAGATAAAAAGGAAGCATATGCGAATTCAAGCACGCTAGGATTTCTGAGTTCAACACAGGCATTAGCAGATTATGCGACGCTCATCATTGATCTAAAAAAGAATTTGACAGCTACTGACTCCCCTGTAGTCGTGTTTGGAGGTTCCTATGGAGGAAGTAAGTATATATATATAGATATATATGTGTGTGATAATTCCCTTCCCGCTCCAAAACAAAATATAAGATCATTATTATTATTATTATTATTAGCTTTAGCTTTTCTGATATCAATTTAACATACAATAAAATCATTTTAGTTTTGTCAAAAATTAAAGAATGATGATTATTTAAGTTCGGGATGTTAATTAATCATTGCAGTGCTGGCGGCATGGTTTAGATTGAAGTACCCGCATGTGACCATTGGAGCCTTGGCATCTTCTGCACCAATTCTCAATTTTGACAACATAGTTTCTCCCTATAGTTTTAACAACATCGTCACACAAGATTTTAGGGTGAGTAATCAATTGCTCACATTTCTCTGATTCTCTCTTATTCACATGCACATTTTTCTTTTAATTTATTGGCAACCAGGCAGGCAGCCAAAATTACTGGATGAGATTTAAGATAAGGGTACAAGTCTGGGGATGGACACTGACATGCACTGATGATATACTACTACAGTACTACTACTACTATAATAGTTGGACAGGTTTTGCTAATGTCCAACACAAGGATAAAATATTATTTTGATAACCACATCCCATTGCAATTTGCATTTATTAATTACTACTACAGTACAGAGTATACATTTAAACATTATTTGACGTTTGAGAATAATAAAACATTCAGACTGAGAGTGAAAACTGTTACAAAGTGATCAAAGGGTCGTGGCAAGAAATTGAAGACACTGCCAATAAGCCTCGAGGACTGGACTTGCTCCGAAAATCTTTTCATATATGCAAGTAAGTTTAACAATATTTCGCATTGATTACTTCATGCTTAATTATTTTCCATTATTTTGTTTATTTTTAATGAGAGAGAGAGAGGAATTATAATATATACTACTAAATATATAGCAAAATTATAATCTTAATATTGGTATATATTTATTAAATTTTCAAACATGAATTTAATTTATGCAGGAACGATATTAGTGCGGATCTTCTTGAAAGTTGGCTTAGCACAGCATATGTTTACACGGCGATGACGGATTATCCTACTCCGTCTAATTTTCTTAGTCCCATGCCAGCTTATCCAATCAAACAGGTACTGCACCTTTATATATTATTTTCTTTCACAACACAAATATCTTACAAAGGCTATATATATATATATATATATATATATATATATATATATATTGCAAACTGAAAATAATTTGTAAAAAAAGGTACAACTCTATAATAATAATAATTTTTCGTGTCACCACATTATTTCATCAAAATAACTGTTGTTTTATATTAGATTAAGACGCGCAGTTGATAATATCATAAATTATTGAAAATTTAAAATATCGCTAAAATAAGTGTAAAAAATAAGTGTAAAATGTTGCTACATTCATAATTGCTTTTGTAAAAATAGAAAATCCCAATCATATAAGATTAAAGTGGATCCGAGAGGGTAGATTCAGAGAACTAATTACTAGGAATAGAAATTGAGTTTGATTGTATTGTAATGTTGTACACTTGTACTATCGTTGTGTGCAGATGTGCAGGGCAATAGACAATCCGGAACTTGGGAATGACACATTTGGGAAATTGTACGGAGCAGCAAACATCTACTACAACTACACTGGAGAGGCTAAATGTTTTGATTTGGATGATGACTCTGATCCCCACGGCCTCGCTGAATGGGGCTGGCAGGTTAATTTTCTTACAAATCCTACGCATCCTTTTTTCATTTATAACTACTTATAACAGACCGGGTAACTTCATTTTCTAATTTTATAAAGTTGAATGAATTTTTTTCAAGTTATAAGATCTCACAAATTTGATTTTAAAGACTCATTTTTTATAACCGCGAAATTGAATATTAATATAGAAAAGTTAGTTGACAAAGTCAAACTGAGCTTTGGCTAATTTGTGTGTGAGTGTGTGTGTGTATGTGTGTGTGTGTGTATATATATATATATATATATATATATATATATAATGTGGAGTAACATTGAATTTCGCAAACCTTTTAGAAAGTAAAAATTATTTGCTTCCCAAAGGAGTCGCACTTGCATTTCTTAGTCAAACAACGTATTATTATTATGGTTGGAAGCAACGATCAAGACGGTTTAAACATAAATAAAGCTAGGATGTGATTGATTGCCTTGTTGAATAGTAGTCCCTCGGTTCCGAGCGGCATTTTAGTTTTATGCACATGAATTAAAAAATCATTTAATACTATCATTTAATAATTAAAATTTGTATAAAATTTCATCACTACCCTTTATGGGAAGTAGAAAACTATTAATACGAGGGAGAAAATTTTCTTGGGACAATAAGAGAAATTAGGGGTGATATAGGAAAGTAAATAATTTATTCTTTTAAAAAGTTATAAACGACAAATAAATTGAAACAAATTTTTTTTTTTAAAAATCACTTATTATGGAATGGAGGTAATACTAATTTGGTCTTGGGTTGAATATTTACTTTATTTATTGTTGTTATATGATGCATTGCACTCTATCCCCGGCCCCCACCAGTTCACCACCGCTAAACCTTGTAGTACGTTACATTAATTAGACTTATCCAATCTAGATAGATGGATGATGCAATTCATAGGCTTCTCATCCTGTTGCATGTCTCTTTCTTATGTTTAGAAGAAGTGAAAATTGCCAAAGACCAAAGCCAATTTTAGATATGGGATTAAATTAAATGGAAGAAAAATACTAGTGAGAAGAATTTATCTGCATATAATAAACAATTATGTTACTGAGCAATTTGTCTGTATCTCAATTTAATCATGACTTTTTTGATAAGTCTTTGGTGGACTAAGATAAGCTCAATGATACTATTGAGTTAGTAATAAATTTTGTTTAGATGAATTTGATTCGATTCGGACGTAAGATGATTATTTCATAGAAGTAAATTCTTATTAAAACAACATTTTCTATTAATTTGTCCATGAGCTGAAATTATTCTGATATATATTTTACTTAACCATAGCTACATTGTTCGCAAAATTAATGGAATGATGTGGTACTATTATTTTGAATAATTAGAATGAGTTGGTGAACTAATTAATTTGGGTTGGAAATGGGACACAGGCCTGCACAGAAATGATAATGCCAACATCAGGTAGCAATGAGGAGAGCATATTTCCGGTGAACGAGTGGAACTACACTCAACGGGCTCAATCCTGCCTAGGTTACTATAAAGTTCCACCCAGGCCCAACTGGATTACTACCGAGTTTGGTGGCCATGTACGTTCCCCATTTCTCTATAAATCTATATGGACTTATATACTACTCCCATAACAATTAAGTTACTAGTAATTAATGAAATAATTAGTTATACTCATGACAATTACAATTTTCTTTTGTTTTTGTTTTTAATTTTTAATGAAATATATCATATTTTTTTTTTCCTATTTGTGATATATAGGATATTAAACGAGTTTTGAAGCGATTCGGGAGCAATATTATCTTCTTCAATGGTTTAAGAGATCCTTGGAGTGGTGGAGGGTACGTAGGAATATTTCCTCTCTCTCTCTCTCTCCCCCCTTCACACACACGCACACACGCACACACATACACACACAAATTAAGTTATAAATTAAATTATGATTGTGGGTGCAGGGTGCTAGAGAATATATCCAAGAGCATAGTTGCTATAGTTGCAAAAGAAGGTCAGTTGTACTCAAAACCATACATATATATCATGTGCATAAACTTAATTCCCTTTTATTATTTCTAATTTTTTGCTAGTTTATTCTCTTTTTTTCCCTCAAAATGAAACCTTTTAATTAACTCATGCATTACGTTTTCAAATAGAAAACTAAAGATCTATGATGATTAAGGCCAATGCATGATATGTGGTACAACATCTCAATATATGATGTGATATGTAGGTTTTGCTAAATTAATTAAGTCAATTGTCTACCAGATCTATATATTAATTTTCAAAAGAATAAAATCATTTCTACGTGCATGGCCACTAGTGAAAAAGATTACCTATTAGTTCTCTCACTCTCTCTCCCTCTCTCTCTCTCTCTATATATATATATATATCTCTCTCTCTCTCTCTCTCTCTCTCTATATATATATATATATATATATATATAACATGAATTGAAATATTGAATGCAGGGGCGCACCATGTAGATTTGAGGTATTCAACAAGTGAAGATCCAGAATGGCTTAGAGAAGTTAGGAGAAGGGAGGTCCAAATCATCACAGACTGGCTCTCACAATATTACGCAACCTTGCTCCATCCTTAATTACTCTTCTTAATTTTATATACTACTTATTGCAGTAGTAATTATAAATAAAAGCATAACTATAATTTGCAAAACCAATTGTGTTTTAGACTTTTCTGATCTAATCCTTGGTTCATGATATGTTTTCTTAACCTCGTTTCATTATAAACAAGGTTGTACATACATGGCAATTAAACGGAATTTTTATTTTTTATTTTTTTTATAACAGTCCAAAATGGCGGAAAATATATATTAATAAAGAGCATTTTTTACAACTAAAGGTAAAATATTCGAATGAATATCCTCCAACCAAAAAGTAGGGAAATTAAATGCCAATATTTGAGCTAAAACAGCCAAACCAATCAATCGTTACTAGAGTTTTTTTTTTTAATATAAATGAAATATAATCAGTTACCTCTCCCAAAAATGAAGCCCTACTTATTACCTTGTTATAACATCTATTTATTTATTTTTTGGTAACAATTCAGATATATTAATGAAAAGATCACACATAAAAAATTGATCAATTCTGCAAAATATAAAAATTAGTATGAGTAAGTTTATCAATATTAATTTTCAACCATTCAACTTTTATTACAATAGCTAAGTAGTAATTAATATATATATATATATATATATATATATATATATATATTTATGCTACGTATAATAAAAAAGTGTAATATTCAACATTCACATTTTGAGAGTTTAAAAATCATGTGTTTTGGCACATAATGATATCAATAAATAAACAGAAACTGTAGAGATCCAACTAAGAAAAAGGGATGGAAATGACAGTCATATATATTAATTAATGGGATGGAATGATTGAACTTTTTGATGATACAAACTGAAAGTACAGTACGTACGTATATTATATACTGTGTATTGGTAGTGCCTACTTGTTCGCTTTCTAGTTGTCATTTCTTGCTGCATCACTTAATTAATTGCTACACTACTTTCCACTTCCACCTTATAATCATCACCTTTCACTCACCTCCCCCACCTGCACTTACCCACTCCGCCTATAATTTCTGCATCGCCACATGTACTCCCTCCCTCTGTTTCTCATAAATACTTCTATTTTAATTTTTTTCATTTTCATTTGTTCAGATTTAAATTTTAATTTGTTTGATTTTGTTTAATGTAATAGTTAATATCAATGTTTGAAACCGATGGCTGTAGCGGTAACTGATTATTATAAATTTTAAATATTTTTTGTTGCGAAGTTTTTTTTTTTTTTTTGATATATAAGATTAAACACTTTTGGTCATATTGGACCACAACTTTATTATATTTTAGTTTATTAAAAAAGGAGATGTTCTCAAACTTTATTAACTTGTAATAATATATTTTTTATGCATCTATAATCTCACATATTCGATAACGATTTAATCACTTGTTAAACCAATAATATATTCACCTGTTAATTTTTTGATTTGATGACTAGATCGAACCTGAGGACATCAGTTAATATTGTAAATTACATAAGAAGAATTACCAACTACAAATTGTTGTTTTTTTAAAATTAAAATAAAATTTTGAATTTTAAAAATTTACAAATTAAATAAGATCAAACACAAATATGACTATTTTCTATGGAATGGATGGATCCGTATTAATTCTGTATCTCTCCCTCCCACGTGTACGTGTGTGGGAGAATATCCTATCAATGAAAGTCCTTTTTTCTTTTAAAATTAAAAATACATTTTTTTTTTCTAATGGATTTAAAAAATTAGAGATATAATTTTATTATTATACAGTAGCGTGATATAGAAAAAACAAAAAGTAGTCCGTTTTAAAATGTAGTAGCATAGATGATTTATAATTTTTTGATAGTTTTGTTTTTCTTGCTATTCCCTCGAATTTTTAGAGTTATGAACGTATCCAGATTCAACAAAAAAAAAAAAAAACCATCAAAACACAAAGGTTCTAACTCCATCTTCAGCCCCTTGAGCACTTAAAAATCAGCAAATAACCATCATTAAGCTACCTACCTAGCGGCCATGAGTACCTGCCGGCAGCCAAAATGCCGCTAATAATTTAAACCTAAATGATGATCAGAGTGAGAGAGATCATCAAGATTCCACTGAATTACAACAACTAGAAGAACAGGGAGAGGAATTAATTAAGAGAAGTGATGTTTGATCAGAAAAAGCGAACACCAAGCGATGTTGGGATGCTCAACCGCCTGCTCATACCCAAACAACACGCCGTCACTTATTTCCCACCCCTCACTTTCCAGGACGAGTCAGGACATTGCTGGAAGTTTTCGCTACTCTTATTGGACTAATAGCCACAGTTATGTCCTTACGCACAACTAGCTGCATTCCGGTGATGTCGTCTTTTTCGAGCGGCGGCCCAGCAGTGGCGACTCTTTTTTCATAGGCTGAAGGAGGTGGCTTTCCTTAGCGGCGGCGCTGGTGGAACATTCTTCTTCATACTCCTCCCATGGACCTCCTTTACCAAACCAACGGCTCACTCCTCATGCAGGCATGCATGCATCATCTTCACACAATATACCTGATAAAATTCGGACCCAAATTTTTTTTTTCAAAACATAGTTATTTTTGATACTAAAAAAATTTGTTAATACATTGTTTTGGGTATGATTTGGATACATATAACAAACATTGTTATACAGTCGGTACAACACTGTTTATTATATGTATCCAAATCATACCCAAAACAGTGTATTAACAAATTTTTTCAGTACCAAAAATAACTATATATTTTTTATTAGTTGTTTTGAAAAAAAAAACGAAAAAAAAAAATTAGGGTCCAAATTTTGATAAAGTCCAGTAGTCCGGACCTGATCCTAGGCGCGTGTGTGTATATATATTTTTTTCACTACTACTCTCATTTCTGGACAGATTGAGGGGGAGTATTATTGTCAAAACAAATTGAACTAAGATAATACTCTCTCTTCCAAAATATTTATATAAGATCATTACTTACTTTTTTAAAAAAAAACAAACATTTCCAAACTCAACATAAATTCATATAATTTTAGTCAATGCAATCATGAATATTATAAACTATTCAAAAATTAATTCTTATAAATTTATAATATCTATTGTTTCGTAATCGTAAATGATAATCTCAATTTGAGTTTGAAAATATTTCATATTGATATTCAAAAGTCAATAACGATGTTATAATTTGAAACAAAGAAAGTACATAATATTGCTTATATTTCACAATATAATACCAACTTACTAAAAATGTAGAAATAATTACGGAGATAATTTATTTTATTAAGAAATGAGACACTCACTTGTATATTTATAAATCTCCAAAAACTAATTTTCAGGGTTAAATACTTTTTTGGTCACTATACTTTATGTCAACTTACAAATGGATAACTGAACTTTTTTTTCTTACAGTCAACTCACTGTACTCTATTTTTCTTACAAACCGTTAAAAAAATATCTTGACCGTTAGTTGACTAACAGAATAATGATGTGGCAGTGGTGACATGGTGCTCATTTCTGATGTGGCCATTCTTAAATGAAAATGAAGGAAATCTAAGAGTTGGTAGTATAAAAATTAAAATAATTCATGAACTTTAGGAAAAGAAGAAAATTAAAATAAATTATGAAATCTAGGAGTTGGCCATTATTATTGTTATTATTGTTATTATTGTTATTATTATCGTTATTATCATTATTATTATTATTATTACTTCTATTATTATTATTATTATTATTATTATTATTATTATTATTACTTCTATTATTATTATTATCGTTATTATTATGATTATAGTTATTATTATAGTTATTATTATCGTTGGTCTTATTCTTATTCTTATTATTATTATTATTATTATTATTATCGTTGTTGTTGTTGTTGTTGTTATTATTATTATTATCGTTATTATTATTATTATCATTATTTATTATATTATTATTATTAGTATTAGTATCGCTATTATTATTATCGCTATTATTATTATTATTATCGCTATTATTATTATTATTATTATTATTATTATTATTATTATTATTATTATTATTATTATTATTATTCTTATTCTTATTCTTATTCTTATTCTTATTCTTATTCCACGTTGGATCATTATTGCCACATCGGCCTTTTTTTTACAACTCAGCGTCATATATGTCAAATTCCGTTTAAAGTCAAAGTTCTTAACGGTTTTTTGTAACGGTTTGTAAGAAAAATAAAGTACAGTGAGTTGACTGTAAGAAAAAATAATTCAGTGATCCATTTGTAAGTTGACCTAAAGTACGGTGACCAAAAAAGCATTTAACCCAACAGATCATATATGGAATAGTATTTACGTTGGTGTTTTATTATTACAGGCAATAGTATAACCAGTTTAGTGGAGGAGCAAAGTCACCCAGCAGCAGAGGACCCCAAGAGAATGAGGCTATTTGGGGTGGACTTATCTTGAATGCGTGCAGCCAGATGAGTCCGATCATGAGATCAAAGTGCAAATGCTTCTTTTCCGTCTAGCCAAGGCCAAGCCTAATGATCACTAATTTGGTAGCAGCTCTACTTCTAGATGTACACATTTACCAGTAAGTTTTGTCATTGCCAGGTTAATTTGAATTCTACAGTATAAACCTGAATTAATTTTATTACCTAATTGTTGGTTTCATAATTCCTCAATCCAATTCTTTGTAGGTTAATATTATCTTTGCAATATTTGTCATTCCTACCTCACTTTCCTATTACATTGTTATGATATGGTATGATATGATATGATTTTATTTTTATTTTATTTATTTTGCATTAAAATTCAAACACTCATCATGCTGAGTTTTTATTAGGAGGTCCAGGTCTTCTGAGGACTTTCCTATACATTTTCCGCATGTGTAATGAACCATACATAATTAATATAAACTGGCCCCCACGTGTTATGAGCTATTGGTTAAAAAAATAATTATTGTACACGTGTCGAAAATGTATAAGAAGGTTTTTTTCCTAGTTGGAAGACTTGGAGGACCTCCTAATAAAAACTCCATCATGCTAGACTTGCGACTACAAGGAGGATCGATCCAGACTAGTGTACGTAGTTCCTTAATTACATCCTACAAATTCCTAACAATTGCAATCACTATCCCAAAAAATCAATTACAACCACATTATAAATACCATCACAATCAAGAATATTATGTTTCTTTTTTCCAAAGGAAAACAACGAATTTCATTTTCACCTGCACTTTTGAATCAAAAAAGATTAATTAATGTTAATGTTTTATATCAATGTTTTTCAATTATAAATTTTCTTATGGGAATTAGTTCGATTTTGTTACATTAATACTTTATAATTAAACACATATTATCATGTTTTTTGGTAGTGCAACACGATACAAAAGAATATATACACATGCACCATAATTAGGTCTGTCTTGACTCGACTGGCTAGGCTGGTCCTGCAAGTACTGGTTTGGTTTGTGGTGGACCCGGTTGATATATTATTCTTTTGGGCTTATCTATTCTGGCCTCATTCATTATGCAGCTGGGCTTATTAATTGATGACGCGGATGCTTGTTAAAGTTCGTTTTGAATATTTTCGAGGGTTATTTTCAATAAATGGCAAAACGCTTACTTCATGTACTGGCTAGAATAAATTCAGTTGTGTGCGGTTGGGTTGATTCACTGGGTCGACTATAATTGAAGAAGGGCTAACCCAGGTGTGTGTGTGTATATATATATATATATATATATACATATATATATATATGTATATATATATATATATATATATATATATATATATATATATATATATATATATATATATATATTTATATAACTGATGTATATTAAGGTTTAGGTAGGACACAATTACACATAAGTTTTCTCAAAAATTAATTTTACTTGTTAAAGTTAATATTAAAAAAAAAGTATGTGTTAGTATATCTTTTTAAACCTGCATATTTATAAAATAAAATAAAACAGGTAGAACTCTTTTTCTTTTCTTTTTTTTAAAACCTATATTATTAAAATTTAATTCGAGGGATATATTTCATCCTAGGGGCTAGGAATCTAGGTAGGAGCCTGGAGGAGAGGCCAGTAAGGGAACGAACAATAAATTACTACACTATAAAAATAGAAGAAAAATAAAAAAAAATCAATTGAATTAGAGAGAGGTCAGGTAGGGTCTCATCTGGACAGATTTCAACAGAGACAGCTAAGTATAGTTTCTTCCTAGTTCTATTTGGATTTGGGTCTCTTTCATGCCCACAATCATGTTTTTTATGGACATGGGAGATATGGGCCTTGCAAGTAAGGACCACTTCAATTATGCCTTTATGTAGGGCTCCCCTCCCCAGTCCCCCTCCTAAAAATTAGTGGTCCCACACCTAACACCACTACCTTCCTAATACCTAAAAAGGTCCATCACCATCACACGCCACGTGTCTGCGTCGCAATTCCATCTATCTTCGTCACCAGCCACATGCTATATTTCGATCGTACCTCCACCCCCACCCTAACCCCAACCCCCAACGCCCACTAGGGCAACAGTGTGAGGAAGGAGGAGGATTGAAATTTGTAATGACGGGGTTACAAATTCAAAGGATTTTTTTTCTTTTTACATAACTAAAACATGCAAATTTTACGTAAAAATTATTAAATTATGTAACCTATAAGTTTTTCTTGTTAAAATAAAAAATTTAAAAAAAAAATTGATACAAAATTGTGCTAATAATTAAGTTGTGATAGGAAATTGTGTTAATTGTTATTGTATGCGCAATTATTAAATGTATACATCATATATGAAATGACTGTATTCAATTATTATTATTATTTTATTTTTATGTGGAATTTAAATTCTCACGAGCAATTTAAATCCCTACAAAAATTAATATTTTCATGAGTTTGTAAGGGAAAAAAACAAACTTATTTAACCATATTTTTAATAATATATACATAAAATGATTATATGTTAACGTATATAAAATAAAATTGATATAAAATAATAATAACAATTTTGTTATTACTAAGTAATTATAGTAATTAAATAATATAAAATCTATCAAAATATGTTTAGTTACTACGTATTACAGCTATAAGTTTATATATTTATTGAAAAAGTTAATAAGTGTGAAGAATAAAATAGATTTTTTTTGCTTATATATATACATACGTATATGTATAAATATAGAAGGGCATAAATATAAATTTATTAATACATAATTTTTGGGACGACTTTAGGGTAGGAATTAGGAAATGAGAAGTACAATAATGTTTTGAGGATAAAAAATTAGATACAAAACTCTTTAAATCCTATTTAGCCTGATTTACCTTTTTTTTCATTTAGTACATGGACTCTTTCTATGAATAAGACCCGTTTGCCTCCTAACCGTCCATCTACTCATAATTCGTAAGTCGATTGAAGATCAAGACTTTGATCCGGAAGAAAAATAAAAATCGTTTATATCAAATAATATTTGAGTTGCTCAGTAATACTTTGCCGCTATCGTAGTTGACGAAAATATTTTAATAATAAAATATAGCCTTATTAAAAGATACAAAATGATTTGAATACATGATAGTTATTAATTTTAACTATTGAATCTATTTATATATAATAAAATATTTATTAATTATAATCTGCTCATCATTTTATATCTAACTTTTTATATTTTTGTCACAATTGCATTGCTCAAAAAAATAAATACTGACGTCTACATATGAGTAGATGGACAGTATTCCCTTCTTCCTCTAAACGATGACTTAAGGTCTAATTTTTTTACTATGTATTATAATAAATTTATATCAAATTATAATTATAAATTTTATTAATATGTGAAATTAGTATAAATTATAAAAAAAAATCTAATTTATTAAACATTTTTTAAAAAAAATTACTACTTATTCTTATTCACGTAACTGACAATCAAAAAGTCGACGTAAACATTCGGAATATATATTATTATCGATTTTTCACACGAATGAGGTAAGATACATAAAATGAAAGAATAAATATGTCATTTAGTGAGATCTATTAGTATAAAAAAATAAAAATATTCATCTACTCATAATTCGTAACTCGATTGGAGATTAAGACTTTGATCTGGAAGAAAAATAAAAGTCGTTTATATCAAGTACTCCCCCCGTCCCAAATTAATTGCATTTCTAGGACTTTTTTAAGTCAAATTGACTATTTTTAAAATTAATAATTAAGCATATATAAATATATTTCTAAAATTATAAAAATTGAAATTAGTAATAAATTGTATATACTTTCTTTTGGTTATAATATTTTCACCTATATGTTAGTGAAAATAGTAAAAAAATTAGTTTTAAAAATAGTCAATTTGACTTTAAAAAGTCTTAGAAATGCAATTAATTTGGGACGGAGGGAATAATACTTAAGTTGCTCAACAGTACTTAATTTGCCACTACTGTAGTTGACGAAAATAGTTTAATGATAAAATATAGCCTTACTAAAAAATATAAAATGATGGGGATATATACATAATAATTATTGATCTACCCACATATTATAAAATATTTATTAATTATAATCTGCTCATCATTTTATATCCAATCTTTTATATTTTTGTCACAATTGCATTGCTAAAAAAAATAAATACTGACATTTTCTCATCCCACATATAATCATTTTAGATTTTTTATTTATCTCCAAATCTTAGACTCAAGTCAAAATCAAAATTACCGTCTTAAAATGCCGTGAAGACAAAGCAAATTGAAATCGTCATTCCTGGTGTTTATCTACTGGTAGTGAGAAAAGAAGAAAATAGTGAACTAGGTGGACCCGCCAGATGGAAGAGTCCATATGCACGCCTTCTGAAGAGATATACTGCTAGTCTAGGTCTAGTGGTCTACTACTAAAAGGAAACGACCATTTCTAAGGCAGGCCTGACAGCCAGAAAAAAGAAAAAAAAAAGAAAAAAAGAAAGACGTGGCTTCTTCTTCTTCTTATGTACTTTTCGGCCTATGTATTAGTATTACTACAATTATATTTTATTTATTTAGGGAATGATATTTGCATTTAATTATTCTTTTAATGAGTGATATACTGTAATGTTAAAATGCTGTCAATTTTGTTTTATAGACCGTAAATAGAAAAAATTTAGAGGGATATTTGCTTCTCAAATTAATGATATATTTGTACGTGTAAATTTTTATATTAATTTGCACTATGTTTTAGAGAACGAAATTTAAGTTTACAATGAAGAACAAATTGAAAATTTTGGAGCAGGCTTATGAATTACCCGCTGTTAACTTGCTCAATTAATAAATTCAATGTATAAAGATACTAATTTAAATGAGTCTCCCTCTCCCCTCACTAATTAACGTACAGAGTTTGTATCTTGTAAGAAAGTAATTAAATGCGTTAGCTAGGAAATTGGTATTAATTAAAACTAGTTTAGTTTAGTTTCTTGTAGTTGTTGATATGTTTGGAAAGGTATACCTAGCTAGCTGGCCGGCTGTAGCTCAACTGGATATTCATACTATGCGACTGATCGATTTATTTAGGGAGCTAGGTGATTTTTGTTTGAACGTTAAATTTAGCAATTAAACCAGTCTATAGGACATTTAGTAAATATTTTGATGACAAAAAGAGAATAAAAAGATAAGTGTTTGGGTTTCAAGTTTCATGCCGGTGATGGTGTGGTGGTGGTGCCATGGTGCATGTGATGCTAGGGCAAGGGTTACATCTAGACTCCAACCCTCGCCTTAGCGCTAGTACTTCCTATTATCAAATGAAAACATTAAACTGAATATTGGTTTTCAGAAAATAACATGAACTAATTACCTGGTAATTAATTAATTAATTAATGTTATTAAAAAGGTAACATCAACTGTTTCCAAGCACTCCAAAATGCGCAAAGACTTTGAAAACACAGAACAATATATATACACACACCAATTCAATAGTGGTGTGCCAAAAAGGTACGTAGAGTGGTGGTTCCAATTTGAAACGATAAATGTGTGGTGGGGTCCGTATATAAGCTACAAAAGATAAACGTTACAAAACTTCAATGTCTTAGGGGTGGCAAACCCTATACCACCAAGTTGTGCATAATAAAGTACCATCACATTCAGGTAGAATCTTATACACCAATGTCACACAATATTGACAACCTAGCTATAACAATATTGGGTCAACAAAAACAAAAACAAAAATAAAAATAAAAATAAAAATAAAAAAATAAAAATTTCTCAACTTATATGTTGTTGTCTTGGCTTTATTAATGCATCCTCTAAGTCTAAACCATAAAGTTCTCTCTTTCACGAGTTTTTATTAGGAGGTCTAGGTCTTCCAACTAGGAAAAGAACCTTCCTATACATTTTTGACACATGTACAATAATTACTTTTTTAACCAATAACCCATAACATGTGGGGGCCAATTTATATTAATTATGTATGACCATTACACGTGTCAAAAATGTAATGGAAGGTTCTAGGAAGACCTGGACCTCCTAATAAAAATTCCTCTTTCACACACAAATTTTGCACGTGCGATTTTGCTTATTAATCAAATCAATCAACTCAAATTGAGTGTCTTCCTATTTTCAGAACTAAAAATAATGTCTTTACAAATTAATTTTACATCGACTATAAATACTAAGTGAATTTTACATACTTAAATTAAAAAAAAATATGTATATTTTTACTTGATAAAATAACAGTTGTCAATTTAATCTTCAGTATAATATAATAATTATTACTATGATTGACTTTCATTTTTTTTATTTACATAATTAATATTTAGAATTTTCTATTGTTATAATCTTTTCATAATTTATTAATTGTTCGGTCGTTCCATAAAAATCTTGTATCCACTTGCTAGTTATCCATAACTTTATTTATTAACTACTCGATCTACTCCTATATAAGAGATCTCCTGAAAATAATTATGGGGTCAAAGTAGTTATTAGATTCCAAAGAAATTAATTAAGGTGGTGTAGATTTAGGGCCACCTATAAATCAAAGAGTCCAAGATAACGGCATTATGATTGTGTGTGAAGCTAGCTAGCTCCTATATATTCAATGGTCCATGCCAATGCCAATGCCAACCTAGCTACCTTAATCAGACATGCTATATGATACCCATGTCCAGGAGGTCCCCCACTCTGATTAGCTTCGTAACCTAATTTTTTGACGAGGGAGAGGGAGAGGGAGAGGGAAATTTTGATCTTCGGTTCTTAACCTTGTAAAACAGTAACTACCGGCCAAGGTCCGGAAAGATAATTTTATTTATTTTCTTTTTCTTCTTTTTTATTTTCCCCCCTTTTTTACATCAAATATAAATTTGCATAAACCATATTTAGACTTAATATTTTCATATTTTATTTAATTTTATAAATTAAAAATAACAAATAACAAATTATGTTTAAATACGTCATATGCAAAATTATAATACTCATTTTGTTTTACAAAAAGAGCTCTATTTAATTAGCAAGAAAAAGTATTTCACAAAAAGAGTTCTTTTTATTGATAATAGTATAAAATAACGTAAAATTTGTCATCATAGCTTCATTATATAGTCAACCCTACTAATTTGACAAATAAGGTAAGTACAAAAATACATTCATAATATACACAACGCAAATTTTATTCATAAGATTTTTTGGTAAAATAGAGAAAGTATTAATACTAAAAAATCAAAAAAAAAAAAAAGAACAATAAAATTGGGCTCTCCATTACAACGTAAATTAAATGTAATTCTATTTTGGTTTTCTTACACCTTGAAAATTGAGGGCAGGAAAAAAAAGGGGGGGGGGGGGGGACAATCTAGGAGACTTGTTAGCAGATTCTGATCCCGTCCATAATTTGCTGCCATATAATTGGAACACCGAAAGTAAAAAAATGAAGATGCCACTGTTATCTGATCTATAAACATTAAACTATTTTTTTTCTTTAATAATAGTTCAAGTATTAATATAATGCAATTGCAGATGCGTATCAACCTTTGGATTGTGGTACATTGATCTTGGTCTAAGGTACACTTTTGGACAGTTATGTTATTACATTGCACTGATGCATTCCGAATCATTATATAATTAATAAAGTAAAATTAATCGCGTATTAATTACAATATCCATTAACCTATAATTTCTCTAGGGAAACTTGGTTATTATATTTCTACGTGTACCAACCTACGTTACATAATTCATGAATATATAAAGAAAAGTAACAACGAGATATACATAATCTGATCACAGATGGTCTTACAAACGAACCAGGTGGATATCAATAGATTAAGGAATTGAGAAAATTAATGTAGATATAAAAAATTATTTAATTTCTAAATTTATTATTGCCAAATATGCATACCGACAATCATCACTTCCCCAAATATATGCTGGGGTACTTGCCTTGTTTCCCCGGCAATTAAATAAAGTATTGCAAGGTTCAATTATTGTCCATATCCAAGGAGCATAACCATATAAGAACTGGCTAGAGAAGAGACCGTCTTTCGACCCCCAAGATATCAATTATTATTATCACCATGCCAACGCTAATTATATTTTTAATAATTAAATGTTAGTAATACATTTAAATAATAAAAAATATTAAAATGTCATTGTTTAAAGGATGTATTTTAGAACATATATAGGGTGTGTATATGTAATATCCTCTTGAACTTCGTATAGAATGATGAAAATTTTGAAATTTGGACAGACATAAGCTATATTGTCATAAGTTTGTGTACGTGGATGGTATTGTGGTTAGTGATATGTATGTTTGTATGCATGTAATTCATATCGTATATAATTTGGGTTCCCAATACCAAGAGGTACTTAAAAAACAAGTAGAGCAACGCCTTTTGCTGGGAAGAAAATAGTGTGTGAATCTACCTGGAAATTGAGGTGGCCTTTGTCTTTAAGCTATACGTGACATACTAGCTACTAACATACAAATAAATATATATATAAATGAACAAGTGACCATGTATCTTATGTATATGCAGGTAACATATTATATTTTAACTCATAATTTTAAATGATAAGACTTTTTTTGTTTTGTTCTTTTAATCGTAAATGTTGTATTCAGCTTGTCATTGTATATTTTAACTATGCTTTTTAATGTGTAAAAGAAATAAAAAAATATTGTAAAATAATTACATTTTTCTTTAAATAATCTAAAAATGTTGTAGCGATGGTCCAAAAAAGTAACAATAAACACAAAAAGAGAATGTTTTATACCTACAGCCATGGTCGTAGCAATAGAGACCTATAGCTACGGCCATGGGCGACGCAATAGCTTATTGATCAATTATTAGTTAGACCTACGTATAGCTACGGTGGTGACCGTAGCAACAAAACCTTTAGCGACGGTCTGACCGTAACTATAATATTCAGACATTTGCACAAATATTGCATATAGGGGCGTTCGGACTGTCGCTATTGATAACGCTTTTCCCGCAACTCCTGATGTTGCGCGCTCTAGCTGCAACTTTAAAGAAGAGTCGGGCTTCGAAGCCGACTCCGGCTCAGGCAACGGGCTTGGGATCCTGTTGAGATCCAGAAACCGTCGGTTCGAAAGGCCCGCATTGCTACCTCTGCCTCCAACGAGAATATTCAATAATATTTTCATTTTAGATATAAGAAGGGCGAGCTATTCCTCAAATAAAACCACTATAGGGGCCAACCAAGTCAAGCCCCAATCCTTTTTTGGTCTACTTGGTAGGTATAATCGGACCGTCGATGACGATCTTTTGGCCTATAGCTACGGTCGACGACCCTCGTTATAAGCCAAATTTCTAGTAGTGATTTAAACCGTTTAATTCCGCTCCAATGAAGAGCAACACTGTAATACAAAATTTGTTCGAAAACATATTTTAATTGCAACCGGATAAACAAAATTAATTTTTCTACTACAGATTGCCTTGAACCATATATAAATTTGAAGAAAAGAAGTGACAAGAGACTATAATTAGATGAAGAACTTTTACTAACATACTGTATGAGAGCATGATGATAAAAGATACTTCCTAATCCTTCTATTTTACGAAAATGAGTCTTATTTAATTTATTTTTTTATTATTGACAATTTATTTAATTTTAATTAATGTAATAATCAATATTATAAACGTCTAAACTGCTTAAGAAGTATTACTATTAAATACAAAATTCAATTTAAAAAGTAAAGTAAATGATATATTTATAAGACAAACATAGTATTACAAAAGTATGTGAAAGAAAATTTACATAGTATTACAAAAGTATGTGAAAGAAAATTTGTGTCGCTATAATTCTGGAAATAAAAATGAATAGGAGGGCAGCCGTTGGATGGTAAGTATGACAGGGTCGGTCCCACCATTTGATATGATAAACTAACATATAACATGGCGTGTTAATGTGAGAGCCACTAATGAATCTTTTTCTTTCTCTACATTCAACCCCCCAAAGGTACTTAAATTTGGTAGCCACATGTTCTAACAATTTCAGTACGAGTAGTTTGTCTATGTAACACAAATATTGTATTACTATTACAACTTCAACTTTTCACTCACCCTCAGCCCCCGCGCCCCCCCCCCCCCCCCCACTCCAACCCACCGCAACCCCCCCCCCCCGCAACCCCCCCCCCCCCCCCCATCAATTTCTTTTTTCTTCTCAGGATGGACTAGTACGTAGTATAAAAGAATAAATTTATATTCCAATTTTTTTGTTTTTAAAATGGTACTCTCTCCATCTGTTTTAAACTTAAAAATATGTTTCTTTTTTATTTATTAATTTTAAATAATTTTATTTTTATATTATAAAATAATATGATATTTTTAACATATTATTTTAATCACTAAATCACTACTATTATATTTACGAATAATATATTAAGAATAAACTTTTAAAAATCAAAATTTTCTACGTAGCTCTACTTTTGGAAGGTATGGAGCGGTAAAAAAAAAAAAGTACATTTACACCGAATACAATGATCGAGTTTTTTCATCACGCAAACCTTAAACTAGGCTCGAGTACATGCGTAAATGCTCTCTCTCTCTCTCTCTCTCTTTTCTCTCACATTCATGTATAATTGTCAAGTTCTTGCTACATCAAAACCATAATAATCACGCCTCTCTCTCTCTGTGAGAGTCCCACATTAATAAACCATCAGATACAAATTAACATATATACCCAGATACCCTTCACTCTTATCTTTCTCTCTCTAAAATGTCCATAAATCACCAATTCTCTTCAGACCATCCACAAACACTCTGGTGGATGGACCCAACTCATCCCAAAAAAAATCCACCCTCAATTCATCACAAAGTTCAACTCTACCACCACCCATTAGCCACCGTCGCCGCCATGCGTGGCCAAAACGCGCCTTTTAATTTCAACCCAAATCAAGAAGAAGAAGAAGATGAGGAACCATTACTGACAGAGAAGAGAGAAAATCTGTCTAGAGATGAAACATTAATAATACAAAAAGAGGCCATGTTTGAGAAGCCATTGACTCCCAGTGATGTGGGTAAACTCAACCGCCTCGTCATACCTAAACAACACGCCGAGAAATACTTCCCACTCGCTGCTAATTATGGTGCCGGTGACTCGCTTGACAAGGCCTTGTTACTGAGTTTCGAGGACGAGTCGGGCAAGTCCTGGAGGTTTAGATACTCCTATTGGAACAGCAGCCAAAGCTACGTCTTAACAAAAGGGTGGAGCCGTTTTGTTAAGGAGAAGCGGCTAGACGCCGGTGACGTAGTCATGTTTGAGCGGTACCGGGAGGACGGTGACCGGTTTTTTATTGGGTGGAGGCGGCGGAACGCGGTGGCGCCGGTACAAGATATCATGGTGCCTCAGGCAGCTGCTGCTGCTGGTGGTGGTGGTGGGTGGACCCGGGTGTTGTATAATTCTGGGCATCCATCTTATCCAAATGGGCCTCCTCTTCCATACCAACCTGACTCATGTCTTCATGCAGGTATCAACCAAAAACCCTATCTTCCGCCCTTTTCTAATTTTTTTTATTAATATACTTTTCCTTCTCATTTTTTTTTCTATTACAATTTTTTTTGTAAACATCTGTTAATCCATACCCATAATAAATAAATTGATATATATATATATATATGGAATATAAAAATGCGTGCAAAACTCTTTTCCAATTATTTGGAACAAGTGTCGCATATGTATTGTGAATTATTGTACCAGTCAATATATATTTAGGTTACGCTTAGATATACTTTGCAGCCTGCAAATATTACTCCACAATACATATGAGACACTTGATTTAGTAGTGTGTTACTAGTCTCTTTTTTTAAAAATTACAGATACCTTTTTCTTTCTATTTAACGTTTCAAAATTAAATATTACAATGTTAAGAATATATTTAAAAGAAAAAAATATTATAAATTATTATTTTTAATTTGAAAATATATTTATAATTTTGTAACTGACGAAAGTAATTATATAGGTGCACGTGTTGTTGCTATTACAGGGGGAGGGGGAGGGGGAGGGGGAGCAGGTGTAGAGAATCAAAGGAGGTGGAGTGGGAATTCAAAGACAGTGAGGTTGTTTGGAGTGAACCTGGAATGCCAGTCGTCACAACCAGATCAGAATATTGACGAACCCACACCAGATGCTTCCATCCACAATTACTCTAATACAGATCATACACGGCCTCATGTTTCAAACTACTATTATAATCACATGGTAAGCATCCACTTAATTCCTGCTTAGATATATACATACATACATACATACATATATATATATATATATATCATGAAGTGGTAATTATTAAGATATGATCAACAAGTCCAATTTTCTACTACTCCCCTCATTTTAATATATTTTAATTTGTAAAATTTTGAAATTCAGAATTAATATAAATTTATTTAACTTAAAATTTTAGCTATTGTAAATTAATTAGAATTTATTAGTACTAATAATTATATTTGTTGTTTTTAAAATTTTAAATTAAAATAAATTTATATTAATTCAAAAAATTAAAATTTATCTCTAATTTTAGACAGGGGTATGATTTAGCCGCCTCCTAATGAGACAAATTCATACACAATACATAAGTAACATATATATATATATATATATATATATGTATATGTACTAGATAGGTCCACGCCATATCTGCCTAACAAGTGATTAGTTTATATTACAACATGTCACATGCGTGTAAATGTCTGGATATATTTAATCAGCCCGGTTGAACGACTAAAATATTATTCGGGGAAGCCGTGAAGTGAAAAGTGTTAGGATAGTGGGGGGTGAATGTATTATTTAAATTTTATTTATATAATATCCACAAAAGGACAAGTGTTTTTGTTTCGCAGTAAAGTTTGCAACCATATAGTTTCACAAAGTAAATTGAAATATTAATCACAGCCACAAATTAAGTGTAGTGTATAAATTGTGAGTTGGTTGTGGTCTTTTTGCCAAAATTGGGTTCATTAGGGTACGTACTTGATGCTCTATTTTTGAGTTTGTTAGTCTCAAATGATACTCAGAACACTACAATCTTTTTGTTTAAAAAATGGAAATGGAAATGGAAACACTTAGTTACCTTTTCAAATTCTTCAAACACGTAGTTAACTTTTTGGCTCCTGCAACTTTGAAGCACTTAATTGGCATGAACATATACCCGACTATATATATATATTTTTTTGTTAACCGTGGGTTTCCCGGACGCATTCGGACTAATCCTGCCGAACCCGGGTCAGCCTTTTCATACGGGTTTGCACCCGCGTCCCCGTAGCCACAGCGGAGCATTATTAGTGCCTCTCCAAGTGTTGCTAGTGGGAGTCAATCCTGAGTCGTCCGGATTTACGGTTCGTTCCCAGGGCGGCTTGCACCACTGCGTCACTTGTTGTGGTTTATATATATATATATATATTTGCTCTATTTATAACTTGGTTGCACCAGTAAGCCTTTGAACCCCTTCAAAAGTAATCTACATAAATACATTAATCTTCAAGCCTTTGAACCCCTTCAAAAGTAATCTACATAAATACATTAATCTTCAAGAAATTAATTAGTACATGTATGTATTTATGAACACATTATATGCATTTAGCCTTTGAATGATGATGGTGTGCATATATACAGATACAGTTAAGACGGGTAAGCATATATATATATATATATATATATATATATATATATATATGCACTTAGGATATTCAGACGATGAGCCATGCATTTATTTTAGCTAGGATGGGAGTGACCGACCTAGCTAGCTATTGGTATTGGAAATTATATATGGGCCGGGTTAATGGTCCAGAGTATGTACATCAAACCTTTACAGCAATAACTGATCGAGCTATCTCTATCACAAGTTACGTACGTTATATATGCATATGCATGGTCCCCCATGCATGTATAGGAATGGTTAATTAATTCTGATGAATATATATATATATATATATATATATATAATTGATGAATAATATATATAGTATGGAGGTTTAATTATTTGCTCAACAATTAATTAATATATGTACGTGTACGTTGATGGTTGGTTGTTCCTGATTAAAGGATGTAATCAACAATTATATTGACACCCGTGTATATATGGTTGCAACAGGACATGATCAGTTTCTCAGGAGATCATGTCAACCAGAATACGAGGCATTCTCACCAAGGATAAGATCATATCATCAATTAGGATGTCTGTCACATCCTAGTTGACTATTTCGGTTCGCCCACTTTATTGGAATGTCAGATTATTTTTTTTCTTATTTTTTCATTTAACCAAAAAAAAAACTCGAAGAAAATGGGGAAATCCCGGATTTGCAGGCACTCTCTCAGTAGAGCGAGCAGGAGAGGGGAGGGAGAGAAAAGCTTCAGGAGAGAATGGATAAATGAATTTGGAGGATGGGGGCCAACCAAAGGTAGGGCTGACAAAATCAAGGCCCAAATATGAGAATTTTGAAAAAGGAATTCAACATGTAAATATATAATGCTACTGTTGAGATTAGATTCTGCCTGAAGATCTTGCATAGAGACGGAGAGTTGTCATCATATTGCGACATAAAAATTAGTAGGAGATGATGATGGTGGTGGGTGGGTGGGTTGGTGGTTGGGTATGGGCGGTAGACTTTAGTAGATGAGATTGATTTTACTGTCCAGTGGTACCAACCCACTATTGTTCATTTTACTTTTAGCAATTATATTTTTTCGATCAATAAAGGGGGGAGGAGGGGGAAGAGGGAGAGAAAGGCAATCTTTTAATATAAACATAAATATTGGCTTTAATCTTGTATCTACTTGTTCATTGATGTTTAGATGATATTGATGATTAGTTTTTCTGTTTAGTTGCCCCAGCATCCATTAGGATTTTTTTTTTTGCATTATTGACCCATTTAATTTAATTGATGTTGTCTATTAAACGAGCTTGTTACATATTTGTTCGCTATATTTAACTGTTCAAAATATGAAACAAAAACATTACTTTTGACAAAAAGATGCTTTGTAGAAATCTAAGAGTTATTTGATTATGAAAATGTACGTGGGAGGAGGGATGGAGTATTAACCACCCTTTTTGATACAATGTCATCTCTAGGTTTTTAGAATGATCAAATCAATAGCAAAAAACAAGGACATTATTTATCAGGATAAAGTAATCCTATTAACATTTTCTATATTACTACTATACAAATTACAACATCAAGAGTCTATGAGTAGATTGCAAAAGCAGATTCGCAGAAACCAGAGAGAATGGTGGAAGTAGAAGCAAAGATATTTTTTTCTAGTGGTCTTCTTGTTTTTACTTGCGGTATGATTACTGATTACAAAGGTGAATAGAACTTACACGAGAACAGCCCATGGCGCATTAATAGATGCAAGTTTTTTTACTCTTCTGTTCTAAACATCGAACATATTCCTTACATTTGTTATAAACGGGTGGCAAAGAGATACATGATCTACTTAAAATATAAATAATAACATATTAAAAACTTCGTGTTATATAAGTGATAGTTGTACTGATAATAAAAACTTTATATGTAATTTATATTCTAAAAAAAATTACATCTCTAATTTTGGAATAGAAAAATAATAAAAATAATCTAATCCAATGCAACATAATTTCACACGAACTTAAGTGGTTCAGATAACCGGGCCACTATCCTGACTGACACACAGAATTGTCAATGGCAATGCACCAAAGTTTGAGATGTTTGTGAAGTGGGAAACACAAGATCAAACAGTTAGCTTTGCCGACAGTGCCAAAGCCGTATGCTAAGAAAGTTGCATCGTTCGTTCTCGACTAGTCTTATTATTATCTGATTTCAAACCTGCCAAATTTTGTAAATGTGTGGGTCGAAGTTTCAACGTTCTGTACATAATAGGTAACGTCCCTAACCCAACAAATTAGCATACAGAGCAGAGCCTAAATGTACAAGTATAAAACACCTTCACACACCTTCATTTTTTTATTTTTTTTTAATTTTCTTGGGTCAAGTATATACATTAGGTAGTTAATAGTATTATGATTCCTTGTCAAAAAGAACTACAAAATAGCCTATAAACTTTGAACTTGTTTTTGACAAAATGATTTTAAAAGGACTTATAAGTTAAAACTTAAAATGACTTATAAGTCATTTTAATTTTAAGTGCTGACTTATAAATATAAGTGTTTAGCATCATTTTGACTTATAAGTTAGAAATTAAGTTAAAATAAAATGCAAAAGTGTTTAGCTAAAATAAGGGCAAAAGTATCTTTACATTTGGTCAAACCTACTTATTTTAAAATGACTTATAAATCTTTTTTTGAAAGGCTAGAATTTATTACTTATAAATAATAACTTTATAAGTCAAAAAATAAGTTGTTCCCAAACACCTAAAAAATAAAAATAAAAAATAACTTATAAGTTGGTTTTCCCGAACACCCTCTATAGTAGTCAATCTAACAAATATTGTAAATCTGAATCCAGATTAATCCATTTGCTAACTCCTTAATGACGAATATCTATATCTAACAAAATACAACTGAATTTAAAAAAAAATAATTTCCCACTCACCCTAATAAATCATCTGGGCTGTTCAAAGTTTGGGATAAATCTAACCCTTCTTTATATTTCTGCCCTCCTTCCCCTTTCTTCTTCTCCTCTCTTCGTCGTCCCTCCCTGGCTTCCCTCTTTTCTTCCCTGTCCCCTTTCTTCTTCCCCTCTCTTCGTAGTGCCAGAAGCACGGGCGAAGTGCTAGTACTAAATATGGAACCAATATGCAAACCTTAAAAAAGAAGGTTTCACAAGTAAAAGGCTGCTCTAAATCAAGCACGTGAAAGAATTGTATGACCCATATGAGTACCCTCTACCTAGAAATGGCTACAGGCTTCAATTTTCATTCACATGTTCGTACAAGTTGCCAGTCAATTTGGAGATAGTGACAAAAGGAGCAGTTGAATAATATGCAAAAGAAAGGGATGGATGGTTTTCTGAATAGCCGAATAAAGTTTCAGTTGATTACATGGACCCATCGAGATTAAGACAAGGGGGCACCTGAATGGCCTCCATTGGAGGTGGCATCCAATGGTTAGTGGCTCTGCAACTTGGAGGGGTCCTCAGATTCAGGTAATGGACGGTGACCATACAAATCTAAAGGGAGTCCTCAGATAAACAGGGTATGTACTGGGCAGAGGAAACCATAGAAGATCCTACGAGTATTTTCTGCCTCGCCCTTGCCTTTTTATATCAGGCTTAAATCTGCCTTGTGACCCATTCAAGTCAACCCCCATTTCACCTCCTATTGCACCTGAAAAGAGAGAGAAAGGGTTACACTCACTAACTAATCAGAGAGAAAGAAAGGTTAATATCATGACAGCATCCAAATACTGCAACAAACACAAATCACATGGAAGAAAATTTTAGAATCTTTTGAACATAATTCTTTCCAACACCTAAGATGTCGAGCTCTTGAATTTTGGATAAAATTCAAAGAAAAATATTCGCACTAAAGAACCATTGAAACTCCTAACCTTGTATGCAGATACAAGTGGCACAACATTCCAGACATGTTAAGAAAAAAGAACTAAATTCTGATGCTTTCTTACTAAAAAATCCAGATACAATGACAAAGTTACATATTATCAAACATGGAACAGGAATCTCAGTATAATGTGCTTGATAAAGCAAGGCCCCTGTGCTTGAAAGACCAAACTCAAACAGTTGATCTCAAGCCCCGCCACCAACTATCAAATATAGAAGTCCACATATTTGAGTCAAACAACAGAAAAGGTATCTAAACTAGAAAAACGATGGATGCAGTTTGACAATATGATATTTTTAATCTGTCATATCACCTTACCTCGAAAGTGCAAATCGGTAACTTGTCCTTGCAGAACTTTATGAACACCAGTGCCAGCTTCTCATCTAGCTGCCAAATAGCCCCTAATATTTCACATAATGCAAGTCATTCTCAAGCATCTCTCAGACCCACCTTCGCTCCCCAGAAATTCTCTCCGGCCTAATCTAGACGCACTAAAACTCCCAACTGATTCCAACTCATTCCCACTTCTAGTACAATCTTCTGAATAAATCTCTAGATATGTGTGTGGCTTTTAATTGACAAACTACATCCCCTTTTTCTATCAACCCTACCACTCTCCCGAATATACAATTCCCCCACTGTTCCACATCAATCACATCATGACGAGTAGTATAGATGTTAATGAAGTATACCAAAAAATTTACAATAGATTAATATCATTTGGCTTACAAATAACAAACTGCAAAATGGACGGATACTGCATTTAAACTCTTATAAAAGTGCCATATTTAAGCTTTACATCTGGTGTCAATTGTTGATATGCCTGAAAAACTCACAAACATTCACTTTCGAAAGTGATCAAGACGACTCTTTTTGGGTGTCCTCTTTTTGTTGAGATTCAGAATCTTCCTTCTCCATGACTTCTTTGATACCTTCCTGATACCCTTCAATAAAGCTCTTGAGACCATCTCTATAAGCTGAAGCTCTTGTCATGTACACCCGCTGCAAAGCTGGCCTAAGTGTCTCCATTCCACCTCTGGCAGCCACAGCTATAAATTTTATTTGCAGTTGAACAGTGAAAAATATCAGGATACAACAGAAAGTTTCTACCTCATTCTAAACCAAAACAAAGACAATATTTTGCAGAAGAAATTAGAGGGAGGTAAATTTTTTAATAAGGCAGCTGTAACAAAAGCATCTAAATCATAATCTTAACAGTAGTATATTGATTTTCATCCAAAAAACATGATTTTCATCATAATCTTAACAGTGCTGAATTTGGTATTCACTTGGACTCCTATAACTAAAGCAGTAACACCCCTCTCGTAGCAGAAAAGTAAAACATTAACCTAGATTACGGGAAGGCAATTCCCACAATTATAACATGGTCTACCTAATTAATCTTTTCTTATTAGTGCATCTATGCTCTCCGCATCATTGTAAGATGTTTAAATCAAATTTTCAGATCCAGAACTACTCTAGGAAAAAGCAGAAGGCGATTCTCACTATTGTGACTAACATGGTCTACCTAATTAATCTTTTCCCATCAGATGTTATCAGTTTCAGTTTGTAAGATCATAAATTAAATATCCAGATCCAAAACTACTCTAGAAATTTCAATTACTAAAGTAACTAACATTCAACAATTTCTGCACATGCTCACAGACTTAGCAGCTCTTTCACAATTCCTATCATATTTTTTGGTTCTTCAACTCTTCCAATGCACAAGCTTGCCATAGTTGAAGCGAAGATGAGCTGGAATATTAACTTGACATACATTGTTGGGGTCTCTCTCCCTCTCTCTCTCTCTCTCTCTAATATCTTAAACTTTTAGATGAGTTGATAACTTAACATGGTATCAAAGCTCTAGTAGTGTAAGTTGTGCAATGTCTTGACTCAAGAGTTTAAGCATTCCCATAGCATGTTGTCCTTTATATTGATATTGATTATGCATATGCTTTTAATTTGTTTCTCCGCGTATGCACGTGAGGGAAGTATTAGCTTGATATACAGTTTTGGGCATCTGTCTAATAGTTTAGGCTTTTAAGATGATTCGGTAACTTAACAGGGACATAAGGAATATAGTAACACAACATGCACAAGCGTAGATGCTACTGTATACTATCAAACTCTATTGTTTCACATGTCAATTTCCTCAATTCGGAAGAGGTTTCTTACCAAGCATTTTTATATGTCTTGTTTGCAATATAATTCTTAAATATTTGAAACACAAAAAATTAGTCACATTCTCACAGATTTAGAATGGTAAACAAACTAACATAGCTATATCATTTTTATAGCAATAACACTTTACTAAACTTCAATATAGCTGTCAATTTCATCATATGACAATACTTCATAGTTTATACTACTTTTTTGGTGATAAGCTACTTCATATTATATACTATTGACGAAAGGGCATGCAATAGTATTTCTTACCCAGATCCTCCAAAGTTGAAGGTTCTTTCTGTTTGGTTGCACCATTGGGCTCATCTTCACTCCACTCGTTCTTCTTATAATCATTTGGGCGAAGATCAGGACCAATATCCCTTACCCAGCTTGCAAAATAAAGCCTAGTTGCTTCCTTTAACACCTGAAGGACGATTATAGAAATCGAGTTTTATCAGTAAGTGCATGTCATGCTCATCCAGTCCACATGACACAATACTACTGACAAACACTTCCATCAAATTATAAGAGACAATAATCCCATCAGAACATCAAATGAATTAGTAGATGAACCATGACACAGAGACCAAAATTCTTGCCAGAAAAGTTGCATGAGCATGAATTTGGATGAAGCATTCTCTGATAAAAAAATGCTCCTTGAACTAACAAAAAGAATTAGGGCACTAAATTCAATAGAAACTGTCTTAAACTAGACGCTAAAAGGCACATTTTTCACGTTAAAATTAAATACAAAAGGACAAGTAATATAACAAGTATTAAATATTTAGCAAATACCACATTAATTCAATCACTTCAACATAATATTTAACCATATCAAACAATAAGAAGTACCCTAAAAAAGAAAAAGGAACACTCACAAGGTACCGCTCTTTCCAAGTTAATTTCCGGCGCTTCTTTATATGAGGTGGGTCAGGCAAAGAGGAAGGAAATGCAATTTCTTTCAGATCATATCGGACATAATCGGAAACTTTTCTCAAGACTACCTTCAACTTCATTCTTTTCCTACAAGCAACCAAATATAATGTGAATTTAAAAATAAAAGGGTATATTGAAAAGAATGTTTCTTTACATTTCGCACAACTAGCAACAACCTTTGAATTCTTTAAAAACTACAATTCGTGACTTAAATGATACTTCCATAGAGAGAATGTTCATTTAAATTGAAAATAGGTTTTAACTAATACACACAGAAATGGGACAAATATAGGAATTAAAAATAATGGAAGCTGCTTCAGGACATTATTGCCAAACCCAAGTTTCTGTGTGAACACTATGTATCCCTCTTTGAGGAAATTTATCAAATAGGTAAGCAGCATTCAAACTGAACACATAATAAATATGTAAGAGCCGAGACCAATTTCAAGATATGCTCACTAATTTTTCTTAAAGTGAATCGTCCAGAAGAAGAGAAACAAATCAGTACGAAACGGCTACTGCGAACTCCACCCTTTCACTGTCGACAAAGGAACTCAATTTCTTCGTCTGGTGGCACAGTACCCCCTGGTGAAATGGGCCTTCGATACTTTTACCAGTATTTTCTATTTTGTTTTCCTTCTGTAGTCAACACATTAGTTTGACGTGTGGTAAGAGTTATTTAATTTTATTTAGTATTTCTATTTTAAAACAAGTGTTCTCCTACTTTGATTAAATTTTTTTAATATATATTGACACATAATTTTAGAATGGGTTGACAATATTTTTATAGAAAAATGACATATATATTGTGACTTTTATGTTAATTTTTTTATTATCAATTACATAAATAAATAATAATAATTGTTTTGAGAAAATATGTAATAAGTGAGCATCTGTTATAATTCCATCCGTATTAATATTTTTTATAATTATAATTTGACAGGAAATTTTTGTAAAGTATAAAATGACTCATTTTTATAAGTTGATATACATATATTGGAATATCTTCTTATCCTTTTAGAGGTGGTTAGGATTGCTTATAAATAGTTAAACATACTTATAATCAATTTTAAGAACTAAAAAGTGTTTAATAACTTGATTTTAAAATTGTTTATAGTCACTTTTTAATATTTTAATAATTTCATCCACTACTCGTCTCTATTTTTCAAAACATACATTTTTAGTAATTTACATTTGAAATAAATGATTAACAAAAAAAAATTATACCAATACTTTTCACTTTTTACTAATGTTTTCAGATCTCGATCAGTTATCAAACTAAAAAAATTATCAGGTGGATGGATCACTGGTTCAACTATTGGTTGAACAAGTATTGAACCGGTGACGTCATAAATATATAAAAATATATATTATTAGTAATTAATAAAATTTTAAAAATCTCTTTTTTATGAATTAAAATATAATAAAGTTGAGTTATAATATTACTTAAAGTGGTTAATTTTAATATTAAAAAAAATTTTGTACAAAAAAAATATTAAAAAATAATTAAAAACCGATTTACGAGATTAACTTAACAGGTTTTACAGGTTGAACCACCGGTTCAACCGGTGCTCAATTGGTTTAATCCGAGTTTTGACCAAATTAGTTCAATCGGATCAGATATAGAACCGATTCCCGATTCAACCGATTGGTCTGGGCCGAGTTTCAAAACAATAATTTTTACTAGTTTAAGTGTTTCTTATTATTTGCCAAACACAAACTATTTTTTTAAAACTAATTATAATCAAAAACAGTAATCAGAATCAATAATCACATTTTTAAACAATCACTAAGCTAATCAAAATCAATAATCACATTTTTTAAACAATCCCTGAGTACTTACATTGCTTACTTAATATGTATTGTTGGAAAAATATATGAAAATTATGACAACCTGTTTGAGAATATTGTGTCATCTTATAAGAATTCTTTTTATTGCATAAAAAAATTTACAAATAAGACTCCTTTTATAAAATAAAAAAATAGTAAAATATGTCTTTTATATATATATATATATATATATATATATATGGAGAAAGGTAATTTAATGTATGCATTAACCAAACTTGGCTAAGATTACTTAACAAAACGACGTAGTTTAATTTGTATAAATTTAAAATTATGATTTTTTTAATAAAACCCCAAAAATATTCCTATGGGTAAAACTATGTTGTTTTATTAAAAATTTATTAAGTATGTTTAGTCAAGCTTGACCGAGGCATACCTTACATTATTTTTGTCATATATACACACGAGTGATTAATATGTCATTTGTTGTAAGTAATACTCATAGATGAGATTCGTTCAACAAACAAAATGAAAAGCCTCTGCTAGATATATATATACCTCATGGGTTCAAACTTTATAAAGCCCATTTGAGCCTTTGATGCAGGTGCTTGTAAAGATAAATGCTCGACACTTTTAACTCCAATTGGTTCTAAGTTAATTATTCTGTTTAATCCCTCTATTGAATTCAAACAATTTTGTGCATATTCATGAATTATTTTTGAATGTAAATACTAACTGGATTTGATATCTACAAACTACAGCTTTGACGATCTAAATGGATTTGATATCTTCAGTTTGACGATTAATTAAACACTAAATGTAAATACCAATAAATTGATTTGACGATTAATTAGGATTTCAGTTACAATAGTTTTCCTTTCCCACTGGGACTTGACATAAAGAAATCCAACTGATCTTCATTTCATATATATATATATATATATATATATATATATATATCTGTTCACTCCGATCATCTGTTTACTCCGATCTAAATGACATTTGTAGGAGGATATGCATGTGCGCATTTATATATACCACGATTCGTCATATACCAACTCAAAAAATGCCGGCCCAAATTCAAAACAGGAGTATTTTAAGGGAGAGATAACGTTGACCCCAAGAAATTAGGGGTAATTAATACCTAGAACATGCATGCACGTGCGTAAAGAACAAGATAAGCACGCCAAAATTTAAGTTGGATTATTAGCATTTACTTAGTAGTAGTATCTCCACACTTGGCCGAATTCGAAGTTGTTTTCTGTTGCATCTAATCTACCGTGTCAAGTGCATATACATTATTTTTCACATAATCTTTATTTAGTTAAAAATTAATTAATTATAAATAAGTATTATCATATTATGTGACAACAATATAAGAGAGTAATCAGAGGCAGCATGCATGATAATAATTAATTAATTAGTTAGACTCCGCTAGGCAACAAAATAAATATAGTTTGCTCTCTATTATTAATATCCCTAATCTCTACCATAAAATTCTCTCTCTCTCTCTCTCTGATCATTATTTCTTATGGATCTTCATCACCAACCACATGAAAAACTACATTACTTTGTTTTCTTTCCAATCTTGACAAAGAAACAACTTACCTATCCACTATTCTTTCTCTTTCTCCTCATTACGTCCATTGTTTTCTACAATTTTATAACCTCATTGCACCAACCACATTCTCTTCTTGGCATTGGTTTCTTGTACCGGATCATACCCCAAAACCCAAACTACATATATCATGGCAATAATAATAATAATAAAAAGTTGAAAGCTTGTGAGTATTCAAATGGTAAATGGGTTTGGGATGAAAGTTACGCTCTCCGGTTTTACACGGAGGACTGTCCATTTCTTGATCCTGGTTTCCGTTGCCGTCGCAATGGTCGACCGGATGTAGACTATCTCAAATGGCGGTGGCAGCCGGAAGGATGTGATATCCCAAGGTATGTCATATATTAGATTGTTTTATATTCTCTACATTCCACACACACTTTAATCCTAGTTAATTTATGGAATTCTAAAATTGGATATGAATTTAGTATAATTTTTCTGAACAATAATTTTATACTTTTAAGTAGTTTATAATATTAAATATTACACTCAATTAAAATTAAATAAATTTACAATAATTTTAAATTTCAAAATTTTATAATACGATTAGAAAGACTCTTTTTGTGAAATAGAGAAATTATAATACTCGTGCACAGTTGAGTTAGCCTAGAAGTATAATACTACTCGTGCATAATTGAGGTACCCTATTGCTCAAATAGTTTACATTTTGTACATTTTTCCTTTCATATTTACATTTTCCATTAAATTTTGAACATGAGCTCAAAGGAAAATTACTATATCTAATGCTATCTGATGACGTAAACATTTCGTTGGGTAATACACCTTTTTCACTTATTTGTGTATTTTATTTATTTATTTGTTGTTGTTATTATTGTTATTTATTCTTTTAAGTATTACTATTTTACTGAATTATATCATGAGGCTCTTGATAATTGTTGAGATTGTTACTGCTGAGATAAGAGTTTATTTCTTATTTGTTGACTTGTTTATCTAATTATCTCTTCTGTTGTATTTCAAACTGTATCGTGGTAAATGGCCAATTAATTGACACTTTGGAATAAAAGGTAGAATTTTGACTTGGTCATACACTCTAACTACCAGTTATTCCAGTAGTGCTAGTTAACTTTAGAAAAGAATATATCCATTTTGTTACGTATAAGAAATGAAGTAAGATGGGGAAAAAAAAGAAGCAGCAAAAAATGAATTCAATTTATATTTAAATTCAAATTCAAATTCTGAACTTATTTCTTCAGATTCAATGCATCTGATTTTCTGGAGAGGAGCCGAAACGGACGTATAGTTTTTGCCGGCGACTCCATTGGGAGAAACCAATGGGAGTCTCTGATATGCATGCTAGCCCAAGGAGTTTCAAACACATCTACAATATATGAAGAAAACGGAAGCCCCTTAACAAAACACAAAGGCTATCTCTCAATCCGCTTTCAAGACTACAACTTCACGGTAGAATACTACCGGGAACCTTTCCTAGTAGCTGGTGCCCGACTGCCTAAAAATGCACCAAAGGAAGTCCGAGGAGTCATTAGGGTTGACAAGCTCCACTGGTACAGCTCTAGATGGGTAGGAGCAGATGTTCTTGTCTTCAATACTGGACACTGGTGGAACCAAGACAAAACTGTTAATATGTACGAACGTGGCACTTTTAATTTTATGGTATCAGCTAACTTAAAATCCTATAGCTCTTTGAAAAATCAATTTCACTAATAAATGTTTGGATTTTCAGGGGTGTTTATTTTCAGGAAGAGGAGAGTCTGAACATGACAATGGATGTCACAGAAGCATTTCGGAGGTCCCTTGTGACATGGAAGTCATGGGTGATGCAAAACTTAGATCCCAAAAGGAGTCATATCTTCTTTCGAAGCTACTCATCGGTGCATTACAGGTAAGTGAGCTGCAAATACTTTAGACAAAAGTTTAAATTTAAGTACTCATGAGGCATTATAGAACAGTACCAACTTCATGAAGTTGAGTAACTTAAAAAGGCTACAAAACATGTGATATACCTAAACTGAATAGGTACTTTATTTATACAAAGCATATACGCAGAAAAAATATCTGGAATATCTTTTTTATGTCATACACGATATACAAATCCATCACAAAGAATAAGAAAACAATAATCAATGAGTCACTCTAAAAGATGATTGATTTTGTTTTTTCTTTTTCTTTTTCTTTTTCTTTTTTCTTTTTTTTCCATTTACAATTCCTCGCTGCTTGCCAATCATTAACTGTGGTGATGACTTGCAACTATGTAATAGTCCACACAGAATATGGATGGCTATTTGCCTTCACAGTGAAACAGAGTGAAACAGAAACGCGTTGCAGCCCGTACCACTGAATGAAAACCTCTGTACAATTACAAGGTCTGCCTGTTTGGTACAGGGAGTATATTTAGTCTGTTAAGTGTCACATGCTCAAACAAGAGGCGTAATTTAGAGGCTTCTAATGATCGGGTCCATCTGTAATATTGCAAGTTATTTTTGGCCTCAATGCAGGGACGGAACATGGAACGATGGCGGTCATTGTGATACTAATACGTCACCAGAAACTAACTACACAAAACTGGAACCTGAGCCATGGAACAATCTGTTTATTTCTGAAGTAGTCAAACAGATAGAAAGTGCAAAGAGAAAGGCATACTTCTTAAACATCACATATTTGACAGAGTTTAGAAAAGACGGACACCCTTCAAGCCATCGTGAGCCAGGAACTCCAGTAGATGCGCCACAAGACTGCAGCCATTGGTGCTTACCTGGAGTGCCAGACACTTGGAATGAACTTCTCTATGCTCATCTTTTGTCAAAGGGCTTCAGAACCACACTAAATTGAATGGAGGTTACCTTTAAGAAAGAACTTTGGTTTTATGAGCGGTATAAGAACTATTCATTTGCATTCTCAGTGGGGTTCACTTCACTGGTTTCCATTTCCTTCACCTTCTCAAGCTGCCTCAGGAGATCTAACCTTTCTGGTCCATATGTGGACGGAATCTGGCAAAAGAGAGAATTTGTATGAGCATGTGATTGTGCTCCATTTAATTCAAGAATTTAGACAAAAGCACAGCATCAGAAAATACGCACCAGTGCTGGCACATATCGTTGAATTGCGGCCAACATTGCCGCATGCCCCACTGCAGTAACCTACAGGATACATTATATGGCTCAGTTGCAACGTACATTTACGGTACATCAGTTGAGCCCCAAGACAAACACCGCATATAGGGAAAATTTTATTTCCCTAGTAAATTTTATTAATGTTCAATGAGCTTCTAGCTTCTAAAAAAAAGGGGATGATGTTTTAACATAATATACATAGCTAAAAATAGAAGATCATGTTTCATTTAGTTGGACAATGCTTTCATAATGTACATCACTATGGAAAAATTAAACATGATACGTAGTTAATCTTTAATATACAATGGTTTTAGTTCCTTTTCAGTAAACCATCGATGATAAACTAATAATGTGAAAGAAAACAGAAACAAAAAGTAGCACACAAACTCAGAAAGGATAAGAGTATGAGATTATTAGAACTTACAGGAAGGAGCATCAGAAAACCAATTGGAACTACTGATGCTAGGTCAGTCAAAGTTCTTCTAAGTGCTTGCTTTTCTTTCTCTGTCAATTCATCCCCTATGAGGACCCTTCTAAGCAACTCTGAAGCCGCAGCAACATCAATAGCTAGAAGCTGAGTCCCTTGCAATACATCCTGCTTATTCATAACATTTTGCAAGATTATAAATTAACATGCTCGTAAACTAAAGAAAGAAAATAAGAATTTAAATTTAAGAGCAATTTTAAACAAAAGAAGACCATCAAGTTGAAGACAAAATACAAGTTTGGCTTCTGCAAGTTACTTTAATAAATTCGTTCCAACTTACACAGAACTTATGCATTCAAATAGGGAATAAATGCAGAGAAGGAGGCACTCACAACAGAAATTGGAACAATTTCAAAATGCTACCAAAAAAGATTTTACTCACTCCAAACAAGTCTCAAAGATAATACACATCCTAAGAACCAGAATGTCATTTGATTGTTTTGTGAGGGTCACGGCTCCATTTATGGATGATACCATAGACCTTTGAGTCTTTTGTCATATGAGCATAAAAAAGACGGTTAAATTTTGTACCAAACCAAGAACTTGACAAAAAGAAGTTTTCAAAACATTTGAATTCTTAAAAGGAGAACCCCAGTTCATGATGGTGTATTAACGGCCATGCACTGCAAACAAAGGAAGCATAAAGCTGATGGAACCTCCTGAACAACTTTTATAAACGCCCTTTATAGAACAGAATAGATAAGTATACAATGTATGTAGAAGTCTGTGAAATGCAAAAAGTCAAAAGTTATAGGTCAGAACTAATCAGATGGTGAAGTTACCACCTGATGTGTTCCACACATCCACTCGCTACTACATCTCAGTTGAAATGCGGAATGTATCTGAAGGTTTGTCTCAGCTCATTAATCTGATTACTAAGTACACACCAAGCCTGTCTAGACTCATGAAATAATATACTATAGGACCACAAATTAATATTGACTAATGAATAGCTGAATGCTATAGGTATATTATGTTCATACATACCGTACTCGTTTCTTTAAGCTTATCCAGTGATTTTTCAATAATATTTTCTTTCCGAGCCTTAATCAATCCAGCACCTTCAGCTTCCTTAGCATAACTGGCACTGTCATCTGTCATCTTATTATCCTCCTGTAAAACAAATGCATGGAATCACTCTAACTCATAGTGTAGCTAAGTAACAGCCTCAAAGATAAGCATGTCGGTAATTCCACAAATATGCCATACACATGTATATTGAGTTATGTAAGTTTATCCAAGTAATGCCAAGGCGCCAAGTCTATTTGGAGGCTGATCAACTATAATACTCCTAGATCTTGACAATATTAAGATAGGTTCATCTTCCCATCGGCCATCCATCAATATCAAGGCCACTTAAAGTGATGATTAACAATCATCTAAACCAAGAAAAAAGATGAGCACCTGGAACTAAGCTCTAAGATGTGTTTTTTCAAGGGCAAAACTATCTTACAATCGATTTAAAAAAAAAAATTAATGTTCTTGAACTTGGGTCTGAAGTTACCAATAAATTACCTGCTAGAGAGAATTGTGAGTTAAGCATTCAGCAATTGTAAATCATTCTAACGACTATTTGACGTAGACGGATTTCTGACCGACCTCAAGCCTAGTGAATACTGAATACCACTATGAGGACCTTAATTTCGGTGGATAAATTAGAAATGTATATTTACACATTTTTTCTTTTACTATAACTTCTATAAGCAGGATTGCTTCAGAACCAAATTTAAAAAGAAAATAGGAAAAAAGGGGGGGGGGGGGCAAAACGGGGATATGTTAATACTCCTGCTGAGAAGGCTAAGAGGTAGTACCTCTTCATTTTCAGATCGGTCAGAACTTTTTTGAACTCGTCTTTCAAGTTCTATAAGCTCATTCCTTAGAAGTTCAAAACGTTGAATTTCATTTGAATTTGAGTCTGCCACACCCATATTGACAGTATCCAGTTCAGAAAGTTCATCCTCCTGCATACAAAAAAACTTCTCCATAACTGTTTACTCACGATGAGCATAGTAACTTTTAATGCCACATATATTCAGACACACATGCTGAGTAAATCTACAAATAAAAAAGGGAAGAAATAACAAGAAGAAAGACGCCCTTAAAAAAGATGAACATACTATATGTTGTCAAAAAAAAGAGGACAGGGATATGGAATCCTTGTTTGTGATTACAAGTAAATTATTGTAATCTCACGAAAACAATTGCTTGAAAAAAGACTTAGATCAAATGTTAATAGAACCACTGTTGCAGTTCAAGTTCAGGATACGGATGTGTGGATAACATCAAAAGGTTCAAGCATTGACTTACTTATCTCAAAGTCATTGTAAATTGAGAAAAGCTACATCATTTGCATCCCTTACTATCTTAATCGAATAAGGAAAGGCAATTCTAACATAAAACGTTTCCATGCTATGCAAAAAATGCAAGTGCTCATGACTTTTAATGTATCAGCACTCCATTAGAGAGACTGATGAAGAAGAGAGACTAAAGCAATCCATAAGAGTCAACAGAGATAATATTTGAAGCACAAATTGATGGTCAAATGATTCGGCAATAATCGACATAAATGCTGGATCCCTTGGATCTTACACAATATGTTTTACACCAGGCTGACTCGTTTTTAAGTTTTCTTTATTCTTGTTGTCATTAAAGGTTTTCTTAATATTAATATATGTGACTAGTTTAAGCTTTAGTAGTTTTTACAAGTCAGGTAGTAGTTGAAGTGAAGGCACAAAGAAAACGAAGGTTTAAGGGGGCATAAATTATAAAATCTTACATATAATGATTGCATTTATATTTGATACAGTGTAATTTGTATTAGACAGTAAGATAGATAAATAGTTGGTAGGCATTCTTCTTAATCTGTAGAATTCAAAAATATTTTAACGAAATAGTTACATTTAAAAGAAAGCATATATTTGTGTGCTAGTGTGTTTCTACAATATGCAGTCCAGTGATGGGCATCAGATGTCAACCAGGTTGATCTAATTTCAGATGACCTGGCATTACCTATGCTAAGAATCTAAGGTTCAAACAATGTACAAAAAATCCTTATCAGCAATATCTGATTTTGAAAATTACTATTGGAATTGAATCTTTTATGTATCTAAAGGAGATCAGAACTCAATGCGCCAAACATTTAAATTCAAGATAAATGATGAGCTAGGGTCATCGTAAGGCATACACTTCCATCGGCAATATATGGACCAGGGTCAGACTTCCTGCTTGGACGGCGTAGAAGAAAGCTCCATAAAGTACCGGGATTACCAACAACTCTGGAGAAAAACACAACATAAATATAATTAAACCAAATGCAGAAAATAGTAGGTTTGACATCAAAGTACATGATCCCAACATTATCTAATTACGTCAAATACCTGCTGCTCCTGTCCATATTTATGTTTTTACTCTTACTGCCCTTGCCTCTAGAATACGTCCGTTGCTTGCTAATAGAAGACGACGAAGGATTATCCTCATCTACCTAGCATCTCATACAAAAGCACTGATCAGATAAAGGTCAAGTTGAGAATCAGATCCTTGAAGAAAGCTTTTTCTACAAGCTAGTGCAAAACTGTAGACCTAGGGACTCATTACGACAACAGAAAATTCTGGTATCCACTATCTCTACCATAAGTAAAAAAATCACGTAAGGGAGCAGTATATGTGGACTTGTCAAAAAGCAAGCATCCTACGCAATGCAAAGCCTAGGAAATTAAGAATTTTTCAGTTCCTCGACAGCACCACATATTCTTTAAAGTTTAATCTAAAACTTTTTTAACAGCATTATGAGTAAAACAGTATTTCATAACCCCAAAACATGAGAGAATTCTCAACAATGCAAGGTAAAGAAAAATGACTCTGCTTTAACAATTACAACCACGGCCAAGAAAGATGTTTGCAACTTTGTTTAGGTCATCAAAGAAGTAAGACTTCTTAAAGCATATAATTGTGCTAAAAGCCAATCCTAGACCAAGACCTCACTTGCACGTAGATGATTTTGGGCAGGACGAGATCTAGTCCAGCATATAGAGATAGCTACTATGAGTGGTGTGATCTAACAGTTATTGCAAGCCATTTAAGAACTTCACTAATATGAAAGTCATACGCTCAGTAACCGCAAACCTTCAGCTATCAGACAGACCAAAAAGTAGACTTGCTGCGAAAAGAAGAACAAGTCAAAAAGGAGGGCATCAAATTTCAGGACACAGATTGAGTGACTACCTATCTGCTGCTGGTGGGGACCTGGCCAGTTGGCCAGGTTTGCTACTCAAACACACAAGGACTCATTCACATCTCTTCACTTGTAAAACTTTCCAGCAAACCGGAGCAAAGGTATTAAACAAACCAAACTTGTTAAAATTTGGGTTCAATCAATTGCCTAACTACTTGGCAAATAAATCTGCTACTTGAACCCTGGTCTTAGCATAACGTCTTGTGATTACCTTTTATTATATCTTCTCACAAACAAAAGTGATATCAACCTCAATGTCTTAAATAAACTCATGAAAAACTGGGTGGATGCAATTGCATAGTGGCTTGACTGACATCTCACAATTGTATGGGTATTGAGTCATCACATCAAGCTCACACATGATTGTATAGAGTATTACTATAGGAAAGGTAAACGGTACAGTACAGGAAGACCAATTGATCAATGGGACGGACCTCACAACTAAGATATAAAACTTACATACCAAATATGGTGTTTTTGGTTAGGGATTTAAGGAGATAAGTGGGTTCATCCATCAACAGGGAAGATGCTTCTTATTGGGTTCCGAGGTTTTAGGGTAAAGATGCATAGGTCCTATAGCATTATGGTTGCTTGGATATTCTTTGAAGTCGATGGATATGCCCATCGATGCGTTGGATAGCCTGACCAGCCCTATAAACAAAGGCCTTGGGTTAAAGGATTAGGCCCTAGGGCAGTGCAGGGCTTAATTTTCTAAGGTCCAGTTAAATTTAACAAGCCTTGTCAGGCTCTACTTGTAGCCTAACCAGAAATATAGAGAGAAACAGAGAATTAGAGAGAAAGTAGAGAGAATTTTGGGAGGAAGAAGGAGAAGAAAACTCGATGATTCTTCACTGAGTTCGAGTGAGAGAGAAGACGGAGATAGAAAAAATAAAGAGAAAGCTTAACAAGCTTTTCATTAATTCCATTTCATTACTGAATTCATAAAGCTTGGAGAATAATTCTCAGTCACAACTATTTATAGAAAGAGAATGCTGAAAAGTAAAGCTACTTAGCCTGCACTACTTTTCTTATCCTTCAATCTAATTTAGCTAACTTCCCCCATGAACACGTGCTCACACAAATGGTACTGCTACTAGACTCTACTTATTATCCCTTTGTTGCCCAGTTTACCATTGAGCTGACAGCCTCCTGTTGTTTATGTTTGATTAATTATACTATTTGCATCTGTAGCCATAAAGGAGTATAAATATATCTAAGATCACATATACGTCCATGAATCACTTATGAAAAATGATCAGGTAGTTCAACTATTACAATTGATGGAAATTGTTAGACAAAACCTAAAAAGTCCAGGAATGAAAGTCAGGAAATTATAGAATTAAACCTACTTAACTTGCCCATTCTTTTTCATTAATACCGTTTCTAGTATGAAATGGTACTATACCTCATTTTGGCGAAAGTTTGTTATTCTGCCAGTCAAATGTCTCAATACAACAGATTACGTGATTCAACAACAGAAGCTGCACTTTCTAAGTGCCAATTTATGATAATATATCAAAGAGAAACACTTTTCATGTAAACCCTCGAGAGTCTTGTGTAATCCTAAAACAGTTAGCAATGAATGCACCCTTTTGTTTTCTTTTCAATTTTTCAGCTCAAGAATGATTCATTAGTAACTATTAGCACATCCCACTAAAATATTTGCACCTTCAACTCAAGAATAATGAATTAAAACAACAATCCGCAGTTCAAAGATTTCCATGATTAACTGAATAGAACCCAATTTTGTGAATTTTTACCAATTGATGATTTAAATAAATTCATTATTCATTAATAATCAATTAGCTAGATACAGGTGACAGAGACAGTCGTAGAGATGTAAACTCAAAATCCAGCATAGATACAAATTTTGATTTAACAGAGTATTTCTTGATATTCCATTCCATGATTAATGCCTGGCATTAGGATTAATGATATATACGTTTTGATAATCTAATGTATTTGTAATAACAGAAAAAGGATATAAGAATCTTGGCATGTCAACAAGTCTTCTTGCAACAAAACCATATTAGATATTAGCCAGTACTTATCCAACTTCTGAAGAACGTAAGTCTATATATATTGCAAAATCAAATGGATTTATAATGTGCGGAGGAAATGAAGGAATTATGGAATTCACAGAGTAAAGTTGTTCCTGGGTTAGTGTGATTAATTAATCTAGAAACATACCTGCTGAAGAGAAGCTGCCTTTGCTCTGAAAGAAACCTCAAGAAACTCAGCCTCCTTTTTAAGTTTCCTAATCCTCTCTAGATCAGAACAAGCAGCTTTTAAATGCTCCTTCCCAGAACTGCTGCTTGAAACATGAAGCTCCTGGAGCAATTCTTCCAACCTTATCATAGCTTCTTCAACACTCTCTAATGCCTGAAAGTAAATGCGAGTGATATTTCACCATCAGAACAAAAAAGTTTGAAGAAGAAGAATATAGCATACAGAGCGGTTCAACTATGAACTGTAAACATAATTAGTCACACCAGAAGCAACAGTTTTTCTTTGATAAAATTGGTGAAAAGAAGAAAAATCAAAAATGTGGAGCAGCAAAAGTCTTAAGGATACAAAACAACTAGCATAATGGTATAGCTTTGTACAATCTTAAAAACATCAAGATGTATACTCGATCGGTATGTGAACCGCTCAACTAAGAAGCTGAATGATTCTATGATAGTCATTACATTCGTATGGGTACGGTTAAGATAGAAAAAATTTTATAGTGAGCGAGACCAATGAAGTGATGCAGGTGCAAATTTATATAGAATCATATTATATACAGTGTATGAATACAATTTACCAGTTTCTATTTCAGCCTTATCAATCTAGAATATAATACGGTGTCAATAGTGTTTTTCACAGGAGCCTACAAATACTGTGATCAGAAATAATCGTTCACACCACACAACCAAGTAAAATTATATTCTTGGATACAGAAATGCCGTTACTAGTATTAATACAATCCAAAACTGCCACGTACATAGTTAAACTTTGCCATTTGTTAGCAAAATGTGGCTACCTATTAGAGTTCTATAATTTCAAGATTGATTGCAGCAAGAAATGGTCCTTCAATCTGCCATACGAACAACGAGGGGAACGGTTTGATACAAAACAGGGAAATTCAAAAATAATGATAAGAAGTGGCAGCAAGATAGTAAAAGCAGATGAATTGAGACTTTATGTTCATCCCATTAATGATCATATCATCATAGATGTTCACCTGTCGCTCAATAATCAGCTAACACTGATCCAGTTTCCCCTTTTAAGTTTAACGAATTCTTAAATACTTCCAATATTGTATCAACTTCTTAAAACTTATGGTCTTAAATAGAATAGCTAGGCCCATTCCTGCTGCCAATACTAATGATCAGTAATTGCTAGTTGACTGAAAACTCCTTTCCACACCATTTCCTTCTTAAGATGTTGGTAAATCAACAGACTACATTGATCCCTTAAGTTGCTTATTCTCACTGCAACATAGCATTTTTTAAGTTGGCTGGTGAAAAGAGAAAGTCAAACACTGGATGCCCAATGCTTCATTCTCCACTCATATAAAAGGGAAAGAAAAAAAAAATAAGAGAAAGGAAAAGTAAATGTGACTTAAATAATTCATAAAAGCCAAAAACTCAAAAAGAACACATTTCAAAAAGAAACTATGTAAACAGATAGACTACCTTATCAAAAGAATCTAGCTCTTTTCCTGGTCCAGTCCTCATAGCAGATTTCTCAACGGTGTTTTCAATCATTTGATTCCTGCACCAAAATTTCTTGTCCAAGTAAATTATTGTTCATCTGAATCATTCATCCAATTAAATTTGAAGTTATGATTTTATGTAGTTAACTTGTATTAAGAACACCTTTGCAATACAAATGCATAAATTTTGGAGATTCCAATTGCATCCAAATGATATATATTAGACTTGTGTTTGTGCCACTTCAGTACTCGTGCATGATTCCAACTGGATCCAAATGATATATACACAGTTACACACACACACACACACACACACACACACACACACACACCCCTTGTTTGTGTCATTTCATTACTTGATGGCAATTAAATAACCGAGTTCAAATAAATTTAAAGAACTTTCTAAACAAATATAGATTCAAAATAAATAGGAAAGAAACGTAAATACTGATCAAAACAATGCAAATTAAAATCATGGAAGGCAGGTGAAAGGTTGAAAAGAATAGCCAGCATGAACTTTATACAGGTGTAATTTATGTAGATTAATACACCTTCGTATTCTCATATAGTCATATAATTTACTAGTTTTGCTATTAAAACTGATATTATAGACATAGGATTCTCATTCTCCTCTTGAACTTTGTAAAGGAGTCTGTCCTTGAACTAAACCACGGCAGTCTAATGCATATGCAGATAACCAATTATCAATGCCATTAATTCAAATGGATGAGGTACGATATGATTAACACCAAATAGATTGGCCATGATGGATAACATGATCATATTAAGAAGGAAATGCTATAGCAAGTCAGATAGTTTCAGTTTGAGCAAGTACAGATGACCAACCAGCAAACAAGTTCTAATAATCATATAAAACGCAAGCAACTATCTGTTTACAGTAAAATTTTGCTAACTGTAGTTGACAGGGAATAATATAATGCATGAAAACATAGTTTTAGGGGCCCAGCAATCCTTGCCAAAACAAATTACTGGCACTCCAGGAATCATATTTACTCAAGAGAGTTATGGCTTTTTCTCAACTTAAGAAAAGAAGAGACAGAAAGAGAGAAGAGAAAAATTACTGTTGATACATATCGATCATATTCCTATAGAAGCCCCATTATTTCATATCAAGTTTTTACAGTTCGTCATTTCTTACTCTACTATGGCAAATAAAATGAAAAGTAAAAGCATCAAATTATAGAGTTGATGAAAATTCATATTTCAAGTCTTCAAAAGTTGGTTGAAATATCATATATTACTGTCGCTTGCACAAGGAAGATAATAGCATATCCTCCAATACCTTGTGGAATTGAAGCTCAGAAACAATGTTAAGTTACCAACTGTTCCAAAATTTCAGAAAGATCTTTTTTTCATACCAAATGTTAGTCCACTATTTAGTTTTCTAACTGGTATATAACACTAAGCAATTCTCCACCATCATCATTTAGTTTATATACATATGGTAAATCAGATGATACTAAGCTTTTCAGATACAGACATGTATAGATGTTACCCAGCCAGCCTTCAACATGAGATTTCCAGAGTCGCCACAAGTTTCAAAGTTTTAGACAATCATACATCATACATCTTTAATTAAAGTGATATATGTTTTTACATTGTGGGGATTATAACTTTCTTGACCTTGAAAAATTACTCTCAAATGTATTCTACTAGACCTCAAAAACCTAAATGGTAGATCATTGACGAATTGCCAAGTTGAAAGTCAACAACAACACTAAAAGTATCATTAACAGATCTGATCTTTAGTAAGTCAGCAAGACTAACATTATCAGCCACATCAAGTGCAATATGTTATGCTCGACTATTTTATTCATAGAGCAGAAAATAGAAAAGTCGGATCGTGTGTGCATATTTGAGAGACAGACAAACACAGACAGAGAAGCAGATAATGGACCATGTATCTCTTCTACTCACTTTTGTATCCCCAGTTCTTCCATACACCCCCGCAACTTTTCGTGCCTGAAACAGTGAACATGCAATCAAATGGTTGGATTACATATTTCATACACAGCTTTGTTCAAAGATTGATGAATTATTAGTTTAAATACCCTCTAGAAAGAAATCTTGCTGCCTTAACATTAGAAGGGCTCTCCAGCCAGGTACTGTATTTAATAAAGCTCTGAATCCAGTGAGAACAAACATCTAATACAAGGGGAATGGCGTCAGCATTTGGAGGACCTACTCGTTTACTTATGTGGCCATGGGACCTTTTGGAGGTACCAGTGTTACCCGGATAAAATGGAAGCCAGTCTAGCTCTTCACAGACAACCTATGATATGAAAATTTTCAGATTATAATGCCATAAAACTTGCACCATATATGATATATGCTATGTATATATATGTATGCTAACCTCCACATACAGTTGATAAGAACTTATTGAGGAAAGCTGAGGATAATATAACACACTGCCACCTATAAGGTGCCTGATTTAAAGAGACAAAAATAAATGAGTACAAGATAATGAAGACAAAAAAAATAGTAACAGTAAATAAAGTAAGCAAACTAATCAAGGGAGAAAGATTGTAGATTAAAAGTTATACCTTATGAATCCTTCAATAGGTTCATCTACAACCTCAAAGCCACTTGCATAGAGGAAGGACTGTGTGCTTCTTCCCAAGGCAATAAAGAACCCAAATATAGCCAAATCCCTATCCAACACCTACAGTATACCATCAAGGATTTTCAAAAACAGTTAAACATAATCTACAAATAAGAGTATCAAGCAAAAGAAGGGGTTTAGTAATATGCACGCGCAACAATCATAACCTTTTTTTAATAATACAGAAACCTTATGACCATAGTCTTGGCTGGATTCCATTTTCCAGCACTTTCATCATTAGGATGAACAGAATCATATTTATTCATATTTCCATTGCCTTCTCACTAGTGCCATCTTAGCAGACGAAACTTCAACTTTAAGATATTCACGCAACCAATTCCCTTAACTAACCAAAACGCAATGAGACATTGATGAAGGATGCATAGGCAAGATTTAAAAACTTGGGATTATTATTTAGATCATATTTTGAGTGTCCATATAGTCTTAGAATTAAACCAGGTTTCTTTGTTATAATATTTCTATATTGGGATGTAGAGCAGATATTTTAGCTAGTTAACTATTTAATTTAAAATTGTTTGGGTTACTGTGATAATTTCCTTGCTATGATTACTTGTCGTTGACAAGTAAGGTTTCTCGAGTCCTATATAATGATCACCACCCAATCTTGTGAAAATGAAAAAAAAAAAAAAAAAATCTTGGACTAGTTGAGTCCTTGAAATGGTGACTTAAACCTTCTTTTCTATTTTTTAGCTCAGCAATTTGTCCTACATCAACATATACCCATGGCACTTTTATGTTAGGGAGCTACAATCTTAAGTTAGGAAATGCAACCACACCAGCCTTTTTCTGGCATCAAGACCATTCAGAAATAGGGACCAATCATAAGAGGGTCTACCGGGAAAATTTTGATAGAGATTCTATGCAGTGATCTTGTCAAGGAAGTTATAATCCTAAATTCCTGCATATGTTGCAGCCCTTTTTGCACCAAGATTTGAAAGAAAAACAGCAAGGGAACAGGAAGATCAACCAACCAACCATGACCCTTTTTAAAAAGATCCTTTTCCACTGCCGGATCTTTCATTTTTTATATACTTTCTTTCTGAATAGAGAAAGAAATATTATTAGAAGTACAAAGATTGCAAGCATAGCTGATAAGTTGGACATTATTCGTTTAATTAGAACCAACCTACCGTCTTCCAAAGAGTATCTTCTTCCACTCCACAAGCTTTTCACCATTCGATGTATGGGCCCATATAGCCTCGGGGTTGCACTGAGCACCCAGCTGCAGACCAAGTTAAGAAGTCAAAAAGGCACCAACCTCAAAACCCATCACCAACGCCAAAGATGCCAGATTATCAACGAGCCCAACCAGGAACAAAGCACTCTTCCGCACATTAATCCTCCACCCCAACACCACCTCGAAACAAATCAGTACACACCTCTATGTCCTGAGCTACTAAGTACGACATCACAAAAAATAGTAGTCAACCGAATGGAGATGACAAACTGACACTAAGGCTCCTCCCAATGTGCCTACTGAAAAACTACGGATGAAAGAGGACTTCACTACCTTCCTCAATAAGCTACTCAAGGCACCTGCAAGAAAAATAGGGGAAAAAGTGCGTCTCTTTTCCTCAAACCTCTCGAACTCTCAAAGAAACCGGATGGGATCCATCACACTCACCTCTACCCAAACCCCATCCTCTCCCACAAATATAGCAGGACATCCAACACTCATGGTCATAAGCCTTCTCAATGTCTATTTTACGCATCCCCCTTGGCACACCAGACCGAACCCTATCTTCCACGCACTCATTTGCCACCAAAAGGCATCAAGAATTTTAAACACATTAACCTCCGCTCAATCCCCTCCGACCCAACAGGAATGAAAATAACCAATTCTAAAACTTTAATATGACTCCAATAATCAACAGCGGTCAAGCGCTGCCACCTCCCTGAAAGAAGCAATCCTCCTCGCACAACCATCTCCAAGAAATCATTGATGCCCAACAGCAAAGAAGTAGTGAAAGTTTAAAAACAAGGGGGGCAGTGTTAAATTAAAACCAGAACAACCCAAACCCTCGAAAATGTCAGCCCCCGACCACTGAGATGAGAAAGAGGTGATAAGGCGCTTCTACAACTACAACAGCAAGAGCAGCAACAATAAAAAAAATAGCCGAGCACTGATGCGCCAGTGAGGAGCCGTGTATAGCCGATGAGACGGCATGCGGGAAGCGTTTTATTAAATCTCCTCACTGGACAATGTAAATACTGAGTAACTTGGTAATGTACAGCTACAATATCATGTCAAAATCACTGCATTTCAGCTTGTCTAACAAATAATTCATAATGTTATGTAGTAACTGCTCATAGTCATTCGACCTTTATTATTCCATGTAGACATAACCTCGACATATATCCACTAAAGCAAGCATGGAGCTGACCCCATCAACATTTATCTAGCTGGTAAAACCTAGATTCCCAAATGATTTTAATTAAGACCTTGTTCACAACCTCAAACTTTGACTTCTGTAAAAAGGCCACATCAGAAGAGGCCCTTTACAGAAATCTCTTTTTACCACTTCATTCCTCCTATGACCAATCTCTTTGACTCCCTCAACTCTTTTTCTGTTCGCTAGAACTTATGGTTGGAGATATCTCCCTCCACCTTCACCTCCTTCCTTAGGGAATTCACAAGGTGAAAACCCAACAACCTCCACTAGAAATCATGACGATCGCGGTGGTCCACCCTCTCTCCTAGTGGCTTAAGGAAAAGAGTTTCTTTTTATGACCACTCTCAGCAGACAACTCAGCGATTGATATGAATATGGAAGCTAAACAAATAAGCATGAGACAAGCTATTGTCTATTTATTTGTATTCTCGCTACCACGCAAGTTTGGGACCTTCCCTAGGCAAGGATTGGGTTGCATGAGACTATCTTCCATTGTATAAATCACAAAAAATAGTTGTTTACCATTTTATTAATAATAATGTGAATTAAAGTACAGTAGCACAGTATCAATGTATATTTCATGCTGCATTTGGATTTTGGAACAAGGTTATACTTCAAAAATATAGTTTCACTTTAAGTACATACTTATATATACAACTAGACATAAATTGAAATTTATTAGATAAGGGTAGAAATACCGAGACAAAATAGTAAATCTGACCATCTTTGCCAGAGAATTCAATGAGGATTTTATGGCTGAATGACTCTCATGTTAGAAGTAAAACCCCTCCCAATTTATAAGCAAAAGGATGCACACTTGCCTTTATATTATAATTAAGTAAAATTGGTCTATAATCATTCAAAAAACATTGTTAATGAAGTTGATGAAGTACCCTTGCAACCTACCATAAACACTCCAAACAGGGCTTGATCCAGAAATCGTAGTTTCACGATAAGTTCAAACAATAACTCCCCAATCACAGGCGACCTCTTGAAAGTAAAACGCCTACACCCTTTTCACAAATTTAAACAGCACAAAATGCTTCAATACTAACCTCGATACTTTCACATGTTGTAAGTCTTGACCATATTCTCTCCCTATCGATAGCTCGCTGAAGTTGCTTCTGTGCAAGACTCACCCAAAATGCAACCTCTTCAGTTTTCCCATCATTTTTCACTCTACATGCCGCAGCTCGAGGACCAAAATGGACCAAAAATTCTCTCCGTAAACCAGTATCCTTTATAGAATGATAAGCTTGACGTATAGGAATGAATTCAACCAGCATGTCCATCAATCTACCAGTTACATCAGGAACAATAGAAAAGAACTGTGCACAAGAAACTTTTGTTGGCCCAAGTTTTGTGATTGCCGCAATGCAACTTAGTGCAAGCATGAGGAGAGATTTATCACTTGCATTCCCTGAATCCAAGGAGGTTCCATTGCCCCACCTGGAATGGGGAAAAATTACATCACTTACTAGTTGTCTGTTAGGATCATTATAATTCATGGATATTACTTACACTGCAGTAGCAGCAGTATATCTTTGGTCTTTTTCAAAATAATTCACAAAACTGGTCACCGCTGCTGGGACTTGTTCAGACCAAAACCACTCATAAGCTTCAGGTTGCTTGGCTAACAATTTCTCTCTGATTTCGCTCTCCAAAGGAGCAGATTGTCGTAATAAACTGCATAAATGCAATAGTTTGAACTTAGAACATACAGAGTATAACTTTTGAACATTAAAAATTAGGGAAAACCAGTAACTACTAGATTCTTAGGAATGTCTTAAGTTTTAATGAGTGGGAGAAATCATCATTATGCATGGTATAACCATCATCACCAATTTTCAATAATTTTATCTTTATACCTAGGAGTTGCTGTTTGTTATTATCGCTGACACCTGAAGAGCATAATAATCTGAAATTCCTTCAATTCTTCACTCATCAATCATTCATCTTAAATTTTTGAAGTACAAATATATCCAATGTGACATAAACAGTTTCTGTATGCCAAAATTCTCCACCACAGCGTGGAAGTGTAACAGCTATCTGATAAACTTTCTTTACTCACTTGAGAAGTAAGGCCCATTTCATAAAAATTCAAAGGCAACCAATTCTTCATCAACAATGATTAAAGTCTAGAAGCAACATTTTTTGTTTCTCTCAATAGAGATTATCAAAGCAGAAATAAGATTAATAATGGCTGTCTAAATGAGAAGAAGTTGCCTTATCTGCAACACTAATTTATTGACGATAACAGACTTATTTTTTCATGTGTATTTAATTGAATATCTAGTAAAAAGATAGCAAGAAAACAACTGCAAATAGGAGAAGGCACCTTTGTCTGTAACTACAAAGAGCAAGTTACTAGATAAAATTAGTTTTGTCAAGATTACTACCAAACAATCTTACATGAGGGTTTCACATGCCACAAGGCAAACATGTAAAGAACACAATATGAAACTTTAATTTTATAATGCTGAAATAATCCCAACACAAGCTCTCACTTCCGTATCCAATTCCATCTTCCAGCAATCAGCATTACACTAGCTCATGTGTCTTCATAGTGCATTTAATAAAATATTTGGCAAATAATAATAGATCAAAGTACCAAACATGCATTGAATGTCAACATCATGAATAGTAATACTAACAAAACAGACAGACACCTAGTACAAGAAGTCAGTTCTAGGCTGGTTGATTGCCTGCCTTCTTAAGTTGATTTACAAAGAGAGCATATGCATTCATCTGTAGACGGCAAAAAATGCTAGAACATTTTTTTCTTTTTCTATTTTAGAAATAAAAATAAGTACTAGACCATAGACTAGAAAATCTAAGAGAAGAAAGTGACAAAGGTTGTTTTAAAAACTTAAATGACTTTTATCTAATATACGTATAAACCAGATGACATTACAGCATTCTTGGAAAGCACTCACATGAAATAATTCATGTGTCTTAAACAAAGAGTACTACATCTTTTGTTGACTTTCTATTCAAATATTAAGGTTTGCAAAGGATAAACAAATATATAAAGTTTTTTCAGTGATATTTTTTCAACATTAAAATTTTAATACTCACATTTATCATTAGAAGAAAATTATTAAAACTAATTATGTGTTGAAGTGTGTCTAATCACCTATGCATAGAATATTCGGGGAGGAAAAAAAACAGAAGAAGTAGAGGGACTGAGGGAGTATATTTTATCAATGATGACATGGAAGTCCTTAGTCCCCCAAAAAAAAAGCTCAATAAACTTTTATCTTTAAAATAAACTTGACAAACCACTTTTTTTAATAAGTAATAAACCAATTTTTTTTAAATACGAGCTCAATAAACCACAAACTTATACAAGTCGAAATATTATCTATAACCCGGTGTTACCTCTCATGTGTTACTATTATACTCCGTGTGTCCATATAGATGTTATAAGCACTGAAAATATCTATTATCCATCATGAAAAACATAATTCCAAGCTAAAGGCAGAGCCAGTATTTCACAAGAATTGCAGAGAGATTATATTTGTTATATTACTTTTCCATTATTTGGCATCAAACATTCAGTTATAAATTACAGAGAATCTATATTCAAATTACAGGAAAAAGCTTTATATTCAAATCCCGTTAAACGTAACATTGTATTAGAAGTAACTGCACTAAATATGGATCTTATTTCAATAAAACTGCAATGTATTACTACCATTCATAGACTCCAATCATACAATAAAAATTCATGTTACTCTAGCTACGTAAAATTGGAAATTGATGTAAATCAAATAATTCTAAAGTCATCAAAATCAGATATCATACCTCCTTTGGACAAAAACATTGATATCTCTGTCTCTTCCATCTCCTCGGGACGAAATCTCACATCCTGCTTGTAGTAAGGAATACACAGATGCCTGAAGAATTCTATGGTTAGACAACTTTCACAACAATAGACAAAGCAAAATGAGATCATTTTGCTTGTTGTGTTATTCATGTTTGTCACGTGGTAGAACAATAGTATCCATGTTTCTCCAAAAGTAAAATCACTATTATCATATGAAAACTCATAAACGCAAAAGTGGGCTTCTTCATTATTATTATTATTCTTATATTCATTAAAGGAATTTTTTTTAGTTTTACGTTAGAGGATGGGGAAATGGTAGTGATTAGATAGGAATATCCAAATATAAACACATTTGTTGGCCCAATACAGGTAGCACAAGAAACAAGATTTAAGGATATTGTAGGACTATCAACCAATCAAACATTAATGCTGATGTCGCAAAGAGACTTAGGAGACCATAATAAAACAAAGATAAATTAAAAAATTCATACTGTTAAAAACTTAAAACCTATCTGACATATGCAGAATGTGGCTCACTGAAAACTAAATGATGACAATGTCTTGGAAATACATTGTATGTGTCTCATTTTTAACAAAAATAAGGAGTCACATATAAGCTTTGACAGTGAGTTAAAAATAACTGAAAAATGCATGGTCAGTGATGAACCTGATAAGATAGTGCCTTAATCCACGAATTTTTATCTACACCAAGCCAGGCAGTTGAAAACCAGGATATTTTTGATAGCGAGATCTTTTCTTTGATTGCCAACTCAAATAACCTTGCCGCGTCATGCAATGTTTGGACAAGTCCAGTGTTATAATCTTCACTTTGCAATGACTGATCGAACTTGACTCTCATTTCCTCAACGTCACTACCACTACTTGGCTGGGGACTCCCATTGACGGTTACACCATCATCAGCAGAAGCAAAGGGCAACAAATGTTCCATCCTTGTTGATTTACGAAATGTTAAACAGTGTTTCTTAAATTCCATCAATTTGCAACTAAGACTGAGATTATCATCATCTAATAAAGAAAGCTTTAGGTGGCATCTCTTCCTTGAATAACCACGTATGAATAGTATGTGATCCAAGCCAACAACCCTTTTGTTGAAAAAACGGGTTCTAGTTGGTTTTCGTGAAAACCATGGATTTGAAGAGCTGCAAATACGAAGTAATGGAATGACTTAATGAGCCATAAGTGCAAATTCAAATGCTTGATTAAATTAGGAAAATATTAAGGTTGCAGGAGATCCCAATAGCAGTTGTCAACAAAAATTAGTTTGCTAGTTATGATGTCGTGACTTATCACCAATCAGCCCAAAAACACAGAAGAACTGATCTAAATTAATTAAGAGATTCTATAGGTATTTGTTCATTCCTATAATCAGTCAAGATTCTCAGCTGACAATAAGTTAGATTTTGATTTTTCTCCATACACGGTACTTCTAAGTTCTAGGGGCAAATTTGTACTGCAATTTAAAAAGCCACAGGAATACCAAGGCTTGGTTCAAATTTGTGAGAACATGGTTTAGTGATGCCAATGATTCATTTTGACTGATGGTTGATGAAAAGATTTTGTAATTTTCCATAAAATAAAACAATTGTGAGCAAGGGAATTGAAGCCCAAAGGGGAAGTCACAAGATACAATCTAGTCATCTAATTGGCCCGCAACACAATAAATTCCCGTTCAATATGTAATTCTAAACAAATTCCCATTCAATTGTATTTTACCCTTGTAGATCATGAAATCACTCTCCTATGTGTCCTAGATACAGGTACACAGAGTATGCATGCGGCACAAAAGCAGGATACTGAAACCTACAAACTATCGAAAAAGCATAACAACATATTCCTATAACAAAACTGAAATATATGATGGCAATTTAACAACAATTGTTAGCCCCAAAAAATAAAAATAAATTCTTGAGGAATGCAGTGACAGGCGTCAGTTATCAGTATTCAATAAGTAAGCCTTCCAAGTTCAATCTATTAGTTCATGTTCAGTACAAACAAATTCCAGGTCAATAATCAATCATCAATAAGACCAAAAATAAGGCATGTAATCAGAAATTCGAAACTTAAAGAATAAGTAATTGTGAAAGCAATTCTGAGGAAAGGTAATAAAAAGAAACAACCGAGCCCAAAACAAATGCCATCAAAACCTAAAATAGGAATAGAACTGGGAGAATATTAGTCAAGAATTGAGATAACCTGGAAGAAACGAAGCTCTGATGATGTAATTTGACTGACATTGATGAGAGAGAAAATTAGTGAAAAAAATATTGAGATGGCATGCGAGGGAAATTGAAGGTGAATTCTGTAGAAATAATGGTGAGATAAAATTAATTTTGGGGAGAAGTTGTGTTGTGTTGTGTCGTGGGAAGAAGGATATGGGGTTGGCGATGAGGGTTTATCCGTCGACGTGGTGAGACGACTAATCACATAGACCGTTTGCGTCTAGGTATGGCATTGTGTGTTAGTTCAGAGTTTTTGTGATGCTGCGGGTGTGAGTATCAGTAACGGTCTATCTCTCGCCCGCTTATAATATCATATAATATTACTGAATAGACAATTAGTTTTGATGTGAGAAAGAAAATTGTCTCATTTTTAATGGAGTTGTTGAGGACAACTTATAAATTACATATGATTCTAAGTTTTGGCTGGGAAAAAATTTGAAATTAATTAAGATAGAAAAAAAATTAAAGATTTTTTTTGTGTGTGTTGTGTTGTTTGTAAAAAATTATATATAACTTTTAAATTTGGATTAGTATTTTTCTTTTGTTAAGTTTTGTTATGATTCTAAATAGAGGGCAATGTAACAATAATAGATTCACTTATAACCACACAAAAAAAAATGGATTCAAATTCTTTTACATTTTGACAAAAAAGAGGTGGTCAAATTTTTTATTCATATTATTTATCTGTAAACAAATAATTACATCCCCAAAAAAATTACTTTTCAATTTTTGGTTAAAACTTTTCCCCTGTTTATTTTAAAACTCATAAGCACAGTGTTAATAGTTAGTAATTAGGACTTTTTCGTTTTAATGAGTTTGATGCTTAAGAATTGTGAGTTAAAAAAATAAATTACATTTAGGTGAATAAAACGTTTGAATTCTAAAAACTCCAAACCCGAAGCTAAACATGAACTTAGAAAAGGAAAACAATTTCTAAGCTTTTGATTTGGTCGCGGAAAAGTGGCTGGAAAAAAAGGCAAATATATGTTCAAGAGTGACTTGGCAATTTTGCTAAATCAATTGTGAAATAAATTGGTAGCCCGTGGGCGAGTAGCTCGTTGGAATTTGGGAACCCAGACCAAAATAATGATCTAAGAGGGTATTTGTTTAGAACTGAATAGTTGAATCGATCAGTCATTCAGTGCGTTTGTTTTGAAAAAAAATCGTCTGAATGGCTAAATCAGTCAGATTTTTGGGCTAAATGACTAAGTGTAATTTTTTTGACTAAATGGGATGAATGACTGTTGAATGAAGTATTTTATATTTAATTTTTTTTTTTACAATATTAACTATTATATTAAGCAATATTAAATAAATTTACAACAATTTTGAATTTTTTCAAAGGGGCAAAATAATAAAAATCTGTTATTCACATGTTTCAGACATGTCAATTATCAAATAATTTTTTTCATTCAGTATTCAGAATTCTGTTTCATTCAGTTCATTCAGATTACTTAAATATTCAGAATTATTAATTCAATTTTATCAAAAGTCCCACAAATGAATTGAATATTTTCTCATGCATTGGAAACTCGTTAGTCCAAAAAGTCTCAAAGTGTATGAAAGGTCAACCACAAGGCTTGTTCCTATTAGAGACTATTATCATGTTATCCATTACAATTTATATTAAATTTTTTGAATTCAAAATCACTTATACTCTATCTGTAAAATTGTTTAGAGATACAAGAGACTACCTCCTTTCAAAAAAAAATTACTTTTAATTTTATATTTTTATTAAGTTGTTATAATATGTTGAAACAGTGGAGTATGTACGATATTAATTTAAGGTAGTGTGATAAGAATAATCATGACTTTGTGTTTGGAATGAAGTAATCACAATGAAATGGTCTATTCTGATCTAAATAAAAAAATTAAAAAGTGTGTTTAATTATTCATTCCAACGAAATTGACCACTTTGATAAAATGAAAATTCAGTTCATTTAAACATTTTTAAATTAACATATTACGAAAAGTGAAGAAACGAGATTCATTTTGATGAAATAAATAAATTTGATATTTATACCGTCTATTACAATATTAATTATGTCTTTTTACGACCACCATTGTTATCACATCGGCGACTATCGTCATCATTTGTCACTTTTTTGAGATCATATGAGTCACTAATTTTTTACATTTATAATTTTATTCTTAAATTTAACCGAGCATCCACTTGAAAGGCGAAAAATTTATTTCAATTGTTTCTCTAATTTATTCTATACGTGTCTCGTTTCATTTTTACAATAAAACCGTAACAATTTGAGTTGAACTTAGCTTGATTTTGTTTGAAGCATCTACGGTTCTAATTCTATAACGGTCATTACTCATTATCTCTACGTGGGCCATGGGGACACCGAAGTCCAAGTGACCTTCGACCCGACCCTTACAAATTTGTGACTTATTCTAAAGTTTCAACATTACATTAATGTAGGAAGAAGATTCAATTTAACTTTACTATAAATAAGAACACAGCAATTAAAGAAGTGAAGTGAAGAACCACTCTAATGAAGGCCTTATTGATGACTGTAGAAAGTTCTTAAGAAAGTATCGATAGTTATGTTTGTTCGTAAAAAGTATATTTGAGATTGAATTATTTATTTTAATTTAATATTATTTTGGATTATTTTATTTCATGATGGAAGATTAATAGTCTTTTAAATAGTCTTATAAATTATTTTTTTGTCATTTCGAAAGTTATTTATGATGGACTATATAATCTCATACACGATGAATGTGGGATTAATAATCTCCCCATTGTAGACTATCAAATGATTTTATGGGATTAATAGTCCCACCACATTAAGGGACTAATAGTCCCTCTTCAAAATATTAGATAGTCCGAAGTTATGTTAAATTGAAATAAATAATTTAATTCCAAATATATTTTCTTACAAACAATATATAGAGTTTAAATTTAATATACTATCAGTTTATACACGAACAATATTAGAATCATGACATATTATCAAAATAAGAATAATATTTTTTTAATATAAATACGTTATTAATAATATGTAATAATTATAACACCGCTCTTGTATATACAAGTAATGTATAAATTTTAATTATTTATAATGAATTTAAATTTAATACACCGTCACCGTCAGTGTGTATACATCCAATTGAATTTCTAAGCAATATAATTTCACTTCCTTTGAGAATCAGATCCAACTGAATTTCTAAATTTGTTAATCGATGATTGTATTACCTCCATTCCATAATAAGTGACGTTTTAGAAGAAAAAATGTGTTTCAATTTATTTGTCTTTTACAACTTTCTAGGAGAATAAATTATTTACTTTCCTATATCACTCATAACTTCTCTCATTGTTCCAAGAAATTTTCTCCCTTGTATTAATAATTTTTAACTTTCCATAAAAGGGTAGTGATGAAATTTCATACAAATTTTAATTATTAAATGATAGTATTAAATGACTTTCTTAATTCACGTGCATGAAACTAAAACGACTACTCCCTCTGTTCCTAAAAGATTGTCGTTTAAGGTTAATTTACGTAGATTAAGGAATGCAACTACTCCTTATGAAAAATACTATATTACCCTTATTTTAATTATCTCAACTAATTATTAACTTTGTAGATTCCAAAAAGAAGTATACTACCAACCATGAGATTATGAAGAAGAAGTATTGGGAAGGGAAAAGATTTGTAAAGACATCTCAAGTTCTCAACAACCAAGAAGGGTTTTGTATTTTTTTGAGGAAAATCATTAAGTATGAGAACTTTAAATAAGGGTAAAGTTGGAAAAAATTACTCCATCTGCATTGATAAACTCAAAACGTCAATCTTTTTGGAACAAAAATTACTTCCTAAAACGACAATCTTTTAGGAACAGAGGGAGTATTATTATGGAATGGAGGTAGTACTAATTTAAGTTTTTAGATTGAGCTATTCTAGGGGGACACGAGTGTAATTGAATTTCATCTATTTATATTTTTATCTACTATTGAGAGTCAAAATATAAATTAATAAAATTTAAATATATTAATATCTAATTTTCATGTTCACGTCAAATTTTTGTTTTAAATTAAGCCTTTGGGCCAAGCCGAATGATTGATCGTTTCAAAGAAATAAAAATTAAACTTCTGACTAAAGATACGAGTTTGACGGAACCAGATCTGGTCTGAATATTTTTCATATTCAAAGTCAATTTCACGTGCAAATTATACATCCACGACGTCTCATGCACGTAGGTACTACTATATAAAATAATATGTACATGCAATACATAATATAGCCTCGATCTGGGTGAATCTCCTTCCCCGGACAAATGGAAGCATTTTTTCAGAAAAAATTCAATTACTTTAATGTTATCCTTTCGCTCGTGTATATCATGGAAAGTGCAAAATATTGTATTTTCATGGTCAATAATTTTATTTTATATTTTTTTTTGAGATTTTTCGTATCTCACAGTATATACGCTTATTGTAATAGTAATATTATTTTCTAATCAATCATCATAAAATTATTTGTCATAAATGATGCAAAATTGAATTTGTTATATTTAGCATCTGCATTGAATTCCATGATCCAGCCTATACTATATATAGTATTTGGTTGTATTTAAATATTACACCATACAAAGCCAAAAGATGCAAAAGAAGTTTCTTTCCCGAGACAAAATCTCATACTAGTTTGCTTTTGTTTTCTTAAAAATATTTAACAGATCCAAAATCTGAATTCGTAAAATTATTTGAACACCTACATCTATATATGAATCTTATCATTTTAAACAATAGTATTAAAAAATAAAAATGATACGGGCAACGATAAAAAAATAATAATAATAATAAGAGTGATGTTAGGTTTCTCAAAATTTTGGTCCAAAAAAGTGTCTCAAATGATGTGTCAGTATAATATTAACTGGGTAGATCTTATGTGATTGACTATGCCCTAAATTATCATTAAAATATTTAATGTTATGTCATTTAAAATCAAAATTTTAAGACTCTTAACATTATTTTTAAAAAAAATACGTCCTGAAAGCATGACTCAAAACTGTCTATTAATTTTTTACAAAGGAATTAATAATAAAGGTAATGGGGTATATAGGTAGACGTTTCCATATTTCTTGATTTGTATAGATCTCACTCACAGTAGTCCAGACAAAATTGGATCATTTCATGTTGATGGCAGGAAGTTCAAGAATAAATATTTAATTTCCTCAACACCTTTACATGTTGGGATGAGTATCTTATCCTGTTATTAAAATCCTCCCGGCTCCAGAGTTGGTTAACCAAAAGAAAACACAATAAAAAGAATCTATAATAAATACTAGGGTATATCATATCCAAATCAATCACTATAAGTCTTATTTAAAAAAAAAAATTAACAGTCCAAATCAATCCCCATACAATTTATCAAAATATAGCATAACTAATTAGGAAATACACTTCTTTCCTTCCCCTATAGATCCATATTTTAGTTCCCCATTACTAAATTACTAGAGTCACAAACTAGAGCTTAGAACATTTAGAATAAAGTATGCCTGTATTTCCCAACCTGATCCGTTGTGTGTATATATATATGGCTTGCGGATACCCTCTAATTAAGGTGTGTAACCTTACTTTTATAAAATGAGTTTATCTCAAGTTTTGAATAAAATTTAACTTTACGAATGAAAAGATCATATAAAAATATAAGTAAACGTAAATTTTTATTTAATTTAAAGTTGTATAGCACCATTATTATAATACTACAAAATAAATATATTTTTTGACGACTAAGATTAATTGAATTTTCATTACTATAAAGTCGATAATAGACATCATTAAATCATATGAAAATTCATATATTCAAATATTTTTATATGTTATTTAACAATTGAATTTATCTAAAAACCCTAAAAATAGACATATTTATCCTACAAGGTATACTAATTAGATACGTTATAAGGTATAACCATATATATATATATATATATATATATATATAGGAAGTGATCCATAATCACATGTGGATGAGAATTCTTATCCTTCCAATATAAGTCTTCTAGTCGTTCATTTATTAATTCAACTGCTGACATAAGTTACATAACTATTATTAGAACGTTAATAAATAGTTATGCGGAGTCTGGACTTATTCCGTCGAAAAAATAGAGGCATCGCATAATTATTGTGGAATAAGGGGATTTTTTATTAGATTTGAAGAGAAGACAGACTCAACAACAACTCGTCAGCTAATGTTTAACAAATTAAAGAAGCCTGCTAGACTTTTTGATTTACACTCTGTTTCGAAGTTTTAAAATTATGGACAGTTATGAGTCTAGAAATAATTCGATTATGATTTCAAAATAATAATCATATTCCCCAGCCAAAGAAGTCCGATGATTTGAAAAGGGGACGATGTTTTCTAAGGATAGGCGTGAAATTGAAGTTTAATGGGTCATTGTTGAGAATTAGTATGTGGAGTAGCTTGCAATTTGATTTGAGAGACCATAAAAACGGCGTTACGGAGTTCCTTGAAGTGAGCGGCGTAGTTTCTACTGATTTGGCGACGATCCAAAAGCAACTCGCACTTATCCTTTATTCCCTTACCACACAATTATTGTGCGGAGCTTTTTTTTTTCTTTTTTTTCTTTAAAATTAATTTGGTGGATTAACCTATCATATAATAATAGTTATGCGAATTCTTAATAACAGTTATGCGAATTGTTGGTTTTCAACCTTTGGATAGTATAATGAACGACTGGATGCGCGTTGAAAGGATAAGAGTTTTTATTTAATTTTATATATATAGATCATTCTCTTATATATATATTATGTGATAAAAGAAAAAAAATTATTAATAAAAAAAAAGGATACAATAAAAAGAAAACAAGACAGTGACGGAACCATAACGTTTTAGAAGGGGGTCAACATCTATTAGTAAAAAAAATTTATCTATTGACACTTGAAGTGTTGCTTTCAGTTGTACGACTGAGATGAGACAATTGTATCTTGCGAGTCTGCATAGTTTGAAAACGTCTCAAAATTTATTCGTTTTCAATCGTTGAAAAAATATCATTCTCAATATAAATATAAACTACCAGACTGTCATTCATCCACTCGTCTCCCGTTAAGTAATTAATTAATGAAATTTATTTATTAATATATAGTAGAAATAATGACAAAAAGGTGATAAACCATGTCTTAATCATGAGCATAATATTTAGGCGTTGGATGTGCACCAATCATTTTAAATTAAAAATAGGAAAAAAAAATTGATGAGAGAGAAGAAATTAAAGTATATACAGGTGAATAATGATAGGTCATGAGCTTTAAGAAGAACCTTGTGGAAGGCAAGTGAAAATTACTAATTAATCTAGCTAAACCTACATAGAATCAAATCTTTGCTTGGGAGGAAAAATATTATATATGAAAGATGGGAGGAATACCAAGGTCATATGACCCTCCTAGGGGTATAAACGGATATAAACGGATACGGATATCAGTATATCCGTATCTGGAAAATTAATCCGCATCCGTATGCGTATCCGGTATCCGGCGAATTTTAAAAATATTATCCATATCCGGTATTCGGAATAATATCCGAATACAGATAATATCCGTTTCCGTATCCGGCAGATTTAAAAACTAAGAATTTATTATTATTATTTATTAATTTTTTTTGCTAGATTACTAATATTTTATTTAATTACTAGATATTACTGAATGTAAAACTATTCTAATGAATGTAAGATATTAATAAATGTAAAGCTATACTAATTAATGAAGGTAAGTTATTGATATATATGTAACAGGCTAATAGTTATAGTTTTGCAAGTTAATATATATATATAAACTATAGCAATTAGTATTAATTAATAAATTTAAGTTATTAATGAATGTAAGTTATTAATATATATGTAACAAACTAATAGCTATAGTTTTGTGAGTTAATATATATACGTACGTTTTATATATATATATATATATATATATATATATACAGAACGGATCTTAAACATACTTCCTTAAATGACATAACAATCATACCTTCTTTAGCGACGGTTTGGTCCGTCGCCATAGGTCCGGTCCGTCGCTAAAACCTTTAGCGACAGACAACTTTTAGCGACGGACCTGTCGCTAAAGCTTTAACAACAGATCGGACCTATGACGACGGACCAAACTGTCGTCCGGTCCGTCGCTAAAGGGGGTATGCTTTGTATGCTATTTAAGAGAGTATGCTTGAGATCCGGACTCTGTATATATATATATATATATATATATATATATATATATATATATATATATATAAGCTAATAACTATTCTTTTGTAAGTTAATATATATGTAAGTTATTAATATATATGTAACAAGCTAATAGCTATAGTTTTGTAAGTTAATATATATATGTAAGTTATTAATTAATGAATCTAAGTTATTAACATATATGTAACAGACTAATAGCTATAATTTTGTAACTTAATATATATATATATATGTAAGTTATTAATATATACATATATATATGTGTGTGTGTGTGTAAGTTATTCATCAATTAATGTAAGTTATTTATATATAATTAATGCATATAAGTTATTAATATATATATTTATTCGAATACGGATTCCGGATACGAATTCGAATATCGGATTCCGGATATCCGCCGGATATATTTACGGTCGGATATTAAACGAATACGCCTATATCCGTATTCATATCCGTTTATTTGCGGATACCTTTAAACCGAATACGGATATATCCGTTTTTTCTCGAATACGAATAATATCCACTTTTTTTCGAATACGAATGCGGACGAATACAAATTTTTCGGTTACCATTTACAGCCCTTCACCCTCCTATGACTCTCCCTGATTCCGCCAGTGGAACAAGAAGTTCACCTTTAACAGATTAAAAAAAATAAAAATAAAATAATTTTTTTTAAAAAAAGTATAGCCCTCCATTCTATACAAATATCAAAAATATTAACACAAACAAAAATTAAGTCAATTGCCATAAAACATCGAGAATAGATATAAACTATTTCATATATATAATACTGAAGTTTATACGATCCAATGCAATTTAAAAAAAAATGAAAAAGGAAAAATAGTGTCTTCTTACAAAAAATTAAGTGGTATAAACACTAAAGCTTCTTTTTATTCAAAATCTATTTTAATACTTTTTTCGTTCCAAATGATAAGGTCATTATTGTTTTTAAAATTCAATTTGAAACATTTACAAATACAAAATTAAGATGATTCTTTGATAATTATGAAATAATAAATTTTATAATAACTATCATTTTTCATATAGTTGACATTAGGTAGTTATCATTGTATCGATTAAAATTAATAAAATTCATGTCAATTTTAAATTTGAAAATATGTTAAATTGACTTTAAAAAATCAATAATAATCTTATTTTATAAAACAGAGAGAATATCCTTTAGAGTTAATTAAGAGGATATATGTATAAATAAATAAATAAATAAATAAATAAATATATATATATATATATATATATATTTATTTATTTATTTATTTATGGGGGAGAGCAAACACATCCCCTACTGTCCATATATCTAGCGGGGTGAGATTAATTTGGATAATAACCCTTGAGCTACCAAGAGTGATTAATTTGGATAATAACATATATCTAGCGGGGTGAGATTAATTTGGATAATAACCCTTGAGCTACCAAGAGTGATTAATTTGTCTTTCTTTTCCCACCATTATGTTGTGGGAATTTCCTACCTATAATTACTTAGTAACAGCACGAGTAAAGACATAATTAGCCCTCAATAAAATGTGCACGTAGTGTTAAAATTCGTTCGCTTCAAGTATTTGATGAATGGAAGGAAGGAAGGTTGGTTACAATTAATTCAGTGACCCTTGTAACGAAACTCTTTTATCTTTAATAGTAGTAGTAACAACTCTTATCTCTTGGTATCGATGTTCTCACCCACCGGCCACCACAACATCAATCTGTGACGTTTCAGCTACATACAAGAAAGATGGATGGATAATTGAATTTTTACATGAAGACAAGAAATCATACGGAAAGATCACATGACAACATGCATGAGTTACTACTATCTTTTTTACTACTCTCTCCATTCCTAAATAACTGACGTTATATGTATTGGCACACTGATTAAAAAATTTAATTACTCCAATTTATTTATTTATTCATCCAATAGGAAAGGGAGAGAGGATTGCACATATATACTGTGCATAAAAAGATAAAAGAATTAAATAGAAAGAAGAGAGAGAGAATTGTAAATATCAAATAATTAAGGGATTCTGTTTCTGTGTGCATTGCATGCACCACGAGGTCACGACCGCCTTTTATGTCATCTTCTTCGTCCTTATTTTTTGTTTTTTTTTAAATAAATAAATAAAAGAAAATGTCTCAACTGCACGACGTATTTCAAGTTGGCCCATTTGAAAAGAGATAAAATTGTCGCTTATATTTATATATAAGTAATTATATATATTTTGAATATGACATCGTGTATATATGGTACATAATCAACCCTTATCATTTCGGAATTTGAACTAAAATTCTGTTAAACTGAATATTTTATTAAACAAATCACAATCAAACAAAATATAATTCCAATTGATCACACACACACGTACGTACATAAGGGTGATGTGCCGGTGTAATCTAGCTATTCCGCCTTATGTTACATTATAAAATCAAGCATGGATGTAGACAAAAAGGTTAGCGTTAGAATGGTACTACTACTCTATAATATTTATTTGAAAATTGGCTACTAGTTCCAATTTATAATGTTTATTTTACCACTAATTAATCACCCCCACGAAAAGTAATTTTCCCACTCGTTGTCTTGGACCATCTCCACGTCCACATTATATTTTTCTTAATTTTTATTTTTGGAAATGGCATGGCGGATTATAATTGAAAGCTGCCGATCAGATGGAAATTAATACCCACTAATTAAACACGTAATGATACGAAGCAAGTTAGTTAATTGAAGGCTGATTAAAATGGCTAGCTATGCATATGTATGTACTCCACTAAAGTTTACATGGGGATCATTTAGATCTAATCATTCAAAACTAGTTTATTTAAGGGTATCATATCATATGAAAATATTAATACTTCTAAAGAATTACTATTTATAAAGTCCCAAGACTTTCCATTTTAAAAGCATAGAGTTAAAAAGAAATGTATTCATGCATGATTTTAGCCAAAAAATAAAAAAAAATGTATTCTTAATTTTAAAACTTAGGAAATAGTATACTGCCATCTTGTTTTGGGATGTATTATGTTAATTTTAAAGAAAGAAATTTTATAAAACTGTTTTTATTAAATTATCTCTTCATTCTAAGGTAAATGTTGAATTAATATTAACCTACTAAAGTTTATTTATAATTTTTAAATTAAAAATTGATGTAAATTAATTTGATGTAAATTAATTTGATGTAAATTAAATAATATAAATACAAAAATTATAAACTAAATTAAGTAATATTATTAATTTTAAAAATTACATGAAAATTTTAAATTTAAAAATATGTCAATTTAAGATTTTTATAAAAATAAATTTAATCTCATATTTTGAAATGAGCGTAGTAATTGGATTGATATATAAATACATAAATGAATTGACGACACAAATTCGTTTTTTTATGGTCAGGATGATGCATAAATCAATGAACATGGGTTTAGTTGAACATGAGCACACCCTCACCCTTTTTTCTTTTTCTTTTTTAAAATTATTATTATTATTATTTATTTATTTAACCGTAAAATACGTGTCAATCGAAAGTAAACCCCCCCCCACCCCCCCCCCCCCCCCCCCCCCCCCCCGCACCCCTCAAAATTTGATTTAAACTCAAAAATTCAAGACAAGAAACGAACCTCTTAACCACTGCCAACCCAAGATCGTTTCACCCTCATCACGTCTCATCAGCCACCTCTCTCTCTCTCTCTCTCTCTCTATATATATATATATATATATATATATATATATATATATATAAACTTTCCATTACAAATATCCAAGACACTCGCCCCCCTCCCTAAACTCTACACTAAATTCTCTCTCATCCTACACAACTATCTATACAAATTAAGGCCCAAAAGAAAAACCCATCAAATGTCGCTCTTCTCAAACGAATCAAATCCACTCTCACCTACAACAACCACGGAAGAAGGCGGCGCCACTGCAATCTCCTCCGTCCACCCGGACATATTAGAGGCTCACATCCTCACCCGCCTCGATGGGCCCACCCTCGCCTCCGCCAGCTGCGCTTCCTCCACCCTCTACTCTCTCTCCTCCCAACACCACCTCTGGTCAAATATATGCCACTCCACGTGGCCCTCCACCGCCTCTTCCCCCTGCCTCCGCCACCTCATCTCCACCTTCCCAAACGGCGGTCCCCGCTCCTTCTTTTCTCTCTCCTTCCCCCTCCCTACCTCCACCTCACCATCCTCAGCCCCCAAGTACCGTCCACCAACCTCAGAATTAATCTCAGCCGTGGATATACACTATCAAGACGAACTCATCTTCAGCAAAGTCCAAGACACCGAGACCGTCACCGGTTGGTTCCGGTGCTCGCCCTTCAGAATCGACCTGCTAGACCCCAAAGACATGGTCCCCACCAAAATCCCTCACCCGGAAGGGGACGACACCTGTACGGCTATCCTAAACGACATGACTCTAAGCTGGATCCTGATAGACCCAATCGGCCGGCAGGCGATGAATCTTTCGTCATTCAAGCCTGTTTCGGTGCAGCGCCACTGGTTGAGCGGCGAAGTGCAGGTGCGGTTCGCTACGGTTCTGTCCGGTGAGCAAAAGGGCGAGTTGGTGCAGTGCGAGATAGTTGTCACGTGCGGGGGGTCGGAGGGAGGAGAAATGCAGGTGAGAGAGGTGAGCCTGGAGATGGAGGACATGGATGGGATGCATTTGAATGGGAAGGACAGTCTGGTAATTCTGGAGAGGGCGTTGGGGGGCAAAAGGGGAAAGGGGATGAAAAGGGAGGAAGAAGGGAGGGGAAGGCACAGAGAGTATGTGGAGAGGAAGAGAGAGAGAAGAGAGAGAAAGATGAGGACGGAAGGGGCATTAGATATTTTGTCCGTGGCCTTTGGGGTAACCGCCTTTGCCGCATTTTGGTTCTTTGTTTTATGCAGATGAATGAAAACGAATACGAATACAAATCCAAGTACAACTAGTTATACGAGATATATCATATCATATTCATATATATACCCACTGCTTAATTGTTGTACTCTATATCCGGAGACAGTTATTAGTACAATAAATATTATAGCAACCAGTAGATTAGTACATTTCAACATCCAAATTTTTTTTTCTCTATTTTTTATTTTTATTTTTGATGTTTTCTCCCCTAATAAGTCTAATTCAGTGACCGGTTCCAAAAACATATAGACACCCATACGTAATTGTTGAACTAATTTCAGTCAAATTAAGATTGTTTTACGCTCACTTAAATATCATGACGAGTTACACTTCATATATACAGTTCAATACGTTCTACGTGATTCGATATATAATTCACATATTACAATAACATACTTCTTCTTGACCCAAAACTAAAATTACATTTACAAAATGACTTTCAAATTAAAAGAAAAAAAAATAAGGGTTTATATGATAATATTCGATCTCTACATACTACCTTTGTTTTTGTTTTTCTCTTTCAAAATATTTACACTGAATGAATTTTTTATCAGAACAAAATCTCCTCCTCCTTTTTCCGATCCTCGACTAATTTACTACTAATTGGTAGTAGCTAGCAATAGTAAAAAATATTAACAAACTAAGTGGTGGGAATGTTAAAGAGGATTGTTTTAGGTAAAAAAAAGAAGAAGAAAAGAAAATCAAACCGTGAAGTAATTAGAAAATAAGTGAGTAATTTGAATTATGAGTTGGGGAGAGAATAAAATAATAATAATAATAATAAAATCAAATCGAGTGATGGAAAATATTACCTTTAGACCAAGGTCAGTCTATCCACTGCCACACATATATTTATAGATGCTTTACTTGTGTACAAGTATAATTTACACCAGGACAAGAAGCGGCTTAATTAGTTTTTTTTTTTTTTTTCTTTTTTCAATGCAAGTATATGTGAATGATTTACTATGTATATTTGTTAGTGTGTTTTCAGAAACAAGGACATGTGAAGAATATCAAAAGAATCTGTAGCTAATCAAAATGCAAAAAAGCTAGTAGTAGTAATGGACTTTAGAATCAATATGCTCCACGAGTGGAAAATGTAGGAGGCTGGTGGGTGGTGGCACTTTGTTTGGACAGAATTTTACACACACAAAAAACGTGCAGAGATTAGCTTTGCTAGCTGAGTATATGGCTACAATTAATATACGTACTGCTTCAAATCTCTCATTTATTAATTCTTAAAAAATTAAAAATAAAAATAATCCATGAATACAAAATTATAACGACTATTTATGAAATGAAAGAAGTATCATATTCAGTACAATGCATGTAAAATATAATTATAATTATACTTATACTGTGTGTGTGTATAAAACTTTACACATTGCAGTACTGCACTAACGCTGATCTGTTAATTTCACTATTTTATTTTTTTTAATCGTAGTGGACAATTATTAATGCACGTTATAATTGTGTAATGCATTATTTTTTGCTGAAAATATCAGCTTAAAAAATAAAAAAAAATTGAATGAAGAGGTTAAATTTAATGGGTTGGTGGGTGAGCGGGAGCAGCTACTAAAAAGGTCCTGTTCCTACGCATGGCATGGGGAGCACTTTTATAACCAATGTAGTGGAGTAGTATCTTCTGGAGTAATTAATTGGCTTGGTCCTGGCGTTTGGTTTTCCCAATTCAGACGATCTCTCTCTTTTTCCAAAAACTATTATCTTGTCTTGATAATATGCAGTATACTAGTACTCTTTTTCCCGTCCCAAAGACTTAAATATAAATTACTACTGCTATCCTAATACTATAATGTATTCATATGCTAATAGAGTAATAATTCTGACAATCGGTAACCAAATCACAAAAAAGATACTACTACTTGGATGGAGTACTATATTATTTTTACTCATATGACTGAGACCGACTCTTCTGAAGTATTTTTCTTTGACATGGATTTTGTACAATTTTTTTTTTTTTACCAGCGCTATTGTATCAGATAGACAAAGTCCACTGACATGGGGGCTTGGGTAATTACTATTATTTTGCTCGCTAAATGTCAGCCACTCCGCGTCCAATAATTTCAGCATCGTTGCTCCCCATCCCTATCTCTCTGGCAAATGCATCGGATCGGATCGTCACGTGTTACACGTTTGTGATTTACTTGAGCTATACCAAAGGCTTGACACCAAAAATATAGATTCCTAATCCTAATATTACATGTGAAAACACGGACTAAATACTCCTTTCCAAGGAGTTCAGCCCTATTTTTTTTTTTTTTTTTTTAAATTTTAATTTGAAGATCCATTTCAAGTTTACACCATTAGGCATTAAATTACAATGAATTTTTAATTAACATCAACGAGTACATTCGTAATAACAATATTAGTAAACTCTCATTACTGACAAAAAAAAATATAAAAATTTACAATAACACTCTACCCTAACACAAAGGAGAAAAATCTCGTGTTTAAAAATAAAAAATAAAATAAAATACAAACTCACACTCGAGGATCAATATTCAATGATAAGATATTAACTACAAAGTGTAGCGTTTGACTTGGAGTTTCTTTTATTTTTTGCAACTTATAAATTTCTTACTAGTGATTTTATTTCAGAATTTGTAGCAAAGTTGTTACCGCTTCACACTATTAGACTACGCAAAACTTGTTAAAATACTTGGATGTTGTAATTCATAACTACACTACACTTCACTAGAGAATGCAGTTAAAATTCTTTTGTATCTGATAATTGCAGCCATTTCATCCTCTAAATTTAAGACAGAGACACAGCTATAATCCTAATTCCTAAAAAGATGATAACCCAGGATAGAAAAGGACTAATAAACGGTAGAGATGGTGATGCAGCGCGGAGATAGCAGATGTGGCAGAACAATCAGTATTGAGTCTATTGGCACAAAACAGATGAATCATTTTATGATTTACCTCTGACCAGATTTCATATAGCAGTGCAGTTTGGATAAATATTTTACAGATTATTAGCACCACCTACATAACAACACATCTTAAAGATGGACTGCTGCATATATTACAAGAACACAACTTCATTTGAGTTTTTTGTCAGTTCATATTTGTGTTCAACATAAAAGAACAAATGAACCAACCATTTACTCTGATTTCAAAACTCCATCTGGATTTTGCAAGGGCCGTTTAGCTGAGACAATATTCAAATCCCATGCCATGAGAGGTGTTTTCTATCAACATATGCATCCAACTACTTGCAAAAGTAAGAACTCGGAAATTAATGAGAAACCATTGGCCACAATGTCATGTTCAAGGATCCAATTCTTCTTTACTGGAATTGAACATGTATTATTGTGGCAGTAATCACTGGTCTCCTGCTGGTTCAGGGGGTCCTCTAGCTATTGGCATCCCACCATCAAAACCAGTTCTGGGTTTAGCACGGTCCACAAAAATAACACGTCCATTCAGTGGCTGCAAGTAACTTTGTGTCATTGCAAAGTTGAATGAAAATAATCAAAATCAGAGGTGAAGGAGAAAGCCACAACCTTTCCATTCATTTCTGTTATGGCCTTTTCGGCTTCATCTTCAGATGCAAAAGTAACAAATCCGAAGCCTTTTGATCTGTCTGAGACTCTATCCATCACAATGTGAGCTGGTACAGCGAAAAATGTCGAGCTAAATAACTCAATTATAGAAGATAATTAAGTGTTTTAAATCTTAGACTGAGGTACCTTCAATTACTTGGCCGTATTGAGAAAATGCCTCTGATAATCCATTCTCCGTGGTGTAAAATGATAGTCCTGCAAGAACCATCAGAAAGACGGGCAGTCCTAATATAAGGTACAAAGCCATCACAAAAGGAATTGCAGGATAACTTGTTGTAGAGTAAGTAATCATTTCCCATGTTATTGCAAAATGTTAACAGTTTTTTCATATACATCCAAGGTATATACAAGTTGGAATGACGGACAATTTAAGATAAATAAATAGGAATTTCTTAAGATGTGCCCTTAGGGCACATGCTAAGCACACGGTTCAAGAGAATATTCTCTTAAACTGTGTGCATATTCCCTTGAACTTGGTGCAAATGCAGAAATCAAAGAAATATGCACACAGTTCAAGAGAATATTCTCTTGAACCGTGTGCTTAGCATGTGCCCTTAGGGCACATGTTAAGAGGACCCAAATAAATAATAGTGTCCTTAATATTGTGCAAGGATTCAATATAGTTTTAAATGTACACTCAACTCAACAAAAGATTAACAAAGTAGATAAATTGTTATAGAAAACAAGAGTCTATACAAGACAACATGGACACAGTAAAGCTCAAATTTCTGCAACAAAACACTTTCATATTGAAGCCAGTTCCAAATCCAACTCAGTACTATTCACACAGTCCGTGTCCCTCAGTCCCTCTTCTACTTCGATAAACCTTAAATAAAACCAATTTCATACTTAAAGCTTACTAAGAAAATAATTTTGGTAGCACAAATGGTACCCTAATTCTGCCAGAACCACTCACTTCACCCAAAAACACTTGACAAAAGTTAAGAAAGTACTAGCATTCCTCATTAAGCAAATCACGGCGTGCAAGTACAAACAATTTCCAACAATTTGAGTAATAAAACACAGAAATATAGATCATATTGCCAATGCTTAAAGTCCCTCTCAGTTTCTTTGCTGAATAGAACACGGGACCAGCATCAAGGTTCATCAGAAAGCCAAAACAAACAAAACATTTTTATTTTTATTTTTTTGCACCAAAAAAAAAAGTGTAGCAAGGATAACTGAACTCAGGTTAAGAAAGAAACCACTAAAAAGTTAGGAATTTCGGATATTGCCTAGTATTGATCGCTGTTTATAAAAAATACAGAAACAAGAAAGTAGGGGATACTTCATTAGCAAGTAAAGGCCACCCTGCAATGTTAAAAATAATTGGACAGTTTTTTAAAAAGGAAGCCATTAACTATTTTTTCTCAAAACAAGATGGGGTCATTATTCGGTAAAGTTCCTAAAGGATGGAGCTTCTGGAGACAGGTCGTAGTCAGCAATTATGGTGTAGATCGGATGGTTGGATTACATTAGAGCGTAGTTGTTAAGGCACAAGGCCCCTTAACAAGGCACACCCTAGGCGCAAATGACCCCTGGAGACTAGGCACGAGGCGAACTATAAATGAAATCCAGAAATAACTATAATTCAATGACATTTAACAAATCATTTGACACTTTAAGAATCAAAACTGAAAAGCAACAATTTCTTTTACCTTTATGACTACATCAACTATTAACATGTATAAAATATTTAAAAGAAACTCACAATTAAAAGCACAAAAACTAAAAACCTAAGTCATGAAGGTACTGTACAGGAGAGTCGATGATGGTAGACAAAGTAACTTGTAGCACGCAACTGGGTTGTTTGATTTTCTAATTTCTTTTTGTGCTTATGGTAGCGCATGGCACGCAACTGTGCCCGCCTAGCCTTGTGCCTAGGCGCACTTTTCACAACTATGCTTTAGAGGGTAGGTTTCCTCATAGGGGAGTTCGCAAAGTATCTTACCTTGGTGACAGGAGATGAATTAAGGAATTAATTTTGGAAGGATAGGTGTACTCGAGAGTTACTGCATTGTGACAGGCTTCCTAGCCAACTATGGCGGTGACTGATGAGGGATGCCAAAGTCACGGATTAGGTCTGGGAGGTAGTTGGTAGACATTCTTTACACCATGGATGGAGGTAGCTGGTAGACATTCTTAACACCGTGCTTTTTTTTTTTGTTGCTAAATTATCAGGATTAGGAGTTAGAGGAGGCAGAAAACTTGTTGATGGTGTTATTAAGATTGATTCTCCTAGTGGTGCAGTGGAATCGCTACAATAAAGGGAGCTTCCGAGCATTGCAGTGGCCGATTTTCTGCCAAGCCCTTCTATTCCATCATTCAGGACAGTGGATGTGGGATTTTACGTGGAAGAGTATATGGGTGAGATACCGTGATAGTGTTCTGAAGTTGGATAGCGGCTTTAAGAGCAATCTTGATGCAAGAAAACTTAATAAAGAGGGGGAAATGCATTGAGAATTGGTGTTGTATGCATGAGAAGGACAGTGGACCATTTATTATCAAATTGTGAGGTGGTTTGTTATATTTGGTGTCAGTGTTTTCATTACTGGGGAGAATTGCACGATGTCAGTTTCGGAGTCTGATTAGCTGGAATCTGGGGGTGTAGAGTGGTGCATGTGTCTTGGGCAGGATCAGAGAAATTAGTAATGCCTATGATAAAGCTACAACAAACATCTTGGACCTCTAATAAATAGTAATATATGGTGGTTGATGAGCGAAAAAGTACGATGAAAACTGATTTTTGGGTAAAGTTATTTGACACTGGTTTAAATATATTGGAAGCAATTTGATTATCTATAGTTCTTTAGGTGCACATGAAATACTCTCCGAGTCTCAGCCAAATCACACATGTCATGAGCAGTGGTAGGAGTTGTAAAAGGGGGACAGTTGACACACTTGACTGTCAATATTTTTACAAGAATTGGACACTCTTACTTATTTTTTATATGTCTGGTAACAAAAGGGATCAAGCGGTAATGCTTTTTAAGACTTGACCACTATATTTATACCAGGCTTTTGCCAACCCCCCCCCCCCCCCCCCCCCACACACACACACACACAAAACTCTTGCTGAACAAATCGCTTTAAGAACTTTTAATCCCCTTGTTAATCCTGACTCTGCCCTGAACAAGGTTGATGCTATTGGTACTCAAAACAGCTTCACTCATTCCATCTTTCAATAGATTGTGCCTTTGCAAGTGATTACACACACAATATTCAAATTATTAGAATTTTTATGTAGTGAAATTACAGATGATAAACTGAATGTTTGGCACCACTTTTTGTTTTTAATCATTTTTGAAATCTGTTTAATTCACTAATCATTTATATGACGAATTAACAACCAATAACGGCACAAATGTGATACGTTTCCACTCATACAAGTACATTTCAGTTAAACTTTTGCAATGAAACTCTAATTGAAAAAACCCATATAGACTGGAAATATCCTCTAATTTTAGCCCACCAAAACCCTTCATTCCAACATCCAAATTCAATCAAAAGAAATTATATACCGTTGAAAGAACAATCAGTTTCATATATAATATTTCTTAAGATCAAAAGAGAAGTATGAAAAGGAAATATAACAATTCCCATAATATAACTTGCGAGAGACAGAGATATATATGGGGTGTAAAGGTGTACCTCCGACAAATAGCTTGGAAGCAATGCCTCTGCGAAAAAGAAGAAGGGTCGAAGGAGAAGATTGAAGGGTAGAGGGTGAAGACAGTAAGTTAGGGTTTGGTTGAGAAACACTCAGCTGCCTTGTTATTTTCTTCGAACACACTCTTCTAATAAACGCCGCCATCATCAAAGAGGAGAAAGAAAGATGAAAACAAGCGGGGTCTGTGAATTGTGTGTACTGGCTTCTATTCTATTCTACTTTGCTAGCCGCTAGGCATCAGTACCCCCAACACGAAAAAGTACTCCTCCGGTGAAAGAGTTGCATTCAATTTGTATCCTCCAAGTTTATCTATTTTACGCATTGCCATCTTATATGTCAAAAGGTGAAACTTTACGCCTCACACTTTTAACAGACAGACGCATAACAACCTCAAATCCAAAATCCATCGCTAAAAGTGATGGAATTAACATTTAAAAGTGACGAATTTTACATTTTTAATGACCGTTTTTGGGTCAGAAAGTGTTATGTGCCGATTTACTAAAAATGCAATGGAAAGTCACATTTTTAAATATAAAATATAATGTACAAATTTTTGTAAACTCAAGGAATGCAAAGTGCATTTAACTTCCGGTCAAACAAAAAATTTTTATTTAAGAAAAATATTAAGTTACTAATTTGTATGATTTTAAATTTTAAAAATTATTATAAACATATTTAATTAATATAATAATTAATATGGCATACTAAAATAAAAGTATTAAGTACAAAATTAGTATTTCAAAAATTAAAATAAATTCATATTAAAATTTAAATTTTAACATTTCACAAATTAATTATGATTAACTGGCTCAACAATTTTCTTACTAATTCACAAGATCACCGCAAATGTTCAATTTAAATACACATAGTCCCCAGTATTTATTCATGAAAACTGAACATAGTGTTTATACTCAACATTAACACTTATTGTGCCGTGTTAAAAATTATTGCCCCCTAACTGCAAGCACACACGTACCATTGAAATTACCATAAGCTTCTCTAGCACTATTCCCAGTATCTATCCCTCAAGCAGGTAACAAAATAGCATTACTTAAAAACTGAAATGCAAACTCCACCTTCCTAATTCTGTTTCATTCCATTTAACAGTTCCATTATGCTACAAGAAACTTGTCAGAATAAGAATGACAGATTGCCAACCACCAGCGCAGAGCAGTCTCTTTATTCTCTTTTCTGGTTTTGACCATTTCTTCCATGGTGTGTTTGGGGAGGGGAAATTTTGACTCAATCTTTTTGTCCACAACGCAAACAAGGCCAAAAAATATACCTTTCAAGCAACGTCTATCAAACTTGTTTTTTTATTGAACTGAAGACTAGGTAGTAATCACACAGAAGAGTTTTGTCCAAAAGCAACCAAATTCATTTCTGGTTTATGTACCTTACTGACACTTGTTTAGCCACAAACAGTTTATCACAATAATTAAAACATAACCTAAAAATTAAAAACCTAATGTGCCGGTGTTGAAAAATCCTATTCCCGCAGTAACAGATATTGCATTGCCAGAGATATCAAACTGAGCATGTGATTGTGATCCATCCAAGAAAGGAAGAAAATTGCACAACTTCTTGTCAAATGGCTGAATAGACGATCTACATACAAAATGACCTTACAAGCATTTTGTACTTGTTCTTGAAATAGTCATGACCGATGCCCTTTCAGCAATGCTTGGTAGAACATGTCAATGAATTGATTATCCTGTGAAAAAGTAAACCACAAGAAAGAAAGAAGTTAGTTGTAACTCCAATAAAAAGTGTTTAATATTTGTATTAGCTTAAAAGTAGTAGTTCAAGTATGATTTTCATGAGATACCACTGGAAGAAGTGGAAGAAAGATAGGCTTGCTGTAGTTTCTCTCTGTGGTTTTTTGTTTTGATGTGTTTTTTGGTTTATAGCCGTGCATAACATAGTCGCTCATTGAGGAAGTCCTAAAAGATTATAGGAGTACATTTTTTTGGTCCATTCTCTAGAAACTAGAAAAGGATTCAGCTTTTAAACAACTGGGTGAAGAGCCAAAACTGCTAGAAACATGCAACATGATTTCTAGGCAATTGACACTTGATGTAACCATAATGACAAGGAAATGAGACTAACTTGTACAGGTTGAGTAAATTAACAGGCAGGGCAATTGTGTATAACATTAAAACGTTAACAAATTAATTTTATAAACAGGGCATATGAAGAACTTTTCGGTTATGTGAAAACATACTGATGCAGAGGATAGGGAGGGAGGGGAGGCAGACATACCTGAACAAGCATTAGAAGTGCATCACGGACTTTATCTCTGCTTAATGGTCCATAATGAGAGGGACTGGAACTAGGAGTAAGAGATATTGGTGGGGTGGGTGGTGGAAAAGGTTGAAGCATTGGAGTGCCATGGGAGCGTTGTAGATTCAGGGGAGGCTGAAGCGCAGCAGTTGGCATAGATGAAGAGATAAGAGGTGTCAGCAGTGCTGACGAGGAAGAAGGGGGTGTAAAGAAAGAAGAGGGTTTGAGAAGATTGGTAACACGATTGTTGTTGTTAATTGGGTCAGGAGCATCAGTTAGTGGCATTGGAGAAGTAGATGAAGCTGGAAAAGGAAGGGGAGGAATTTGCAGGGTTGGTGCAGGAGACGGGACAACATTAGGAACACGAGAAGATAAAGGTACGGTACCATGCTGTCCAGAATTAACAACATTTGAAGCGTTATGCCCAATATTCATAGCCGTCTGCAGAGACATAGTTGTACAAGAAAGAATGCGTTAGAATGTGCTTAAAGCATGCAAAATGTTCGCAAAGAAAGAACAAATGAATATCAAAAGAGCTGCAATTGGAGTATAATTTGAAATACCAAACAGTACTTGAATTGAATTACACTAAATAGACCTTGGAGGGAGCTTGTACAGGCCTACTTAACAGTTAACATAATGCATGGGAAAAACAAATTTATCTCTAACTTCAACTTTGAAACCTGAAGAACCGAGTGAAAATATTTCAACTGAAAAATGCTTGAAAAGCATGATTGGATAGGTATCGGTCGATGTCGAGCTGCAACCTGAATAGCAAAATTAAGAATTATTCATGTAAAAGTAATTCTCTCTCATCGACTAATGCTTGCTCCTTACTTCGTTCAATGCCTCCCTCTTACTACCTTCTTTCTTCCCTTAGGTCTGTCTTTCTTTTTGTCCCGTGGACTGAACAACCTTCTCTCATAGATTTCCTTCACCAAGTCATCGCCAGCAATCAACTCTTATCCCTTGGTTGATCCTTTTTTTCGTTCATCCCCTGAATAAGTAATTCCCCGCTCTTTCTAATAAAAAAGGGGGTTTGATTTGCTCCAATTAATAGGGCGGAAGCACTCCCTCTTCTTCGCACCACCTCAATAAAGAATTCAGATTGAAGCAAAGAGAACTCGACCCTTCTCCAACCTCCATTAATCTCTAAGACCCAACAAAAGAGACTTCCCGTATTACATCTACATCTCCCATGTCATCTATCTCTTTTCCGCGGAAGAGGAAGTGAACTCGGTTCATTCCTTTCTAACTAGTTAGAGGGATTGTTAGATAGGCTCATTCAAGCTCAAGCAATATAAAAAGTGAAAAAAGCCTAAGGAGATTCACGAAGCGAGACCAAACTGGTTTTCTTTCAAATCTAAAGTAGCCACGAGTGGAGTTAGCCAATTCTATTTCTATCCATTCCGAGCATAAGTTATTAAATCGACTTGTTTTATAAGAAGCTGTCTCCAGTTAGCCAGACAGCAGGAGCTCATTCATGACTCAGGAATTGGTCAATCTTGCTGCCACATTTCCTCCAAGGAGGGGAGGGCATAGGAAAGCGATTACACCACCATTGTTTGAGCTTATATTGATCGTTAGCTATCTCCCCACCACAGGTTTCTCCTGCGATTTCTCTTTACTGAACATGGCCAAAGGATTAGTTTTCCAATGTATATGTCTTAGTTGACAAAGCTATTTACGTAATAGGCAGCTGACTAGAAACATAGGAATTTGGAATGTTGAGATGACTGGTACGTTTATCGATACACTCGAGTAGATGCTTTCAACAAGCCCCACTCACAGATAGCTAATGAGCTAGCTCTTTTAAAAAGAAACCCGCCACTCACAAGGGACTGATGAATCGAGTAGAGAATGATTGGAGAGCCCGGATCTGAGAATCTGTTCCGCTGAAACAACTGTTCCTAAGAAGAAGTCGAGTGGCTGAAGCTCGAAAAAAAACTCTCAAGCGGTGGAGAACGTTGGCTTCGATCCCACCTCTCACTCCCCTTCTAACCTAAGGACTCACTAAAAAAATTATTCTTGTGATAGGCTCTGTACCTGGTCAAAAATATAGTGAAATCACCTTTCCTATTCTTTCCCCAGACCCCACTACTAAGAAAGATGTTCACTTCTTAAAATATCCTATATACGTAGGCGAAAACAGGGGAAAGGGTCAGAGGCTACAAGCTCAAATTGTTTTGGAACATTGTTGGACTGATTGGAATGAAAAAGCTTTTAATGAAGCAAAAGGAATTTTTTTATTTCCAAACTTTACCTTCAACAAGCTCCACGTCTCTACCGAGGGGCAACAAAGGTTGGAACTCTTCCTGCCAAAAACAAGGGACCTACTTCTCACCCTAGGAGAGTTCGCCCTTTAAAGCATAATTAAGTGTTGCAACGGAGGGGAGAAATTTCGACAACTCAACATAATATAGCGGTTTTGGACCAAATAAAGGAAAAATCAGGGCGTAAAGGACTAAAGGGGAGAAACGCCACCAAAGAAAAACCGAATATGCTGAAAGCGAGACGATAAAAGAGAACAAACCTTTATCTATAAATCATACTTAAATTGTACTTATGTAGTATCTACTAAAGTATACCTTTAAAAATTGAAAAAATATTGTACTTCAAATATAGTTAGTTAAGTTAAATTATACTTAAAATGTACTTATATAGTACCTAGTTAAGTATTACTTTAAAAAGTATTAAAAAATATACTTAATATATAATTATTTAAGCTAAAATGTACTTAAATTTTAATTAAATTGTACCTATATAGTACATGGTTAAGTACAACTTGAAAGAAATTACACTTAAAATATACTTAGTTAAGTTAAATTGTACTTAAATTATATAGAACATGTATGCTCTACAAAATACATGTGCTCAACCATTTGAGCTAAACAACATCAATATCAACTTTATTAAACATATTTGCGAGATGTTTGTTTTATCAATTAGATGATGTTATGTGCACCAAATAGTGTTTTTTGTAAACTTATTTGATCCATCTTCTTGTTATTATTTTTTTAAAAAAAACCATAATTTTTTACTTTTTTTTGAAGCTCCTACCTAGCTAGTAGTTTGTATTGGCCACAATCGATTCCGAAACCGACACCAAGTCAAAAGATGATCTTCCGAATCATAGGTCACTACCGCAACTTTGAACCATGCATCAGATTGGAATAAAAGTAACAAGTGAATATGGGATCAATGTTAAAGTAGAATACATACACTGAAGAAGTTCACAAAGGAAGAATCATCAGGTACATCTGTTGAAGTAGATGTAGTAAATGATGGTTCCAGCGGTCCTTCAATCACCGCAGAGGTTGGTACTGCTTCCAGTTCCTCAAACTCACTAAAAAGAAAGATACAGTTCAAAAAATGAAGAAAAATTAGAAACTAGAACAAGATATAATATGCTCAACACAGGAACAAACTGAGGAGCAACCACCAGCAATTGAAGGGCACACCAAATCAATACACACACAGCCAAATGGTTGGAGATATAGATCATGCTAACAAGTGCAGTTTAGTATTCACAGCCTTAGCCGCAGTAAAGCCCCTACCCCACCCCAAAAACTCTTTTCTCCTGTGTGAAGCCAAAGCAATCCTATCCTAGAAACTGACCTAGTCTTTTGACAGCAAACCAAAGAACATTATTTGATATATATATATATATATATATATATATCATTTATCTAGTAACCATATCATTGTTGTTCCAGTCTAACACTGAGAATGAACCAACTACCAAGCCAGTGAATTTATAAATCACTAATGTCCACTCAACCAATTAAAAATCATACAATCGCAACCAAAACTCACCAAAATCTCAATTGTAGGCTGAACTATTACAATTTTTTCTTACGCCAATTTAAGACTGCCTCTTTATGTTCAACCATTTTTGCAATGTGATCCATTAAATTGGGGAAAATTAGTTCACATGACCAAAAAAATGACCCAATTTAAGGGTGTTTTTGTACGCATAATAAAGGCACATGCTTTCCTTCAATTAGAGGGGTAAATTAGGTTGCGTTTGCGGACAATAATATTGTTAATTGGATCATATTTTTGACAAGTTGACTGATTTCCCTCAGTTCAACATAATTGGTAAAACTGGAGAGATGATGGAGGACATTGCAAAAATTGGAACATCATGGAGCACATTTTCACAGATTACCCTTTTTCTTATTTACTTTCATTTGACAATTTCTGAAATTTGAGTCTTCAACAACATCCAAATTTCTAGCTTCATGTTATTTTTAATTTAATTTCATATTTTTGGATGTGTTTCAATACTAACATTCACTTCTTAATTTCATCCAAACAACAAAGATTGTGAGAAAATTTTAAATCACGTCATTTAAAGCCTTTCTATTCAATAATCTTGGGAACTCCCATTTGCATGATAATAGAGAACTTGCTTAAAACTTCTTCACAAGATCTCGACACTTTTCCCTTTGGTAAGTTAAAGAAATCACACAAATATTTCAGCAACAAAAAAGCGCACAGAATCACCAATTTGTTGATGGCAGCTTAATCTACATAGAGATAAAATTTTAGTAATTCAAGCATAGATGCCTCCTCAAGACCATATAGAGAATGCCAATTTTTTCCATTTGTGAGACATCAGTCACTCACCGTCACTGACCGCTAAGAAAAACACCAGACCCAAAAAGATTAACAAGATATATCTCAAAACTGAGCTTCAACAGCAGCTAGAGAAATTTCACAATTTGCTTAATTGGAGGAAAAAGAATAAAGTCAAATTATTACTTCATATAAAAACTTAGGGAGGGGGTTTAAATTTTGATTTTTCAAATAAATGTATTTTCACATTCATCTCCAATATCACATAACATTTATTGAGTACAAATATTAATTGTGGAACTACTGAAATTTGGCCCAAGCAAGTTCAAAATTTATCACATGAAACCCCTGATTCTAAGTGAGAATAAAATAAATAATTTTTTTTATTAAAAACTTCCATTTTCTTTTAGGTTTGCAAACTGTGAATCTTACAAGTAGAAACTTCATCACAAATTTGAATACCGTCTAGACCATGAAGACATGAATTATGACCTTAATTTTCTCCTTTCCTTGCATATACTGAGACATTGGGACACCCTTCTAAGAAAACCACCCAAAATAAATAACTGATTTCTTTATTTTAGTTGACCGAGATGTTCTGTGGCCAATACGTTAAACAAGAAAGAAATGACAATACGTTCCAAGTTTAAGCCAAAAAGAAAACGAGGCAGTATTACATAAGCATTAACAAAACAACCATTACCTTTTGTTTGATGATACTTTAAGCTTAGGGGGAACCTTTGCATATGCATTGAGTATCCTGAACACGGGAAAACACAAATAGAATAATAAAAGTTATCACCATATGTGGAGATCATTATGCATTTCCTTCCATATGTACACAAAAAAGCACCCATAAAAAATATCTTCTATTTTTTTCAGCATACCAATAAGAGAGGAAAAAGGTACGCAATAAAAAAGTATTGTATTTTGGGCTGAACTAAAGAACTCAATGACTGATTATTAACTACTTCAAGCATTTTATTAACTAGAAAATGTTGAAAATCAAATGCAATTCTACAGATATAAATAGGAAACAACTTTAAAATTTTCTTCTTTTTTTGTCACTTTCAATATAAGCATCTGCAAGAATAACATCACTCACTCCTCGTTTCTCTTGGCCCTTAATTACTCTATGAACCCAATTTGTTTATCCTACTATTCTAAACAGTGTTACATAAGACAATTACAGTTTTTATCCTAGATAGATATTTCCACCAAGTACCACATTACTGAAACTCTTATTTTACAGTCCCTCTATCCTAGAAAAAGAGTCCTATTTGTTGACTTGTTTGTTCAAATATTAAGTTTTACTAAGGTACACATCAACATAATTATTTTCTCTTATAAATTAAGCCTTTAAAGTTAAATATTACGAAGCGATCATCAGCAAAAATTACACCTAGGTATATCTTATGCAAATCTTAATATTTGTGAAAAAGATAAGCAAAAAATAGGACTCCTTTTCTAAGACGGAGGGAAGTTTTATACTTTGGGTGGGATAGTGTGGCTAATTTGTTTCTTTTTCAGACTCTTCACGTCATATGGTTTAGATGTTTATGACCAGTCCTTGTACACGTGTCATGCACATGAGCTTAACCCCCAACAAACTCTTTAAAATTATCATTACTTATTAAAAGAATATGTATAATAAATGTTCATATATATATATATATGTGTGTGTGTGTGTGTGTGTGTTGTGTGTATAAATTATATGCACATGGTGCATACAGTAAATTCTCTGAAGTGGGAATTAAAGAAGAAAGAGTACCTAGTAAAGAGATTTGCTACATCCTCACATTCACGTGAATTATAGAACCAAATACCATTGACTTCTTGGGATGCATTGCGATACAACAGATATGGAACTTGAAGCTCAAACTCAAAATCTCCAAGGAGATTTTCCACAAGATTTTCTGTTGACAATGAGAAAGATGTCAAGACCTGAAACAGAAATATAAACGTGTTGATGTATGCATTCCTAAGCGGAATCATATATTCACAGGCACATACAGAGTATAGTTGTCAAATTGTGAAATGTATTGTGTATCGAAAATCCCTGAATCGTAAATTGTGTATCTTTCATAGATCGTGTATATAATGAAAGAAATGCATAAAGAATTATTACATATCTAAACATATAAAGACCTTATTTAATTAGACAATAAAATATATTAGTGAAGTTTAATGTAGTTTAAGTAGTCAAAAAATCCCAGAAACAAACTTGGAATATTTAAATTATGGTTTGAAGACTCAAAATTAGGGACCTTCATAATGGTAAATATTATGCAAGTAATCTTTAGAAAGGAACATGAAAAAAACAACATACTTTATTGTATAAAACAAAGTGAACTTAAGCCCAGAATGAAAAGTGTAGTCCAAATGTCAGCTTCAAGACAATATATTTATGTCTTCATGAGAAAGACATTAATTTTTTTTAAAAGAAATAGTGATGACCAAGTCTTTAAAAGAAGATAAGAAACACCAAAAAGCATTTAAAGGCTTACTTTACAGAATGAGTGAACACTACTAATGTGTTTTTAAAACTCTTATCTTGGTCTGTCTCTAACATAAAAATGTATCGCTACCACATCGTAATTTGTAGCATAAGATATGGTCCGATACTGCATCATTCAAATACACTAGTGACTCTGGGTCTACTTGCTCTTGTATTATATCGAATCGCAAGTATTGTGTATCGTGAGATATTGAGAAGTATGACCTAAACTGCTTCCTCTGGCAAATATTTTGTGGATGTTAGGGCTTTTTTTTTTTTTGAACTAAAGGAAGGAGCTCCTGCCTATATAATATAAAGCCTTGAGCATTGGACTCCACTTCAATCTTTCCTTTCTAAAACAAGGGTAAAGTGGTCATGTTAGTCATTAAGAAATGTAGCAGAATGTACTTCACAAGATTGTTTTGACATGATATATAAAACATTCTTCTTTTTTATTAGTATCTAGAAAAGTTCTTCTACCTTTAACTTTCCTTACATTCAATTATAAGGAGCATATGTAATACACAGTAAGCAGCAATAATCCCTCGTGTCTACCAGACAAGAGACAACAACGAACATAATTCTTCTTTCCAGACATTATGAACAACTAGAACAGACAGTACTCACTAAGAAACTATTTTTATTCCAAGAAAGAGTCATAATCAATGAACAAGAAAAAGTGACCTGTATTTCGCCGATTCATAACAATGAACTGGAATCGTGGTTGAGTGTTCCTAAAATAAGCCAAAAACAATAGTCAGTAAGCCAATCTCCATAAAACAATAAGCAAAGTACAGTGACAGCCTCTCATTGCCAAAAGAAAATCAACCAACGATATTAATGAAAACCAAAGGAATATAAAGGGTTAACAAAGTTTGATCTTTAAAACTACAATTATTTTCACAACGTACTGTTCTATTTCCTTGCAATTGTGACAACAAAATACATTGCTTTCTATTTGAACTTCAGACTTCTAACGTGTAAGGCCTTGAAAATCTGGAATTACTTTATAGTTTAATAAAGCAATATATAACAACTACCTCTTGACGACAAAGAGGGACCCTTCAACATCCTTGCGACTCTGAAAAAAATAAATTAAAATCATGAGAAATCTAAACAATCAAATCGAAATTACAAGAACCTTTCAGGTGATAGCCGATAAAAAAAAACATACTTATATGTTATTTGGGCTCTACAGAAAAGTAATATGTGAGTGAGCATGGCCGCATATATATGAGGAAGAAGGAATGTATGGCATTCTTTAGCCAGGCTTTGGCTAAGGCCTCTCACATTTCATTCAGGAAAGTTTTGTCCTTTCGCCATTTTCGTTAGTGATATTTTTATTGTTTCGCCATTTCATAAGTGAAGAGAAAACAGCCCTTAATGGAAAGCCTCGGCCTTAAATTAAAGTTCCGCTAAACATGTCTTAGATTCCCTTTCTCCGCACACGCACGCACAAATACACACACACACACACTCATATACATATAAACTCTTAGTTCTCATTTCTGATAGGATTTCAAACATTTCTTCTGAATGAGACAGATTGAAGATGAGCATGATCCAATTGGTTGACGTTAATGTTGCATTCTTACCACTCTCTTAAATTCGTAATAGAACTGCTGGGAAATGCTCACTTTTGCCTTCACACTTATTTTATATATATATATATATATATATATATATATATATATCCAAACTGACTGCAGTTAGTTTCAGGGAGATACCATTAAAGATATAGGTGCTCCACTCACCTAAATTTGTAATAGAGATGCTAAGAATGCTCACTTTTTGCTTCACACTGGTTTTATATATCTGAATTGACAGCAGTTAGTTTCAGAGAGATATCATTAAGGATATACGTCCTCTGTACTTGTTACTTCTCTATGGAAATAAACTAGGGTAACAAGAACAAAAGTAATAAACAAGCTACTACTGAATCCATATTAGATCAGACTATATATCATTTAAATATTAACACATACATAAGAACATGGTCTCAATTGAGGTGTATTTTGTTCTTTTCCAGCATTGAAAAATAATCAAACTGAGGGATAGGAGGAAAAAGGAACGAAGCCATACCCATTGATTAAGGTCGATGTTGAAACCGTAGAAGGTGACGTGAGCGGCAGTAATCAAGATCTCTTCAACGAAAGGATCGATTCTCTGGAGCACTGTCAGATTTAGGAGTTTGGTACTCTGTTGGTCCAGATTTGGCATCAGCTTTCCGGCCTGATTAGACATTTTTGTGGTCCGATTAGATTCTCTTCGGGTCGAGATCCTAATAAAACCCTAACTGGTTTGTTGCGATCTAATTGTATAATTATCGTATTGTTTGTTGCCAGAAAGAAAGAGTTGAAAGTACTCAACTTCAGTTGATAAATACGTATATATGTATGTATATATAATTATGAAGATGTAAGAGGAATATAGAGAGAGAAATGCTTGTGCACACGCAGAGATACGTGTTAGACAGAGGAGAAGTGGCTAAGCACTGAAACGTTAGTCTGTAATGGAGGAGTTTTGTGGCGGGTGAGGTCAATATCGTTACTTACTTGTTTTGCTAATAAACCGATATTTTTATATACTCCTCCTATATATATTTTTTTGGACAAAATTATACTATTTTCGCCTCAATTTGTTTCTCCATTGTATTTTCCATCCTGATTTTAATATGTTAACAAATTATAGATTAAAGGATAGCTTAATGGTATAATTTTTTATTTTTTTTTTATCATGTTTGATCTCATATTTTATTGTATTTGGTCACAGTTTCGGATCAATGCATAGTTTTGTTATATAATAATTTTTTTTAAATAATTAATACCATTATAAGTATTGTTTTATGAGAAACAATCGTACCCAATGTAAAGAACAAAATTTACATATGAATAGCATCAATTCAAAAAAAATAAAATTGGTCTCACTGAATTATTATTATTATTATTATTTTTTATTTTCATTTTTCATATGTACGTGACTTTATGAACAATTACATATATCCGAAATCATTTATCAATTTGGTCAAATCCAAGTTCAAATAAAGAGAAGGAAGAAATAGTCTTTGGTTAATTGTATCATCATAAACGCATATTATTATTTTGTATGTTTGTGTCATTCAATTTAGTGATCTAGTACTTCTTTGTAGTTCAAAATTTCTCAAGTTTTGGGGGAGTGTACGTTTTCAATTTCAATATCATACTCATGCCAGTTTTAACACCACCACTAAGAATCTCACTTCCTTAAAAACTCCCAAACAATGTAATACAATTTTACACTTCTTTCATTTTTCTTTTGTCCCAAAATCTTCCTCACACAAAATAAGCACCACTGCACTAGCTGTAGGAACACCAACAAATACAAATACCCAAAAAACTAGAAAGGAAATAAATCAGCGCGCTCAGCTGCTCAATGTCTAAAACAGCTCCATCTTGTTGGCTGTGTCTTTGTCAAAGAGCGAAACCAGACAACACAATCATGAAGATGAAGATGGCTGCAGCAATGAAGGATGCCACCACAGCTCCACTAACCTTCTGGCAGAAATCAGTGAACTGCTGACAGATTGCCAGCCAATTCGCGCTCGAGTTTCCGTTATGAGCCAAATATACTATTGCTGCAGCTGCTGCGGCTGCTGAAGTAGTCAGAGTAACCATCACCTGCATTAACCAAATTCATAAACTCAGTAGAATTCAAGATTGATCTGAATTTATTCAGTCACGAAAGCAAGAAAGGTGATATTCACTAGTAACTTTTTGGTTAGTTTGCGATTGTAGTAAAAGCAAATAAAACTATATGATTTTGAATTTAAAATTTTGCGATTTGACTTGAGAAGTCAAAATATATGTCTAATTCTGAAACACAATAGGCAGGGGATCTTACTGTGTCAAGAATGATTAGGAAGAGCCTTGGTCTTGGTGCATGTGGGCGGGCAATGCAGACAATAGAAAAGGGTATGGAGAGAACCAAGTAGCCACTAACTATTGCATTCGCAATCACGAAAAACCTGCAATAGTAGTAGATTTTCAATGAATGCGCGCGGGCACACAAAATATCTTTCATTTTGTTTGTAAATTCTGTATAGATATTTTGTTTGAGTGAATATATATATAGACTTACGTAAAAGCTGGTAGATCATCGTAACTGGCTTGGAATTGAAAGAACTGAGTGAAAAAGGGAAGAGTTTGATCTGTTGTTCCCATGGTGATTGTTGCAGTTAAAGCAGCTATAAGAGCAGCTAGCCTCAGAACTAAATCAAATATTGCAACCCCTCTCTTATATCCTCCTACCTTACCTTGCTCCACATTTGTAGGGGCTGCGACGAACGGAGCTGCCAAAAGGGGGGCTTTCCCCTTCCTTTCTTTGCTTGTTAATTCAATGTCGACTGTCGTAGCATCACCTTTCTCCATTTTATGCAGGGTGTTAAAAAGAAAAGAGATATAGAGCTTGTGGTTTTTCTTCTTGGTTCTGAGAGGCTGAAAGCTTGTGATTTAGAATGGCTGCATGGTTGAACCTTAAATACAGCAGCAGGAAAGAGTTGGTTAAGGACTTGGGGATTTCCCAGTTTATAAAATTGTAAAAGTGGGGTGTATTTTATTAACTTGATGGAGCAAGAAGAGTTGTTAACTTTTTTCATTATGATTGATATTTAATCAACCCTCAACCGCAAGCCAGAGGACTGTGATGGGGGCGGATAAACACATTTGGTTGGCTAATTAAACTTGAATTAACAAATAAACCAAAATATGACAATCATATATTTTTGCCGCAAGACTTCACATACTTTGATTATATATATACACTTTTTGAGATCAAGTAGTGGTTTGCTCTTTCTAATAAAGCTTATTCTCATAAAAGTCAACCAAACAGCTTTGTTTCCCTAATCCACTAACTTGAGGAAAACAATCTCCTCTTCACTGAAAAGGTCTTTCAGTTTGATCTTTTGTACAAACTATAATATCACACGTCAAAATATTCCACAAAAATGTGACCATTTTTCTGTTCTTTCCAATGTAAAGGAACTCAAATTTGCAATTGTTGTAAACTAAAACAATCTATTCTCTTCACCGAAAAGGTCTCTGTCATTATTTGATAACCAAAATCTTTTTTATGTTTTCTACAATAATAATAAAAAAATTTTAAAAAAAAAGTAGAAGTAGAAGAAGAACCAGAACAACCTACTCTGTTGTCAGGCCAAGGGTATGTCATTTTCATTTCATCCTATTGCTTGGTAAAATTAAAATCTTCGATTGCCATGGCTGGAAGCTCTAAGCTTATCCAATAGAAGTAATCAGATTTTCCAAGATAAATACTTCATTTTTTTCTTCCATGTTCAATTGTTTTATATAAAAACACAGCCACCCAATCGTGAAGGGGAAAATACAGCAAATTTAAATTTAACAAAAACTAGAGGGATCCCGCAAGCAGTTTGATATTCCTTTACTTTGCTTCACATGCAAAGCATTCCACCTTATGTCCTATAGCCTTCAAATGTTCCAAACTCAAAACAACAACAATTATAACATGTGCTTAAACCAAAAAGTTAAGGGAAATTTCTAGTGTAAATCAAGAAATCAATGAACAACTAACAACTCTCAGCTAAACTCGATACAAGTGTCGGACAATTGAAGGAAACAATTCCAAGAGAAAAGCAACAACTTCATGCACTATTACAGCTCCAATCTCCATCTGCGCCTGGCAAGTGCTTCGATCACTTTGCCCGCAGCATCTGCTGTGTCATTTAGTGGAGCATAGCTCCAAGTTTCGGATATCTGGACAATCACAACAAATTATCAGAGATGTAAATGTTGTTTTATCATATGATACTACCACAACTCGTATATGTATTTGTTTATGCTGAAAATTATTATCACATCAAAGGAAAGTAAACAGTAAATGAGCTAGCAAAGCTCAAGAGGCATCTCGTTGGTGTCTGATGTCAAGCCTCTGAAGAAGAGCTTTTGGGAAGGAGTAACTTTGCAAACAGATATCAAGCGTTTGATGTTCACTTCATTTTATTAATTTTTGGTTCTTGTGTTCAAGCTCTGAAACTTGGTCGCCTTTTGGTGTGAACACTTGGCTTTTCTCTTGAAAATCAATTTGTGCAAACCTTATTTGTCAAAGGATGCATCACGTATTAATTAGATGAAGACAGCAGAACTCAAAGAAATGCATAACTACATTAAAAAAGGAAAAACAATATGAGGATTTCCTAACTACAGTTTTTTAATCTCAAACTTGGAGACGCGCGAGTAAAATAAGGGAGGGGCACTAAACCAGGAGTGGCTTCTTCAAGGAAAATGAAAGAAATAAACGTGCACTCAAGCAGGATTCAGGAAGCAGGGCGGGGGATGATGAAGAAAATCATAATCATAATGTCATGAGTTTTTAGCCACCCATCTGACCAACGATAAAGCAAGCAAGAAAAGAATTAGAGTGTGCCTGGATGAGGTATTCTTAATGTCCTTCAATTATAAATCCCTTCAATTCAGGACCTCTCAATGAACTCCCATTGCTTCAAAATTTTCTTGTTTGGCAGAACATTCTAAATTATCAACGCAATTAAAAAGAAGGGATAAGAGAACACATCAGCCACCCTCTATACCTTGTCTTTCATTTTATTCCATAATAACTTCTTCAATCAAGCTTTTCTTTCTATACCTTTCCGAATCATCTCCACGTCCTATAATTATAAGATGCAACCTCTTCTTTGCACCTTTCGAAGGTTTCATATAGCTATATATGTATATAGAAACAATCAATTTCATCAGAATCATCGCTACTGCTTATTGAACTTTAGATTTAAAGGCCCCAACAAAGATTAAACTCTTAACTCAATAAGAAGATGTATGTGTGTAAAGAGAGAGGAACAGGAAGACCTATATTATTTGATTCATGCCTGCAAATAACACTACTGTAGTAGAAGGTGGACAAATGAAAGAGATAAAAGTAGATAGTCAAAATATATTTTGAAAGATTTTTCCTGTTCTTTGGGTCTGCTCCTTTTTGTTCTGAAAGTGCGTTTCGAGACGAGAATTTATGAAGAAGCCTCTCTCACCTAGTTACTTTGAGCATGGATTTTGGGGCTCAAAATCCCCTTCTTGAACACCTCCTAGAATTTTGGATATACTTCTCTACTTTCATCCAAACAAAGACTTCCTCACAAAATATTGATATTTACTTCCTCAAAATGCAATCTCTAACCTATCCAAACACACTCTTAAAGGAACTCCTTCCTGCCCATCCAAAACATCAAGAGTAAGAATCTGTCAACTTGCAGTGACAGGAAACTAAAGATACAGGATTAACAGCAAGAGTTTAAAGCAACATTCACCAACATCAACTCAGCAATAGTAGCATGGTATTACTTGTAACTCGCAACAATGATGCACTTGATAACTCACACTTTCTTTGCCAGTGAATGGTCGAACCACGCCTCGTTCACACAGGGATTTCTGGAAGTCAGCAAACTTCCATGTACATCGCTCCACTCCAATTACGTAAACAGGCTTCCTGCAGAATATATATATATATAATTTAGTTGACAAAGGGAAAAAGAAAATATAGGGGTTCACATTAACAAGTAAGATGGTGACAAACATCAAGAAATATCTAACATACCCAGTGCTGCATGCCTCACTCAACATACTAACTGAATCAGCAGTGATGACAAACGCATCAGCCCAAGCTAGATGCCCCATGTGCGGATTTGGATCTAAACAGGATTATATAAATGTATATATCTAAAGTCATATACTTTTCCAGCGTGAAAATGTAAAATGAGCACTTCTTAAATTATATTCGAATTGGTAATTACCTTTACCATCCCAAATTTGAACCTTAGGATGATTACTGAACGCTCTCAGTAAAATCTCAGATACCTGTTAAAAACAACTTTCATTAATAATTGTCATTCAAGATGATATTTCGAAATTGCCTTAAACATGTGTACCTTCTGCGGAGTTCTTCTAGAGAAAGATATTCTGACGCTTCCACAACTTGGAAGAACGTTCCGCAGTGAGGTTGTCAACTGCTTTGCAAGGTCAGCACCATACTGACAATGACCTACAAAAACACAGAAAATCTTGAAGCTAATTATGCATGATCTTGCTATAACCAAATATACAGGGTAAAAGAGCGGCAAAAAAGAAAAACCCCAAGGGGTAGGGGAAATGGCAGAAGCCTTAAGGAATATTCTCCAGCTCGCTGGTTCCAAGCCCCGTACTTGGGCCCAAAATTGCCTATCAAGCATAAATTAAAAAAGAAAAAAGAAAAAAAGAAGAGCAGCATAAAAGAACAAAAGCTGGATTCTTTTCAATCTGTTTCAAACAAAAAAATCACTCTTGCTGATAATCTATCATATCTGAAGACCAAAATGCGATAAGTATTTTAAAGAAACCAGTTCTAGTACCAGTGTTATATTATATACTATTAAAATGTGCAACATGCAAGCAAGTTAACTTTGGTAAAAGAGAAGCAGAAATGCATAAGGCTAAAAAAAGATATTTGAAAGCACAAATTTTACTTGTAGGCCCTCCAATGTTAACCACAAGCAAGGGTTTTTCCAGTGGTGCCAACTCATCATTCCAAGCAGAAGTTGCACTTTGCAGAGCAATCGAATCAGCCTGATGAAGAGCTCCCACAGTGAGGACCTGGGATTTAAAGTTTCAAATAAGTGAGCTTTAGAAAGTTTCACCGCAAAACTTTTGGAGTATGCCCTCTCAGGGAAAAAGAAGGGGAAAAATGCAGAAGAAACTCACGATGTGCTCGTCAGGAGGCTCCCGTGGAGTTATCCACCTATGTAGAAACCAAGGAACATGTTCCCGTGCTTGAGGAGTCAATGGATAGTAATCATGCCGTGGAGTAATAACCAGATCAAACCTATTAAGATTTGATCGGGGATGTTGTATCTGAAAACATAATGCAAAAGACATATAACCAAATTAGGGTAAAAAATAAACTGTGGCTAAATACCAACCATTAGCTAAATGGAAAATGAAAAATAAAATATATAATAGACCAAACACTACCAAAATGAAAGATTAACAAAACTGAAGTTTATATATTTACATACACACACACACACACACATAAGTGAGAATCATCAATCATGTAATAATTACTTTACTATCAGTGCTGCATTAACAAGTAACAAGAGAAAAGTTATTTATAATGAATGTACATTTCATATGTGATATTTTAGTTGATAAAAGTATAAAGTACACACATAAAATGAAAAACAACACACTTCTCAAACCTGAACAACAAAAACATGTTCTGGAGCTAACCGTTTAATGGAACTTGCAACAGGAATAGTATCCCGCCCAGATGCAACCACCAATAATGGCCCATTCCTATAAAAATAAAAGTAAAGAGTTAAAACTGAAAAGATTAAGAGACACCATAATTATATAAATCAGGTATATAGAACCAATAAGCTGTCATCCTGAATTATGCAACTCAAGAAGCTCTAGGGTGAAAATGGCTAGAAAGCAAAATGAAGCAAATTTAAATTAGATAAACTGTTAACAAAATTTATAAGGACAAAAGGCATGGATTGAATAAAATACCAAATCAAACATATCATATCATATATCTACCACATAATAAATCATTGCAGAAAAGCACTAAAAGTGCCATAGCTTGGAAAAAGAAAAAAATGAGACTCAGGAAGGGGGGGAGGGGGGAGTGGTTGTTGAATATATATATTTATCAACTGTTTTTAATGATTTGCTACTTGTTGTCAAGGTGACATTACCTTAGTTGAAAACAAAAGTTTATATAGTTGTCACTCTATATTAGAGTATTGGACTATATGTGGCATTAACAAGTTGCACTGCGTTTAAAATTGACCAAAATCTCACATACATATATGATAGATACATATATGTCTGTATATATACATGTATATGTATTTATATATTCTTTTATTTTTGATAAAGTATGCAACATTCATATTCAAAAAAAAATAAATTAAAATGAAACTTGAATATGTGAAGTAAAGCATACTTCTCACATGCTTCATGAGCTACCATTGCAATCTGCTTTGCATCAGCTTCTAGAACAAGGGATGGGCCTGCAGTACAACCATTCAAAGTAGGATGCGATATTAGTTTCCTCGCAGAGTTTCGAATCACTATTTATCAGGAAAATAATTTCCCAATCATAATGACAAGTTTCACAAAATTCACAATCTGGAGAATTTCAATATATTCATTCATGAGCTAAAATACTATTACAGAGCTAAGAAAAGAAAACTGTTAACTAGCTTCTCTAACCCAGTTTACTAACTAAGCTACTATATTTATATTAACGATCTACCTAACTATCTAGACTTAAAAGACATAAAAATCCTTATAAATAATGAGCTTATTACAATATCAACCTTGTGCAATTGTAACAAGCAGTAACCTGACTTCTGAAGCTATTATGCTGTGTAACTAGGCTTGTATAACAAGTATGAACTTGCTTTTGAGCTTGTGATGTTGTATTAGATACATTATCTGTAATACCCTCCCCACAAGTTGATGGGTGGAAAGGATTTAGAACCCTCAACTTGCTGAGAAAAAACCAGTGCAGAGTTTTTCCAAGAGACTTGGTGAATATATCTGCAAGTTGGAGTTTGGAAGGAATATAAATGGGAACCAGCAACCCTTGGTGGATCTTCTCTCGAATAAAGTGGCAGTCGAGGTCTATATGTTTAGTTCTGGCATGATGAACAGGATTGGAAGCAAGATCAATTGCAGATGAACTATCACAATAGACATTAACTGGCAAAGGAACTGAAAGTTGTAGATCTTTTAGAAGATTAATAAGCCATATGATTTCACAACTAGCTGTTGCTAAAGATCTATATTCAACTTCTGCGGAAGACCTGGAAACCACACTTTGTTTCTTAGAATGCCAAGAGACTAATGCATCACCCAACAACATACAAAAACCAGAGACTGATCGTCCACTTATTTTGCATCCACCCCAATCACTATCACAATATGCTTGAAGTTGCAAATGATTATTGGCAGGTAAGAACAAACCTTGCCCTGGGGAAAGTTTCAAATATCTCAACAATCTGCGAGCAGCTTGTAAATGAGGAGTTCTTAGGGCTTGCATAAACTGACTTAGAGTTTGAACTGAATATGACAAATCAGGCCTTGTGATGGTCAAGTATAAAAGCCTGCCCACTAACTGTCTATAATGAGAAGGATCAGAAATTAAATCACCAGTAACATTGTCAAAAATAGAGTTCTGATCTAGTGGAATTGTTAGTGGTTTAACATCTGTGAGACAGGCATTTGAAATAAGATCTAAAGCATATTTGCGCTGATTCAAATGAAAACCTTTAGCTGATCTGAGGACTTCAATACCAAGGTAGTATTTGATGTCACCTAAATCTTTGATACTAAAAGTAGTATATAAGAAAGTCTTTAAAAAATCAATGGAATCCTTGTCATTCCCAGCCACTAAAATATCATCAACATAGATTAAGACAGCTGTGAATTTGGTAGAAGAAGTGAAAGTGAACAATCTGCTTTGGACTGAGTGTAGCCAAGTTGTAATAAAGAATCAGTTAACTTGGAAAACCACTGTCGCGAAGCTTGTTTAAGTCCATAAAGAGACTTATTGAGTTTGCAGACTAGTGGAGCAGAAGATGGTGGAATATATCCTTGAGGAATATCCATGTAGACTTCCTCTAATAAGTCCCCATGCAAGAAGGCATTATTGACATCCAGTTGTTGCACAATCCATTGTTTGGAGGCAGCTATAGAAAGTAAAGCTCTAAGTGTAACCATTTTAGTAACTAGAGCAAAAGTTTCTTGATAGTCAATGCCCTCTGTCTGTGTATAACCCTTAGCTACAAGTCTTGCTTTAAACCTCTCAATAGATCCATCTGAGTGATGCTTGATTTTATAAACCCATTTACATCCAATTGTCTGCTTGCCTTTAGGTAATGAAGTAAGGGTCCAAGTATTATTTTTCTGTAAAGCTGCTATTTCTTTATCCATAGCCTCAATCCACCTTGTATCCTTAATGGCTTGTTTGTAAGTATGTGGTTCAGTAATATTAGAGATGGCATTAATAAAATGATACTGGGATGGACTAATGTTGTGATAAGACATAAAGTTGGACAGAGTAAATTTGGACTGGACTGGAGTAGTAGAAATGGATTGAACTTGTCTGAGATTTTTAGGAAGAACATAGTCAATGAATTTGATAGGTTGAGTCTTGTGCCGGGTAGACATTCGGAGTACTGGTGGAGCAGGAACTAGGACAGGAGGAACAGGAGATGTAGAATTAGAAGAGTTAGGAGAATGTGCTGGAATAGACTCTTGTTGAGAAATAGAAACAGGTGAAGAAACAACATCATCAATCCAAGGAATGTCAGCAGTATTAGAAAAAGAAGTAGTAGTAGAATTAATAGAAAGAAAAGGGAAAGAGTCTTCATGAAATATCACATGTCTGCTAACAAAAACTTTCTTTGTGTCTAAACGAAGTAATCTATATCCCTTTTGATCATTAGGATATCCTATAAAAACTGATGGAATGGCCCTCGGGGCAAATTTGTCAGAAGTATGACAAGAAGCATAACAAAGGCACCCAAACACTTTGAGATGGTCATACTGGGGAGAGGAATTGTATAAGACTTCATAAGGTGTTTTGTAAGAAATAGCAGAAGAAGGAAGCCTGTTAACTAGATGAGTAGCAGTTAGAAGGCAAAATCCCCAGTAATGAATTGGGAGACCAGATTGAAATCTTAAAGCTCTGGAAATTTCCAACAATGTTTGATGTTTTCTCTCAACAACTCCATTTTGTTGAGGAGTGTCAGAACAAGAGCTTTGATGTGTAATTCCCAAATTAGTTAAAAAGAATTTAGCTTCTGTATTAAAAAATTCAGTACCTCTATCACTTCTCAAAATTTTAACAGAGGTGTGAAAATGATTTTGAACATAAGCACAAAAGGATTTAAGCAAATGATGAACATGTTGCTTAGTAGGAATGAGAAAAGTCCAAACAGCTCTAGAAAAATCATCCACTATTGTAAGAAAATACTTACAACCATTCATAGTGGTGGTCCTATATGGACCCCACAAATCACAATGTATGAGCTGGAAACAGGAAGTAGTAGAAATTACACTAGTTGGAAATGGTAGCTTGTGTTGTTTAGCAATAGGACATACAACACAATTGTTCCCATGTTTATTACATGAAATAGGAAAATAAGATGACAGAGAATCTATCTTATTTAAAGAAGACAATGAAGCATGGCCTAATCTTTGATGCCATAACTTCTGAGATGAAGTAAAGGCAACAGCAACAGTAGTGTCATGGGAATGACTAGCAGAAAAATGGATTGACTGAAGCAAATAAAGACCATTATGGAGCTCTCCAATAGCTAGGACCTTCTTCTTGTGTAGGTCCTGGAAGACACAAGTGTTGTTTAGGAATTGTATATTGCAATGGTACTGAGAAATCAACTTAGAAATGGAGAGTAAGTTGTATTGAAATTTAGGAACAAACAAAACATTGGTCAAAAGAAAATTCTGATTAATATAAACTGAACCTATGTGAGTAACAAACACAACTTGCCCATTAGGTAAACAGATGGATATTGGCTTTAAAACTGGGGAAACATCATGCATGTAATGCATTGAATTGCATATGTGATCTGTAGCCCCTGAATCAATCACCCAAGTATTTGCAGTGTAGACATTAGCAACCAGCGAAAAAGAAGAACATGATATACCTGCCATGTGTTGAGAAATCAAATGATCTTCAGGTGAAGTACTAGATGCAGCTTTGTTGCTTAACAATGTCATGACATGATTAAGTTGAAGTTGCAGCTGATCAAACTTGTCATGTGTTACAAGTGTGGCACCAGTGGTAGAGTCATAAGAATGTGAAGTCTCAGAATGAGTAGATAATGGTGTAAAAGAATCAGGAGTAGAAAGTCCTGGCAAATCTTGCATCACTTGCATAGCCTTAGGTGTGTAAGGTCTATATGAATATCCAGAAGTTGAAGGTTTATTCTGTGTAATATATGGATGCTGTGTAGATGTCTGTGGAAAAAACCTCTTGATTCTATTAGCTGGATGAGCAGGATGGTCAGGAGGATGGTCAGGAGGATAACCATGAAGTTTATGACAGGTATGCTTCATATGCCCCTCCCCATGACAGTGATTACAAAATATTCCTTTAAGAAAAGGTTGTCTTACATAACCAGACCTATTATGTTGTGTGGAAGTAGTAGAAAAATGATATCCTGTATTAGAATTAATTGTGCCTGGTTTATGAACTGAATTAGCAGCAAGTACCATACTGTTTGGAAGAGATGAAATGTATCCTTGTCGTTGAGTCTCCTCTTGCTTGATCATACCATAAGCTTGATTGACAGTAGGCAAAGGGTTCATTAATAAAATCTGCCCTCGAATGGCAGTATAACTTTCATGAAGCCCCATCAAAAATTGCATCAACTGTTTCCTTTGAACTTTCTTTTCATGATCTTTACCAAAAGCACAAACACAAGGACAAGTGCAAGAATTTAATGCTTCAATAGCATTAGTTTCATCCCATAAACCTTTGAGCTTGTGATAGTAAATTTCGACTGAAGTATCTTGTTGTTCCAATTTATGAAGGTCCTTCTCAATCTGAAAAATTCTATGACCATCAATAGAGGAGAACCTCTCATTCAATTCTGTCCAAACAGCTGCAGCAGCGGTTACATAACTCAAACTGTTACTAATCTCATCAGATACTGCATTAAAAATCCAGGCTATGACCATATCATTTGCTCTATCCCATAGTGGATGCAAAGGTGAATCCTTATCAGGTTCCTTATATAGTCCATTGACCAAACTCATTTTATTCTTAGCAGACAAAGTAATTTGCATAGAACGCTTCCATGTTCCAAAATTATCAGTTCCATTAAGCTTCTTATTAACCAACACAAGATTAGGATGGTCATTATTATGTATGAACAATGGATGCATATTAGAATCTATGGAAAATTCAAGAGTTTGTGACTGTGTAGAAGAAGAAGAAGCAATTGTCCCAGCCATATCAACAACACAATTCAAGCAGAAAACTAATTTCACAACCAATTAGTCAAGCAACACAAGGTATGAAAACCCTAAAATCAAACTTCGATCGCGAAAGATACCAATCATGAATTTTTTCCAAAAATATATAGAATCATACAACGAAGGTGTGAAGTATGATGAATTTGAAGTAGATGTGTGTTCAATAATCAAACAAACAGCTGAATGATGTATATATCCAATAGCAGAACAAACACAGATCGAGAGAGAAGAAAAAAAAACGAAAATCGTTACAACCGTTTTTGAAAAATCGAAAAGGAGTGAAGGAATCAAACCAGATAATTGAAGCAGAACAATGATAGAAGGATCGGCTCTGATACCATGACAAGTTTCACAAAATTCACAATCTGGAGAATTTCAATATATTCATTCATGAGCTAAAATACCATTACAGAGCTAAGAAAAGAAAACTGTTAACTAGCTTCTCTAACCCAGTTTACTAACTAAGCTACTATATTTATATTAACTGTCTACCTAACTATCTAGACTTAAAAGACATAAAAACCCTTATAAATAATGAGCTTATTACAATATCAACCTTGTGCAATTGTAACAAGCAGTAACCTGACTTCTGAAGCTATTATGCTGTGTATCTAGGCTTGTATAACAAGTATGAACTTGCTTTTGAGCTTGTGATGTTGTATTAGATACATTATCTGTAATACATAAGGATAAAACTACCACTAAAGTGGGACATGTTATTCTACAGTTTAATTTGCATAGGCAATTACATATTTAGGACTGAGATGCTGGAATCACCTAATATTTCAGCTGAGGGTGGCATCAACCTTTTCCCTCTGAGAGTAAGTTGAAATAGTGAATGTCCATTGATTTGCCTAAGAAAATGGTCAATTTTTTTATGGAGAGGAACAGAGAGCCAACGAAGCCGTTCATTAAATCCTTCTCTAGGCCTAGTAACACGCTGCATAAGCAACAAAGAAAAAGGACAAACAGAAAGGTAATATTAAATGTCAAAAAAAATTGGAAATGGTAACTGCAAATTTGAAAACGGCAAATTTCAAAATTCAAGCACTGAAGAAGGAAGAAACAATATAATTTCTTGCAACTTTAGGGGGAAAAATCATCAGAAAATGTTACATCAAGGAACTTTTTTTGAAAATTAAAGAAAATGTAACCTCGAGGGTATTGTCAAGTTTTAGAAACAAGTAGACTCAAGAATTTGGAGAGATATGTAACAACCACATTCTTCTTGCATTAAATAATGATTGTTATGATAAAATATTGGTACTATTTTGGAATTTGGGTCTCGAGAAAGCTTTTCAAGAATAAAAGTGAGGAATCCAACACCTCTAGTATACATAAAGATGTACACATTACATGGGTAAAATCAAGTTAATGTTATAACCATTTTATAAAATTCAGCTTTCTTGAAAATTAAACAGCAGCATATAGTACCAAAAAATAAGATGATGAAAGAACACTAACATAAAAGGACTGTCTATGCGAGAGCCCCAAAGCTCGAACCAAACCAATGCACTGATTTTCTGCACCCGCGACACCGTTCCCGATTATAGCCACTCGCCTGATTGATCGCATTACAGATGAAAGACTTACTCTCCGGTGAATCCAACAGCTGCCCGCCGAAGTTACAGCTTCACTCCACCCAGCAAATACCAATTCTAAACAGCCAAATAGGGCATCTGGGTTCCGCTCGTGGGTTATGGGCTGCGGACTGCCTAAGCCTTACGCAATCCGATTGGACTGTTCGGGTTGTGTACTTTTTATTTTAACTTATGAGGAGAAAGAATGAAATTTGTCATTTTCTCCATAGTAACTTAATTCTACAAATTAATAGTAAGTTAAATATAAGCATGGATAATTTATCCTCACCAACGGGAGATAAAGAAATATACTCTGTTTTCTTTGATATTTAAAACAAAACAAAAGAATGAAATAAAATAACGTTTATCTTTATTTTATTACATATAAATATTATTTCAATCATTTTTAAAAATTAGCATATAACGTGTTTTCAATTAATTTTAAAAATAAATATAAATATAATCTAACATTATGTCGCATTACACTAATCACAAAGTTGCAAAAATATTTCTAAAACACAAAGCACTTTTATTAACTAATAAGAATAGATGGGAGAGAAAAATCCCATGAGATAACAAAATTTTTAATAAATATGTAATAACAAGAATAACTTTTATCAATGTGAAGTAAACCAATACTGAATTCGTCATAATAATGTTAGTTAGTAAAGGAACAATTATGAACTTATAACTATGATTTCATTTAAGTTTTATTAGAGTGTTATTTTGAAATAAGGGTTAATTATTTTAAAATAATATAAAAAGTAAATATGAAAGTAATTGCATTATTTAAATAAAATAAGGTAACAATATTACTTTAAAAAAATACGCATTGGTGTGAAATATAAGTCAAATTAGGTGTATGAAATATAGTCAAATTGGAAAGGTTTTCAAGATTAAAAAAGAAAAGAAAAAAGAAGCAAAGTAACAAATAAATACAAAAGCCCAACATTATCATAAACTTAAAATTGGGGTCTCGGGCTCCGGTGATTTGATTCGCCCCGGTTGTTGTTATTGACTTGTTGCATCCCGGATCACAAACGGTAACCCGATATTGAACCAACCAATACCCTTGATTCTTCATCTTTCTTAAATTAAAGATCTTGCTGCTCCAGTTTCAGACCAAAACCTCTCTATCTCCATACAGCGCGTTATTATCTGAGGAGAAGTAAGGAATAAGGATGATGTGGCCAAGTGTAGAAGAAGGGCCACCGGAGGTCACTCTCGAAACCTCCATGGGTTCTTTCACCGTTGAGGTATATATATCCTCACTCTCTCTCTCTCTCTCTCCATATATATATATATATATATATTCTATTAACACTTGCGTTTTTTGAAAATAATTATAGATGTATTACAAGCACGCCTCCAAAACTTGCAGAAACTTTATCGAACTCTCTCGCAAGGGTTATTACGATGGGGTCAAATTCCACAGAATTATCAAGGTTTCATTTCGCTCTTTATATATATTATATACATGTATTAGTGTATATATAAATATGTATGATTATGGATTCACTACTACTGATTTATGACTTTCTGAATAGGATTTTATAGTGCAAGGTGGGGACCCAACTGGCACTGGAAGGGGCGGGCAATCTATATATAACAATGGGTATGATATTTTTTTCATCTTTGTACAATGATTTTATTTCTGTCTTGTTTATGTCCAAGTCACATGTTAACATTGTGTTCTATGTTCACGCTAATGCTGAAATATTCATTTACGTTGCCAAAATGTTTAGATTAAAAGTGGTTTTAATGTAATTGGTTAGCAGTTGAAAGTGTGTGCATATTTACGCATGGTTTACTTTTCTGCTAACTACAATATATTGTTTGTTTGTGCACATATCTCATGTATGGAATTTTCCCAATGTACTTAATGAGAAAGTAAAGCACTCCTATTAATCTTCTTGTGCTAATCTTATGTACATAAAAGGTGCAATATTTCAAACATATGGTTTCTCTTTAGTGAATTGTTATTCTAATTACACTGTTAGTTATTTGTGCCACCTCTATAACTATCCAGGACATTTGACTTAATAGTTACTCTCCTCGTTTTATTTAAATTGTTTCAGTGGAAAATTCGAGGATGAGATACACCCAAAGTTAAAGCATACAGGAGCTGGTATCATATCAATGGCAAATGCTGGTCCAAATACAAATGGAAGCCAATTCTTCATTACCTTGGCACCAGCACAATCTCTGGACGGTAATTATATTCTTCTCAGTTACCATTATTGCTGAAAACCTCACTCAACCTATTTAGGTTTTGTTTTTTATTGGTTAACCATATTCAGCCCATTATTAACTGGATATAAAATGGATGCCGTTGTAATATATTTGGGTATGGTTAATGGCTGATTAGTAGGCTGATTAGTAGGCTAATTTTGCGACCCTTACTGATATTGTTGAGAATATCAGTTATCTTAGGATTCTGTTGAAAATTTGTAGGCATAAGGTTACCTTTTTATATGTCAATACCTCATCAATAATGATTTAAAAACAAGATTACCTTCTGCTTTTTTTTACTTACGCTTTTACATATACTAATCTTATCATTTGGTTAGAAAAATAAAAATAAGAAAGGCAGGATACATGAGTTGGCTATTTAGTTTCAGGATCATGCATAGCCAGATGTGATGGCCATACGTGCTTATTCTAGTTGCAGGGAATGGAAGTTGGGACATCAATCTACTATTTAATTTGCTTTTTTACTCTTTGGTGTCAGTCTACAGAGCAGAGATTGTCTGTCCTCTTTTCTTAAATCCTTAGATTACTTGGTGTACTGTTCCATCTGCACTTGATGTATCAACATTAAAAGTGTTTCCGAGGAAATGCTGTCTTCCCCCTAATGGCAGTAAAAGTCTTATCTCTAATCACATATCTTTGGCCGTTCGTATGTATCTACTCTTCTTATTGATACTGCAACTTATAGGATTATTGTGAAATGATATCCGGTTGACATCTTACTATCTTAGAATCCAAAGATGAGTTTTTGGAATTGCCCTATTCCCCTTGTGTCAGTAGAAGTTTTAGTTTAGAAGATAATAGTTTGGGTATTGCAATTAACAGTCACAAAAGCTATTGAAGCCTACATATGCAATATATATTTGAGCTTTTCTAGTTAATTGTTCGGTCTAGTAGCATATTATAGTAGAAAAAAGATGAGTAATCAGCGTAGTGTTGCTTATTCCTGTGTATACTTAAGAACTTCAAAAAAGCTTTTAATATCTATTTATTTTAAGTCAAAATGCTAGAAACAGAGCTGATAATTTGCAGTATTATATTAATATCTATCATTTGCTTTCATCCCATGTTTAAATAAATTCCTGCGATGTGAGAACGGATACTCTAGTTCTGACATATCTTTCATTGATCTTCATCGAGTTTCACCTGTAGCTGATACTCCTTTGGTTTTTGTTTGTTATTTCTTGTCCAGGGAAACACACAATATTTGGAAGAGTATGTAGAGGAATGGAAATTGTTAAGAGACTTGGTAGCGTTCAAACTGATAACAATGATAGGTATGTTACTTATCTAAAACTAAATTAAAAAGAGAGGTATGTTTATCCTTGGATATATTGTTTCTTCGACTTTAGGATGAATTTTCTTCTCATGAAGAAGGGTGGGAATCATTTCTTTCACCCTGCAAAGATCAGGTCTACAACTCGTCCTTAGTTTAGAAAAAAAATGGATTGCTTGCGCCGCACTGTTCAATATTGTCTTTTGCCACCTCCACTTATTTATAATTTGGAGGTGCTCTTCTTCGGGCTTGTTTGGTAAATGTTTCTGCTTTCATGTTTAAAGTGAAAGTAGATATTAGGCAACACTGATCGGTAACACTATGTGATGCCATAAATAATTGAAAACATAAGTCAATTTTTTGGTAATGAAATAACTAAAAAAGTTGTTGTTAATAGTATTTATGGCTGGTCTGCATTAGAGTTGAATGGTTCCGCATGTTCTCAAAATTGAAGAAGCAGGTTTTTGGTGTTTTCACTTCTTTTTTTTTAATAACTCAAAATGGGGTTTTCTCCCACTTTACTTGAAACTAAAACAGTTAGCAAAATGTGTTTTTGAGCTAGCGATTTAGAAATAAAAAAATATATAAAAAAAATGACCAAAACAATTACCAAACAGAAACTTAACTACTTCCCGCACAAAAAATTTTGTGGTGAAGGTTGATTTATTGCATACTGGTGCATGGTTAGTGTGGACCTTAAGGTTGATTTATTGTATATTGGTGCATGGTTAGTGTGGACCTTACTCGGTTCATTTTTATTAGCTAAATTTAATGTTGCAGTTTTTAACAAACATTGGCACCAAATTGAGTATTTAGTTTTTGACGCTTTTTATTTTTGATTTGATCCAGACCTATCCATGATGTGAAGATTCTTCAGGCAATAGTCAAAGTTTAACACTTGGATATTGCAAATGCTTTAGCTGCAGCAATGGTGATATGATACACCTGCTGAGGTTCTGATATTTTCTGCTCTTAAAAAATGTGAGACTCTATGTTAGATTCCATTATGGGGTTTAATATAGGAATACATTGAAAAGTATGTTTGTTGATGTATAAATATTAAATGAGGCTTTGCTTTCCAACACCCTTTGGGCTTTGATCGTATAGCTTTCAGAAGTATTCGCTTTCTCAGATTGAAAGAATATACGAATGCAGGCCTTAAATATTTCTGTAAGTAGCCAAGTAGATATACAAGGAGAAACTCCGGCCGTTTTCTCTTGCTGCCATAAATATGAAGCAAGACGAAAATCATCCTACGGTCCCTAAGGTGGCTTTCCCATGTTAGCACAGGTGGGTTATAAGGATCAATGCCTGCACTGCCTTATTTTTTCCACTACCCCATGCCACTTGCAGCATTTTCTGGTATAAAACTACAATTTAAAGTCCAAACGCTGGCATCAGAAATTGGATGAGAAATTGACACGAGAGAGTTTTGGTACGAGTTATCGTCTAAAATTTGTATTTAGCAGGTTTTGTATATAGATTCAGCTATTTAGCCTGTTGAGAATCCTGCCAGTGAATGGCAATTGTTTTATTGGTAAAGTGACATGCAAATATGCAACAACTCATTAGGGTAAATTTAATGGCTTCCATTGCCACAAGTGATTAAACCATTTAAAAAGTGCCTTCCATTGCCACAAGCGATTAAACCATATAAAAAAAGGTATCATTTTTTTATAAAATTCTTTATTTTTAAACATGCAGAAATTCACATTGATTTAAATAGTACTAGCCCATGTATTCTAAAATTAAATAATACTGTCCCATTTATTCTAAAATTAAATTCACATTAATTTTATTGATATTTTTGTTATAATTTTATAGATATTTTATTGCATGAAATAATTAATATTTATTTTTGGACTTCAAATTTGAATCATATGTTTGTGATTGTGTTAAATTTTAATTATTTATTTATATGTTAGTATTAGGTCAGATGATATTCCTAAGGAAATTGCAGTATCTTAAAACTACATTTATACTATATAATACATTTTTGCTTTTTCTTAGCTAACAGAATCCTATTTAAATTGTAATAACTGTATTTAATTTTAATTATTAATGATAGGTTGAAATTACGTAAGATAATTATCGTAAGAAAATTGTTTTCTTTTAAAATTATATATTATAAAAATAGAATCCTACTTAAACTCAAAATTATATTTATACTTATAATAATACTATTAGTTACAAATTACAAATCCCACATCCCCCCTCTATTACGTAGATTCTTTAGATAATTTTTTTGATAGATTTATATATTATTATTATTACTATTATTATATTTGAAGTAATAGATAGATTTTTATATCGATGTAAAAGTTAAAAAGAATTTGTTCTGCAGCCGCACGTTTATAGGGATAGATTAACTAAAATTGTTTATTAACATAAATAGCCCATCAACATAAATTATCATTTGACTCAAAGATTGACATGTCTATAAACGAATAGCTGCTACAATTCTTGATTGATCAAAGCAAATTTAGCAAGAGAAACTTAGGTCACGCGTGCATTTATATTTATATATATATATATACACACACACACACAGAGCTTCGCTCCCATGTTTCATTATTTGTTGTTTTCTTTTTGTGCAGGGGAGCTTTGTATTACTTGCTGATTAATTTGCATGATGTTGATCGATATATCAATTTGTTCTTAATTAATTTTTGCCGTTTTTTATTATTGATTATTCAATATGCATGAGAATAAGTATTGCATGCGACTATATTTATCTACAGATTTTTATCTATACAAATTCTGGAAACAGATCGATCAATGCGACTTAGGGGGTGTTTGATAAAAATTGAATGAATCTGAATCTGAATCTGAATGAGCTGAATCTGAATCTGAATCTGAATGAGCTGAATCTGAATGAAAAAAGCTGTTTGATAATTGACATATCTTAAAGATCTGAATGACATATTTTTAATATTTTACCCCTCTGAAAAAATTTAAAGTTGTTGTAAATTTATTTAATATTACATAATATAATAGTTAATATTTTTTTTTATTTTTTTAGTTTTTTTTTTATTTTTTTACTTCATTCAGCCAACCATTCAGCCATTCAGACCAAAAATTCTAACTTAACCATTCAGCCAAAGCATCTGACCGATTCAGCCATTCAGACGATTTTTTTCCAAAACAAACGCACTTAATGATTCAGCCACTTACCGATTCAGCCATTCAGACCCATTAAGTTCTAAACAAACAGCCCCTTACTTGCGGTTCGAGATTTAGAAATAACATTTATATAAACCTTCTTTTTGTTTTTCCTTTAAAATTGTTATATATTATCAATGAGTTACATCGAGTCGAGTATACGTAAACGGGTATCAAACTTACTCGTCTCTATTCATTAACAAATAAGTCAAGTTTTTAATTTTAAAGGTTGACTGACTACAATATACTAATATTATATATATATATATATACACACACACACATGTCGACCTCAACTCGGAGTACCTTTCTTGAGAACGTCTTGAATGGTTTTACTTCTTTTACTTGGAATAAAGCAAAAGATACATTTTCTTAATTTTTTCTCCTCAAAAATAATTTTTCCTTCAAAATTTAATTAGCTACAAAATAAAGCTCTTCCGCATGAGTTTTAAATTCAAGGATTTCATTTAACATTTTTAAACACCTAGTATATGTTGAAAGAGTGTTTGAATTCCAGATTTTAATTCTTCATATATATGAAAGGATCTTTGCGTGTTATAAAAAAAAAATAAAGAAGAGAATCTTGATGAGAGACAATATATAAGCATATCACATCAACGATGAATTTAGGTTACTAATTAATTAAGTCACACATCACATGTTCACCAGCATAGCTACATAACAGTATTATATAGAAAATGGAAAGAAAGTAACAAACCCTAATTAAAACATAAAATCCTGATTTCCACAGCTTTGTCCGGTCAACCGGCCAAACAGACTGGAGATGGAACGGAGAAAATGAAAATTCAAAAGTTAGGAAAACATTTATTTGTTGCTTATACATATATACTCTTAGCTCGATAGCTAATAAATACTACTCCCTCCGTCCCAAATTAATTGCTTTTTTAGGACTTTTTTAAGTCAAATTGACTATTTTTAAAATTAATAATTAAGCATATATAAATATATTTCTAAAATTATAAAAATTGAAATTAGTAATAAATTGTATATACTTTCTTTTGGTTATAATATCTTTACCTATATGTTAGCAAAAATAGTAAAAAAGTTAATTTTAAAAATAGTCAATTTGACTTTAAAAAGTCCTAGAAATGCAATTAATTTGGGACGGAGTGATATATATTTTTCTTCTGACAAAAGATTACTCTCGTACGTACTTTTCTCAGAATATTAATGTTTACACATAACACATGCATTAAGACACACAATGTGTTCTGAATACTAAATTTAGTTGTTAAAATTTAATACCGAAAACAAAATAATCATGTGTATGTGCGTCTTATGTAAATGATAATGCTTGGGCCATCATCAACTAAACATGGGTTCCCAGTCCCAGTCCAACATCGGTAGATCATCAGTATCCAAATGATTAGAAGGATCGGTATTATTATTATTAGAATGGTCTCCTGAGGATGAGCTATGATCATGATCATATGCTGGTGATGAGCTTCTCATCATCATCGTCATCATGTTTTGATTTTGTTTTTGATATTCTGCAGATACGGAGGTTGTTCCGGCCTCAACTGATGTTCTTCCTTGGCCTATCGTCACTACCCCGGAAGGTCTTCTGTCAAATGATCGCAAACATTTTGATCTTTTGTACACTCGGCACAAACTCAGTTCTTGCCTCAACTGCAATTATATATATATATATATATATATATATATATATATATATATATATTGATTTTAATTTCCCAATAGCTAGATCGAATACTAGCATGCATGTGTAAGTAGACACGAAATCTTTTATTTAAACCTAAGTTTGCCCTAATAATATTGACTTCTACAAATTAATTTGAAATTTATATATAGTCTCATATTCACCTGTAGAGTTGAATTAGTAGTTGAAGTTGAGGAGGAGGAGGAGGAGGAGGAGGAAATTGGAGGTTGATGATGATCGTTAGTGGTGGCTGCAGCTTTGTACTCGTTCATCTTCCATTCGGTCTTGGTTCCGTTTGGAGCTCTACCTTTGTAGAAAACCATGGTCCTCTTCATACCAATCACTCGGTTATCATGAGAAGAGTAAACAAAACCCGGAGATCCTGTTGCTTTCCAATGTCCTGATGATGTCAGACGGTTTGGTTTTCCTCCTCGAGCTTGTTTATCTTGTCTTGGGATAAAGAAAAACCATTGCTCAGGATCTTCCCGGCAAAACTCTCCTGCATATTCTGTACGTGCGTAATTCATGCCAAAACGCGTGCAACAAATCAATAATTCATATATATATATATATATACATACACACTTGATTCAGCAAAGAAAATAAATATTCATAATTACTTAAATTATAAAATAAAAGGGCGGGTGATCTCATATTTCAATAGAGATGAGTACTCGTTAGGTTTCATCAGCTCAAAAAAGGGTAAGCCAAGTAATAAAAGTTTCCATACTTGTATAGGGTTTCCTTCTAATTATACTAGAAGTACGTATACCTTATACAAATATTATATATTCAAAAGAAATAAAATTTTAAAATAAAAATAAAACAATGGAGGGAGGAAGAAGATGACGAAAGATCTGGCTAGCTCCTTCCATTAGAATAAACAGAGTAGATTAAAAGGAAAGTCATCATGAATTAATTCTTACATTAATTAAGAAGATCACTGAAAAATTGAGAAATATTAAAGATCAATGGTGCAAATATATTAAAGCAACAATTGAGCTAGGGAATTAAGATATAAGAGAGAGTGACTAAGATATATAAGTTTAGCTCGGAACCTAGCTACACATGGAAACTTAATACTATGATTTACAGAAATTATATATGATGGCGAGTTTATAGGAAAATGGCTAATTAATTATTTATACATTAATTTCTTTTAACATCCATGCAATTATAGACAAATATATATTCATGTGATGAGATTAATTGTGTATATATAATGGAGTATTTAGTAATAACATACTTGGAAGGTCCCATGGACTAAAGTCATAAATGTTGAGAAGGGGTATAACCCTATCCAGGTCTTGCCTACTTCCGTCAAACAGCTTATTTTGCAGATAGAAAGAAACTAACTCTTCCTCGGTTGGATAAAACCTAAAACCTGGTAGCCGATCATAATCCATTACAATCACCCAACTGCTGCTCTTAAAACCTACGTGGATCGATATATATATTTAATGGGTGTGCTATATTTAATGAAGATCGATATGTATATGTGGGTAAGTAAGGAATAATATTTATAGATAGCTAGTCCTGATGATCGAGTTGTAGGCAGGGAAAGAGGAGAGAGAATAGTGAAATAAGAAAAAAGAAGAAGAAATGTACTCCTATGATGTAATGGCGAGTGATATTACCTGGAATTTTCCACCCGACTATGAGGAAGAAGTTCTTTGTCAAATTCATTAAATTGCAATAGACCACTTGACAATTAGTCAAGCTTTGGTTTGTTCTAGTTCCCTCATTTACGCAGTTTTTACTATTACCTTTTTTTCGTGATGACAGTTTTGTGATAGAAATTTATTATTTTATTGTGTTAGGTCATAAATTTGAGTCTGTTCTCTTTCCCTCCCCCCCAAATTCCTCCCTTCACCCTTAGCCCCTAGCCCCAAACTAGAATAAAATGTATCATTAAAATTGAAATATAATAAAATAAGTTATCAAAAAAATACTATTTTTTTTCTAATGCATGTGTCATTTATGTTAGCAATACACGTACATATACATGTGTGTGTATACATATATATTAGTCAATACTTATTTGGGCATTTCTCTTGATTTTGTAAAATAATAATTTGAAAGTTAAGTATTTGCAATATATAAAATTTGGTCATGTTTGTATTATTGACTTAATTTCTTCCTTGTGCATATTAATTAAGATTTGCTATGACATTTTTCTTTCACTAACAAAATTAAATCATGGACTCTTTCATTGCGCATGAACTTTATTTCTTAGACTGACTTGTGCTACACTTACAAAACATGAATAATAAAAGTATTTATAAAATGGCCTTAAGATCGATGTTAGTGATTATCATGGTGAATCATCAGCTATTCAGATTTAACTACATCATTGTTCACATTTTTTTGATATCTACTTTTTGTATCAATATTTCTGTTATTAACGATTTACTATTAATTCTTGGACATTCTTATTCGTACTTGGTACCATTTTGTTAGACTGATAGGGATGATCAAAAGGCTAGAAACGTCTCCAAGATTTTACTCCATATAAATAGGTGTACATGGTTACAATCTAACATATTAAACTACACACCCGTGAGAAAACAAAAAGTGGATCCTATTTACAATTTTGAGTACAAGTAGCTAATCATCTCGTGCGACTCGGGTTTTGCTATAAAATTGTTGTATGATTTATAATTTTTTGAAATATAATATATTAATATATTAATTATAATAATAATAATTAATAATGTGTACGATAATATTTACAAAAAAAATATATTTTTTGTAAAAATATATTACATAACTAATAGTATATAACTAATTATTGATGCAAAATTAAAAAATCTACGGTAACAGTTTTTCTATTTATATAGTATAAACGATACTCACTCAATTCTTAAAAAGATAAGCAAAATATATTTTTCACACATATTAAAAAAAAGTAAGGTAAAGAAAATAGAATAAAAAAAAATTCAAATTTATCCTTGGGGATCCTACAAGATTATATAAATAGATGAGTAATTTTATTTTTTTATACTTATGGACCTCACTAAATTAATGACATACTTAACTTTCACTTTATGTAACTTAGCTCATCATTTTGAGAACAAAAAAAATGTACCTTTAATCATCCTTTTAAGGATAGAGTAATATTTATCTTTATATTAATAATTCATTTCTTTATATATATTCATTTATTTATGTAATAGTAAAATCTTATTTAAACCCAAATAGTTATATTAATGTAATTTAATAACAAAAAATTATTATATATTGAAATTTTGTTGTTGGAAAGAATATGAATTTTAAATAACACTAACAAAATTTTAAAATGTATGAGTTTTAGAGATAGTGGTTAGTAGGTAATTTTGATAGTAAGAATGTAGATTGAAATATTCTAAAATCAAATAAAAGATGAAAAATAATTTCTTTTCCAAGATTTCAGGGTTGAAGTTTTAAGGTTGAATTAAATACCATTTTTTACTATTAAATATACTAGCTCATGATCCCTCTTATAAAATTGTTGTATTATTTATATTTATTATTTATTATATTGTACTATTATATTAAGTATAATAATAATAGATTAATATTGTGTATGATGATTGTTATATTAAAAAATTCTTCTAAAAATATATTATTTAACTAATAATGTATAACTAATTATTGATAAAAAAATAAATAAATTTAAAAATATACAATAATAGTTCATCTATTTATATAATATAAATCATAGTATTTATTTTTAAATTAATAATTTATTTGTTTATATATTCATTTATTTATCTATTTTTAAATTATAGGGTTGAGAGAATATTTTGTGCTATTAATATATATATATATATATATATATATATATATATATATATATATATATATATATATAGATGTTGCTTAATTTCATTTTCATTGACATCGTAATAAAGATGATATATAAAACCAAAAAGTGATGCTAGGAGTTTTAAATTTTTGGTTTCAAAAAGTGTCTCAAATGATGTGTTATTATAACATTATGTGATTGACTATGATATAAATTATTATTAAAATATTCAATATCATGTCATTTGAGACACATTAGAGACAAAAAAATTTGAGACTCAAAATTTCTTGTAAGTAAACCTTAGGTGTGGAACAACAAATAATTTCCAAATGGTAAGCATGTATAGTAGCTTTCTTTTTACAAGTTTATTAGCATCCTTATTTACTTGAATCATCTCTTTCCTCCCCTATTATATTATGTCAATCATCTCTAATGCAGATTTCACAAAATTTTCAAATTCTTAATTAGGAATAAAAAAACTCAATACTCTTATAGTGCGTATGTAGTTGCTAAAACATATCTCTCTCTCTCTCTCACACACACATATATATATATGTATGTATGTATGTGTGAAAGAGAGGAGAGTTGGAGGAGAGGTACATAGATGGAGAGAATCTTCTTAGTTCTAAGTTGTTGCTACACTTGCCCACTTAAAACCATTGAAACGCAGACCTTAATTAATTAACGTGTTTCTATATCAATCAAGAGTTATTGACTTCTTCCTTTTGTTCCAAAGTCCAACGTAGGTGTCATGCATTTGAAAAAAGAAAAGAAAAGCTAAGGCCGCGATAATCATATCTCATAATACGCAAACATTAGAATTAACAACCAATAAAATAATTAGTGATTTGTTTTAAAGGATGGTTATGTGTTAAAGTGTTCATGGAAGGTTTCAAAAGAAAATTAGCTATAGATTATAAGAAATTATGTCGTCCACTCCGTTTCACCTCTAGCTAAGTGCGTACGTTAAGGTGGTGTGAAGGGAGTAGAAGCCCTAGTCGTTTTTTTCCATCCCTAAAAATCTTCAAGTCTTTACCACGGAATATAACATTTTAAGCGCTTACATATAGAAATGCATTCATACGTAAAGTTTATGTTAGGATCGTCTTGTACGTAGTAATATATTTAAACCTCACCTTAAGTGAATATAACTTCACAAATCATGTTCAAAAATATAATTATATATCATTTTAGGGTGTATATACACGAACACTCAAAAGTTTAAACCCATATGCATAAAGTTTTGATATTTTTGCTCCAACCCCCTCAAAGTTTATGTAAAAAACTTAGGTATAAAAAGTCAAAATTGATATGAATCTATTTTATTTTTGTATAAAATTATTAATATTATAATCCATCTAAAAATTACTAGCTAGTATATACTATGAGAGTTATTGTTTTCAAAATTTAAATAAATCATATCAATTTTAAATTTAAAAATGATACAAATTAACTTGTAAAAAGTCAATAATTATTTTCTATTTAAGAATGAAGAAAGTACGTATACTACTCTTTGAAAAAAAAGAAAGCAAAAACATAGGTTCATCTGTAAATATATCCTTCTCTTGATTCTGTTTTGTTTTTATATTAATTAAGTTTTAATAGTAAAATTTATATTTGAGCATGCCTTAGTACATCCGGGCCCCTCAGAATTCTTGGCTTTAATTCGTCTTTGCTGACAGGAAATTTAATTACCACATACTTTCTAGATCTGTTCCAAAATTAAGGATACAATTACGACAGTATATTAAACTTTAAAATTGGTATGACTTATAAAAGTTTAGAATGAAATAAATTTTGTGATTAATAGTTTTTGTTATATATTATACAATTATAATAATTGTATTAACTAAAATTAAATAAATTCACATCAATTTGAAGTTTAATATATCGTTGTTTAACTTCAACAATCAAATTATATTTTTAATTTTGAAACGGAGAGAGTATAAAGTTTCATTTTTAATATCTAGTTCTTTATACATTTGATTAAGAGTAGGGTACAACTCAATTTTTTTTTTCCTAAAAACTTATTAGCTATGGAATTATGAAATCAAATGCCTTAACTGTCAAAGAAAAAATCATTGTAAACATAAAAAAGAAATATTGCAACTTAATTTGTAGAGCTTTTTCTTCATCATCCCAATTAGTAACCTTTGTTTGTTTGGTACCAAATAACTCCTCCAGTCAATGACAAGTCTATATTAGCAATGTGAAACCAAATAAAATTGTCTAGTTATATATTTTTCAAACTCACCGTCCTTCAATTCCCGAACCGGCATTTTTCTAATAGGAATTGATTGAGGGGACGCTTGTAAATTTTCCTCGTAATTTCAATTAGTCAGCAGATAGATGTTGAAATTTTCCTTGATTGACCGTGCATGTTTTAAAAAAATTTGAATTAAAGAAGTCAATTATATATATCAAGTCTAGATGATGATTCATAGGGTGCAAAGGGTATATTAATTAATTCATCGTATATTAATTAATTCATCAACTTATGGATATAGAAAGTTCTTTTTTCTTACTGATCTTGATTTTCTTTTCTTTTTTCAAACTGCTGATCATGAGGATTATAATGTAGCAAGGAAAGAGAAATTATAATCTCAACTTTAAATTTTTAATAAATTTATATATATATTAATTAATGTATCTACTCGTAACAAAAGTTGATGGTCTAGTCGTAATATAAATCTTTTCCGAATCTTGATTGTTGAATAAAAGTTATACATGCATGTTATGTATCATACAACATTACTTAATTTAAGGGGCTTTTAGTTGTTTTTGTTTTTTTCTTCTTCTTTTCTCGTATGTTTCTGTTAATTGCAATTTTTTTATATGAGTTTTGATTAATTTTGGGATTGATTTAGATTTATTAATTGATTGAATTTAAGTTAAATTAAAAGTGTATTTGATAGTCTACTATAAGGAGATTAAGAGAGAGCAATATATAGTTCGAGTAGGAATTATATATTATATTTTAATTGTATCCAAAATTAGATATATGAAAAGGTTCATTGTTTTAAAAAAACTATTTTCTTTAAGTCCCACATTGAGAAGGAATAAAACTATTTAATACTTTATAAATATAAGTGGAATAGTTTAATTCACTTGTGGCACTAAAGTAAAGGCTTGGATCTCGTCACAATGACGCACTGCGCATCGTTGCTAGGAGCCTCGCTCGACCCGAGCTATGAACCTATCTTTTTAGACAGGGGTCGAACCAGATTATGGATCTTATTCATAATTAAATTGTTTTGTGTTTAATTACTCTAGATACCAAGGGTTTAAAACCGTCATAAACTGACTTGTGTTAAATCAAGTGATAATTACAAAATTTATTTTGTAACTGTTGCTTTATATTATATACAAAGTTTCAGTTTTGATTAGTTTTAAGTAACTGAGCATTCTTCATCTTCTTTCTCTAATCAACCTTTACAAAATAGCACATATTGAGATTCATCAGTGAGTTGTTATCACTGTGAATATATAAGTTTGACATATATCCTGGAGGTATATTGCCAATAGTCTTTAGCAAACTTTTGTGGTGAGACAAGAAACACTTTAAGGACAGAAATTATCCGTATCAATCCTTTTCATTCATATTATTCTGTATCTTTCTCATCTTTCAGTTTCTTAATTATTTCTTATTGAATTACAATACAAACTATTATTGATAAATAATGTCAAAGTCCTAATTATAACCTATATACGTGACAAACTTGAGACTTTCATGGCGCAGAGAGATTTAGATCCGGTCGGAAACTTAATATATGTTTCGTAGTAACAACTTACAGCCTTGTCACTGAAGTTTAATTTGTATTTAAGTGCCTGTTCATGTGATAGACGTACATAAAATAAGGCTGTAAAATAAATTAAATAATTCGGACTCGATTTGTATTTGCTCGACTAAAAATTCAATTCAAGTTCGACTCGAGATATAAATGATTTAAATGAACAAATTTTAAAGTTCGATAAATTATTCGAACATCTTCAAATTGTAATTTTTTATTTGATACTCGGATCATATTCGCTCGAAAAATTCAAACTGTTCGAGCTCGATTTGAGATCGTGTTCGATTTGGTAGTTAAACGAGTCTCAATCAGACATTCTTTCATACTCGATAAATTTTGTGAACCAAATATGAATAACTCAATACTCGCTCGACTCGATTCATTTACATCCCTATTTAAAAGACACTAAACACAAGTCTACATCTATTTTAGTCTTAACTAATTAAGGCGGCCTAATTTCATTGTGAGCAGTTGGCCAACTCCAATAATACATTTGTTCCAAAATTAAAAATATATTTTAATTTTTTTAATGTCAATGCATAAAATTTTAAAATTCAAAATAGATATAAAGTTATTTAATTTACAAACAAATATAACAATTGTAAAGTACGTAATTATAAAACACTATTAATTATTATATTTGTTGTTTTCAAAACTTGAATGAAATCATATCAATTTTGAGTTTTAAGATTTTATAAATTGACTCTAAAAATTTAAAATATATCTTTAATTTTAAAATGGATAAAATAATATTTGTGGTACATATTATGCATGTGCGTGCAATTAAATAAATAAATAAAATTTAAATAAGAGTTATAAAATATGAGAGAGTTTTTAGGAATAAAGAGTAAACGAGAAAGAAAATTTTAAAAGTGACGCACTTTCAAAAAAAAACAATCAATTTTCTGCTTCCCTTTAATAATATACTAGTCACTGGGTGCGCGTGCAACATAAAAAAATTCATCTATAAAAAAAAATTGCCTACAGATTTGTTTTGAGAGTGTTATTAGTATTTTGGTAGTTTTGAGGGAATTACATAGAGGCGTACGTAAGATAAAAAGAGAGAGGAAGTTGGGGAGAAAAAAATAGAAATGAGATAATGTATTGTTTTTCAGGAAAAATGTGACATAATTATTTTTCTTTCTCAACCTTAATTATAACATACTAGTTACTTGACGCACATAATTATGTATATAAATAAAAATATATATAAAATTAAAATTTAATGAATAAGAAAAATTAGGAGAGATAGATAATGGGGTGAAAATCAAAGAGTCTAAAATAATTACCCCAATTTTCTCTTCCTGGGTAGTTATAAATCTTGTAGATCATCTCCATGGAGGCGGTGAAGGGAGGGCCCCAATTGAAAAAAAAAATCCCACAACCCCTTGGGATTATATTGCACTTGAGAGATTAAGCAGAGTAAGGAATAAATATAATAATAATTTGTTTTTTTGTCATAGTAAATAAGAAGAAAAATAGAATTTATTTCTTTATTTTTATATAAAAAAAATAAGAGTAAGTTGTGAAATGTTTAATAATATAGATATGTATCTACATACCTGGTTTATTAATACAAAATTGTGCTTAAATTTTGGTACAAAACTACTAATGATCTTTGTCAATAAACTATTTTCATTCACAATATTTTTGTCAATTAACTATTTCATTAATAAATAAATAAAAATAATACATTGTTTTGGAACGTTATTACATCCAACTAAATGGACAACCACAACATTATTACTCCCTCCATTCCATTTTTTTAACCCATTTCCAAAAGTAGATAAACAATTACTATATTAATTTTAAACTATAAAGTTATATGAAATTCTTATCATGCATGTTATTACATATATTCTAATTAAACAGATTAAATATTAGTATCATGCCACAACTATTATATTTTTAACTACTATTAGAGATATATTTGGAAGAAAAAAAAGATCTTATAAAATTATCATTTTAAAAATATATATTTAATTTTAAAAAGGAGATAGTATATTATAAGACTACATTTGTCTCAAGTCAAAAGATTAATATTGACTTTTTAGAAGTCAATTTTAAACGGTTTCAAACTCGAAATTGATATGAATTAATTTAGTTTATGTTAATATAATTATGAATATCATAAATTACATAAAAAATATTACTAGTTATAAAATTTATTAATTACTTTTAAAATTTAAATGAATTTTACCAATTTTAAATTTTAAAATATCACAAATAAATTTTAAAAAAATTAATATTAATTTTATAATTCAAAACGAATACGAATACAAATACAAATACAAATACGAGGCTGGGTAACTGCTAAGCTTTTGCTTGGAACATGACTGCTAAGCTTGGACATAGATTAATTAATAAAATGGAAATGTTAAAGAAGTGTGATAAGATTTGACACGCGGATTGTAAATTATTTCCAGCAGCTAGCGCGTCTGAACTGAATGCTCCTTTTGACTTCTGCTTGACCGCATTTAACACTATACATGTATCTTCTCACCTTTTTATGCGATTCTAATTTGTAAGTACATGCACCTCTCTCTTTCATATATATATATGCATGTCTTTTTTCTCTGGGATGGTGGTAGGGTTCAGAATTTGGAGGTTTGCACATGGAATCTGGAATTATAGAAACACAAAGGAAGAAAAAGAGAAATTACAATTGATTTTCTGATAATAAGACATGTCGGGGTCCTATTTTTCTTGACTCTCTTGATACTAGCTACTTATTTCACGATCAAATTAAATTCTCAGACATGACGATGTTCATGCGCCTTTATTTGGTTATTTTTGTTCTCATATGCCTCTCAAATTTAATTTTACATTATGGTAACAGTTAAGCTTATAAAACAATGATTAATTATAATATTTTTCATTTGCAAAAATGTTAAAAGTATCAAACCATGCAAAAGTTATATATGATTGGGGAGGTTAACTCACGCACACAGTAGCAAGGGGTAAATTTATATATACCTGTTGATCAAAAGTTAGCAAACAAGGGGTGATTGGGGTCCATTGTGCTTTTTACATGAAAATATGATATTTTTATATAATTTTTTTCATTTAAATGGTAAACGGAACCTACATCTATGTAAGCGAGATTCATGTGAAAATATTATATTTTCATACGAAAATATCAATTTTCAAAAATTAACACAAGTTTAGCGCTCCAAAGATTAACACGAGTTTGGCAAAAAAAAAAAGAAAAGAAGAGGTTCATCTGTAAAATGCTCTTTTCCCCCTTGTGGCAGTAGAAATTTGGGAGATGATATTTCCACATTATTTTCTTATAATTCCACACGTAGGACCCACATATGTTAACCCAACTATTAAAACTTAACCGCAATACCAAATTCATTTTCCAAAACTACCCTCACCAAATACATAGCATAGCATAGATTGATTACTCCAATATCATTGTTTCAAGTGAATACAGAGACAACATTACTTAAAAAAAATTCCTGCTCAAGAATTGATATTACAGTAAAATTCAGACCAATGTTGAATCATCACACAGACAAATTCCAACTTGCGAACACACAGACCACTGTTGGATCATCAAATTCAGTTCCTTCAAAAGTCCAAACTGGCATCATAACATCTTCTCCACTGTTGGATCATCAAATTCAGTTTCTTCAAAAGTCCAAATTGATATCATGTAAACTTGCTACAGGTCCATCATCAGTCCAAATTTGGCACAAAAACTGTAGACATAGATGAACACAATAGGAAAATAAAAGCATTAAAAATGTGTTTACTTTTAAGACATTTAAATTATTTTTAAACAAAATACATTTGAAGCACCTTTTTTCTTTTTGAATGAGTTACAATAAGGATACATCAGACAGTCCACCACCTTGGTTAATACTGAAAGATCAGTTAAAAAAAAACTACACAGCATGGTCAGGGCATACTTCGACTAAATTCTTGTTTGCTTTTTTAGCTCCTACACAGAATGTTATGGGACAAGAGACTACAAATCTCTCTTGGAAACTTTTCCTTGTTGTTTTCTATCTTTCACTTTAAGTAATCAATTGTTTGTCTACAATTAAGTTTCATAGCTATTTGTGTATGTCAAATGAAGGGCTGGTGGTCAGTATGTGTCTGAGTGGTGCCTTGGTTCCAATATCATCAACTTATTTTTGCTAAAACTATCCTAATTTTAATTTTTGAGCATGTAACTTAAAGGAAGTACCAATATTTTTGTCCAAAACTAGGTGCGGCAAAGGCTATCTCAAAACAACAGTTGTGGATGTTAGCTTCCTAATTCCTATACATATATAACATCTAAGACATAATTATAGATATATTTAAACATTTACATATAAACATCATAATCACCAGACAACAATATTACTACACAAGTACATTCCATAAAGCCAAAAAAAAAAAACAAACAAACGCAGAAAATAAAATAAAATTTTTAACAGCGAATTGTTGTTTTTAACAGCGAATTGTTACACAAAATAAATGATTTCAACAGCCGACAACACAATACTTGGAGTTGATTTGACGGAGCACAAACTTAGAATTTGCTATAAGCATAAACTCGATTACAATTGAATGCGGATATTGAAAAACATCAAGCAAGCAGAAATCAACCAAAATCAGAGATTTCACTGACCTTAGGATGAAGATGATTACTAGATAGAGGTTTGGTTTATGTGAAATTCAAATACAAATATGATGACCAATACACTTTAGAAACGGAGAATACTAGCGCACCCAAAATACAAATCAAAACTCCAACCTTCAATTAACTTTTGGAATTGAAGAAATAGGATAAATCAAGCATACCAAAACCCCAACCCACAAGAAAATTTATTTGAGCACAGAGATGATACCTTGAATGAGAATGATGAGTTGTAAAGACAAGAAGAGAAGTCGTCGCCGCCGCGTTGTCGTCTAAAATTGCAGAAATCGAAATTGGGACTTTTTTTTCTTCTAAACTAGGGCAATAATGAGTGGGAGGAGAGAGAGGGGAAAGGGAGTAGTGAGGCGGAGGAGATTGGGAGAGGAGGAAGATGAGAAGGCAGGAGATTGAGAGAGGCAGCAGGAGATTGATGGAGAGAGAGGAGGCAGCAGATGCAGAGAGGAGGCGACTAGGCGAGGGTTAGCTGATGATAATTTTAGAAAATAAATTGTGTATTGTGGTTAAGTTTTAACAGTTGGGTTAAATATTGATCCTACGTGTGGAATTATAAGAAATTGATGTGGAAATAGCGGCTCCTTATAAGTTTTGGTTTTTAGAAGATAATAGGTAGGGTACTGTATTTAGCAGTCACAAAAGTTCTTGAAGGCTGCATGCGCGGTATATCTTTTGCCTTTTCTAGTAAATTGTTCGGTCCAGTAGCATATTTTAGTAGGAAAAAGACGAGTAATCAGCGTTGTGTTACTTATTCCTGTGTGTAGGTAAGAATTAATTTCAAAAAAGCTTTTAATATCTATTTATTTTAAGTCAAAATGCTATAAACAAACTGCTTATAATTTGTAGAATTTTACATTATTAGCTATTATTTGTTTGTTTATTATTTCTGGATTCGGTTAGGATAAAGTTGACAATAATTTCACCGCAGTACGTAAGTTCATATATATACATTTTCATTGCATAGGTTATAAAAAATGTTGTATTAATTAACCAATACATTTTTTATAACACATGTAATAAAAAATTATAGAACTTATTATAATGAAGTTAGTGTTAATTTTATCTCAACCGGATTCGTTATTTCTTGTACAGGGAAGCACGCAATATTTGGAAGAGTATGTAGAGGAATGGAAATTGTTAAGAGACTTGGTAGCGTTCAAACAGATAACAATGATAGGTATATATGTTACTTATCAAAGACTAAATTGAAGAGACAGATATATTCTTTCTTTGACTTTAGGATGAATTTTCTTCTCATGAAGAAGCGTGGGAATCATTTCTTTCACCCCGCAAAGATCAGGTCTGCAACTCGTCCGTAGTCTATAAAAAAATGGATTGTTGGCGCCGCTCTGTTCAACATTGTCTTCTGCCCCCAACTTATTTATAATTTGGAGGTGCGGACTCATTCGGTAGCACTTGTGATGCCATAAGTAATTAAAAACATAAGTCAATGTTTAGGTAAAGAAATAACTAAAAAAATTGTTGTTAATAGTGTTTACGGCTGGTCTGCATTAGAGTTGAATGGTTCCGCATGTTCTCAACATTGAAGAATTATATATTTGGTGTTTTCACACATTTTTTATTTATTCTCAAAGTGGATTTTAATTTTGTAGTGAAGGTAGATTTATTTTATATTGGTGCATGGGCGGTGTGGACCTAATTACTCATTTTATTTTTAATTTAATGTTGCAGTTTTTAACAAACATTAATTGGCACCCGATTGAATATTTAGTTTAATGCTATTTATATTTTGATTTGATCCAGACCCATCCATATATGTGAAGATTCTTCGGGCAATAGTCAAAGTTTGACACTTTGATATTGCAAATGCTTTAGAGCTGCAGAAATGGTGATATGATACGCCTGTTGAGGTTCTGATATTTTCTGCGATGCTCTTAAAGAATGTGAGCCTCTATGTTAGATTCCATTAGTCAATGGCTTCCACTGCCGCAAGTGATTAAACCATTTATAAAGTATCATTTGTTATAAAATTCTTTATATTTAAACTTGCATGAATTCACATTGATTTAAATAGTACTAGCCCATTTACTCTAATATTAAAATTTAAGCAATATTATCTTGTTTATTTTAATATTAAATTCGCATTAGTTTTATTGGCATGTTGGGATTAGCTCACACTTCTGCGAGTCCGATTAATGGTTGCTACGACAAGGTAGTTGAGGGTCTCGTTCTCCAATGAGCAAACGGTTGTCCAGCTCGCCTGGCGAGGGTTGCAAGGGAGCAGCGCCTCCTGCAAGCCAATTAAGCGCAAGGTATAATTGGACTTGGAGATTTATTAGTAGTCCGGTCTTGAGTTTTACCAACGTACTAGACTTGAGCCCATGTTACAGCAGTTAAAGTTTTCTAGCTAATTACTATAAAATATTATTTGGTGTATTGATCGTTGTAGAGCATATGAGACATCTAATGAATATATCGGACAAGCAACACTAGCCAAATTTGTGAACCTGAATATATCGCGTATTCTTTTTATTTCATTCTTTTCGTGTGATTGATTTTAAATTCTAACAATATTTTTATTATAATTATATATACATATATATATATATATATTATTGGATGAAATAATTAATATTTATTTTTGGACTTCAAATTTGAATCATATAATTGTTCATTGTGTTATATTTTCAATTATTTATTACAATGTTAGTATTAGGTAAGATGATATTAGTAAAGAAATTGCTTTATCTTAAAACTAAATTATATATGTAATAATACACTTTTACTTATTCTTAACTAACAAAAATTCTATTTAAATTGTAAAAATTATTGTTCTTTTAATATTAATAATAGATTGAAATTAGGTAAGATGAATATCATAAAATTATATTATACTTTTAATAATAGTATTAGTAAGTTCTCGTCAACTCCCGAGTAATCATCTCTTTTCCTATTTTTTTTTTCCTTTAAGAATTGAAGTCTCGACCTCATTTCAGAACTTTCTAATGTTCACCACCATCGTTTTATATAGCATACTCAAAGATCAATTTATTAATTATTATTTTGTTTGAAGTAAAAAAAGATAGATTTTGACATTTTCTTTTGAATATATTTTAATTACTCAAAAAAGTTAGTGTAAAAAGTATGAGTATGTGACTCGACAAATCTCAATAGATCGATGTAAAAGTTAAAATGAACTTGGTTTATAGATAAAAACTGTTTATTAACATAAATAGCCCATCAACATAAATTATCATTTGACTCAAAAATTGACATGCATGTCTATAGCTGCTACAATTATTGATCCATCAAAGCAAATTTAGCAAGAGAAACTTGGGTTAACACAGGTGCATTTAAATATTCCTAAAGCGGCATCGATATATATACATACATACAACTTCCCTCCCCTTGTTGTTTGATTTTTTTTTTTTTTTGCTAAATTGTTGTTGTGCATGGGAAGCTTTTTATTAATTACTTGCTGATTAATTTGCATGATGTTGATCGATATGTTTTTTGTGGGGTTTTTGATTATTGATTATTCAATATGCATGAAAATAAGGATTGTGATTTGTGGGCCCATGTGCAAATTAGGGTTCATGTGACCTAATTAAATGTACAAATTAGGGTTTACAAAAACCTAATTAAATGCATTAGACCCGGGGAAGTCTCCACGGGTTCCAAGGCAGAAGACTCGTGGATGCGACCTATTTTGGGAATTGATTGAGGGATTGGATTGGCGGCTAGAAGAACAGGGCAATTTGGGCATTACTTTGATGATTAAAGGGCATTTCTGGAATTTCTCCTTTAAAACATAATTAAAGGGTATTTCGGGAATTTCCCTTAAAACATGTGCCTGGCATGTGACTATTTCCCAGGAAAACTCTATAAATAGCCCCTCTATTCTGAGAAAAGGGGATGGCTTTCAAGACATTACACTAAGACTCTTGGAAGCTCATCACACTAGAAACTCGCTCACAACTCGAAGACTCTAGAAGGCTCTTGGAATCCCTGCTACCCTAACCCGGTTTCCGGATTCTAGGAGTTCTGCCACGTGTCATTGGAGTAATTGCCCACCTGTTCTTCTCCCCTCTTCAATCAATCAATCAATTCCGTGCTCTTCGTGGATTTCTCTCCTCTCCAGCCAATACGAAACCCTAACCCTAGCAAGGTGTAATTTTCTTACCTACATTTATTTGGCGACTCTGCTGGGGAGGTGTAGAATTCGTGAAGGGTATGCCCACAACTCGAAGTGGGAGAATTACAGGAAGAGCTTCACCGACAACAAGTATCACTTCACCAGATCCGATTTCAAGGCAAGTGAATCCAGTGCTCCAAAGCGCGAATTTGGATTTTGATCAACCTATCTTAGAAGACGTTTCGGAAGGAAGCTCAACATTACCTCAAATGGCTGATCAACAACAAACCAGCGCTAGACAGACAAGCGCAGGAAGGCAAGGTGAGAAAGTAACTGGAGCGCAAACGACTGCGAATGCTGTGCAGATGGAGATGCTCAAGGCATTACAGGAGGCACGAGAAGGCCAAGGGATGATGATGGCCATGATGTTGGAAATGCAAAGGAAGCAGGAAGAGATGGAGAATTTCCGCCAGTAATTGATGCAAATCCCCACTTTCAAGGCTATGTTCCCAGGAAGTTCGCAGGGGGAATGAGCAGAAGTGGAGGACAACAGCAACAACAAAGAGAATCCGACTGTGCCTCCAACAACGGAGAGTCAGCCGATTCCAATCATCCACTTGGAGCTCCAAAACAGCGGTGATGTGCCACAACTCAGATTGGAAGTGAGTCAACCTCAGCCCAACATCGTCCCGCCCACTCTCCCAGCATTTTCACAAGTGCAGATACCGACCATCCCGAGTCACATCCAACGAACAAGTCGACAAACACCGCCGATGCAAACTGTGCAGGATGCAAGTGTACACCAGCCAGTTTCCTTACCATACGTACCACCTATGCATCAATATATTACAGCCCCTCAAAGAGTCCATACCACGAGCCAGTATGTGACAAAGGATGATATAATCGATGTGATCAATCAATTTCGCAAGCAGACATCCCGACCTTCAGCGTTGGACTTTACTCCACCCTATCCGGCACATGTGCGGAGACAACCGTACCCGGCAGGGTATATTGAGCACCCCCCGCAGTTCTCAAAGTATAACGGGGAGAAAGGGAATGCCAGGGAGCATATTGCCAGGTTCGTGGAGTCGATGTCTCCATGGTTGGGTTATGATGAGGTGAATAACCATAATTTGTTGATGAGGGAATTTAACAAGACTTTGACGGATAGTGCCTTCAGTTGGTACTACAATTTGGAGAAGGGATCAGTCCATGATTGGGATGATCTGAAATTGCAATTTTTTAAGAAATTTTTCTATGTGCAAAAACAGGTAACTATTGTAGAACTGATGCGATTTGAGCAGAAGCCGAATGAGGAGCTGTCAGATTATGTGGACAGATTCAGGGCCCAAGCACAAAAGTGTGCCGAGCCAATTGAAGAGAAGAACTTGGTTAGCATATGCAACAATGGTGCTCTAGACTCCTTCAAGCCCCATCTCATTACAAAGGCCTGTGATTTATTTGCAACCCTCTCATCCTTCGCACAAGATTTGGGAGGAATCGTGACAGTTCCCATCAACCATGCGATGGTTACATGGAAGGGTAAGAGAACAGCAACTGTGGCTTTGGCTGACTCTCAGTCAAACCCACAAGGGGGCAAGAGGGAGAAGAATGAGCGAAATTTTGAACAAAGTAAAGAAAAACTTGGGGGCAAGTATACCAGGATGTCAGTTCCAGAGGCTATCACATGCAGTGAGAAGGCATTCAGGGGCCTGTACGAACAATGGGTTGAGCACGGAGTGGTGAAACCCCCAACGCCTAAATTTGTGGTGACGGAAGAGATGAAAAGAAGACCAGATTTCTGTGTGTACCACCAGTATGCAGGACATTCCACTATGGATTGTTACAGTATGCGGAGGATATACCATGAGAAGCTGGCAGCCGGAGAAATCGAACTGTGAAAAGAAAAGCACCATGTATGAAAAGCCACTTCCAAACCACAAAGGAAAAGAAACATGCAACATTATTACCCAGGGTGTAGCCCAAGAGGTCGGAAAAAAAATAAAAAAAAAAAAAAAAAAAAAAAAAAAAAAAAAAAATCAAGAGTATCCCTTGCCAAGAAATTGGATGACCAAGGGAGGAGACACAAGAATTGACGAATTAAAAATCCACCCACGATGGTGGTCAAGTCCTCGTGGATTGCACTTGTCAAGAAATTGGATGACCAAGTGACGAGGCATGCAACTTAAGCCCTTATGAAACCCTATACGCCAAACAATTGGCACGACGTACCAAGGGATAAGGCACAAAGTTATACTTTCAACTTTAAAAGTAATCGAGGCACCTGATTATAAGTCCTCAAAGTTGTACTTTCAAATTTAAAAGTAATCGAGGCACCTGATTATAAGTCCTCAAAGTTATACTTTCAACTTTAAAAGTAATCGAGGCACCTGACTATAAGTCCTCAAAGTTATACTTTCAACTCTAAAAGTAATCGAGGCACCTGACTATAAGCCCTCAAACCCGAGAAAGTTACACTTTATCTCTAAAAGTGGCGAACGTTATGCTTTATCCGACAAAAGCAAAATCTATTATTATTATGAAATTTTTTGAAACATTGTGCTTTTCAATATGATTATTAATAAAAATGTCAAACTTTCACTTATACTTGGATATTCTTTGATTTTAAAAGTATGGATTCAAGTGTTAGTTTGCGAGAAATCGAAAAATTGCATGTTTACTCTCATTATTATGAATATTGTTGTCTTGGAGTATTAATTTGAATAACTTATGATTCAATACTAAACATTGGGTCTTAAGGAAAAAATTCAAGTTAAAGACAATCACTAATGCTAAAGAAACTCTACTATGATAAATGACATATAAATGAGTTCTTTGATACAGGAAATAACAAAAAGCTACAAAAAGCCATACCTAGAAGTGAGGAAATCCAGCCCCGCACGAGAAAATATTCATCGGGAGAGGAGCTGCACAAATCACGGGCTTAGAGAATGCATGTAGCTCCACGACATCTTTGTTATTGGGTGGATAGTCGAGGTCACTAAAAGGCGAGGTGGCAGAATCAAGATGAAGAAAGCGAGCTCCTCAACGGGCAAAGAAAGTAAAGCATCGATGCCCCACCCAAAGAACTCGCAACTATACCCTCCCTTTTAGGTGAAGCCTCGGGAGAATCCTTCTGGGGAGGATGGAAATCAACCATAGGTTTCGCAGGATTCCCCCTCGGGGGAGGAGGATTAACTGTCATAATAGCATCAGCATCAACATGGGTGTCACCGGTACCCTCCAAGCTGTCATGAGAAGACGTTATATGTGGGCGTGACGATGGAACTGTACTAACCATAGCAGGACCTAAGCCTACATCAGACATGAAATCGTCAACATTAAGGCTGACACGATCATCATGAGGTGAGGAGGACTTGACAACAATCATGTTATGTCAGCGAGGTTCACCAGTAGTGGAGGTCGCCACCTCACTTGCCGTATCCATGCGAAATCCAATGGGAATATCATTATCATCCTCATTATCATCATCATCATCATCATCCTTGACAATTTAAAAACAAGGATCCTCGGCTTTACTCTAGAGCAAGTACATCTCATCTCCCCGACAGCACAGGATCCTGGGGGAGGAACTCGAGGAGGTACCCGAGATGAAGTCTGAAAGGATTGTGTCATCATGAAATCATGAAGTATAATGGTCAGTCCGCCTGAAAACTTCTATCAAGCATGCAACGCACTTGGTATCTCTATGCACATGCGGGGAATGCGATCGGAATAGGGGAAGTCGTCCCAACCTTCGCAAGCCGCGACATAAAGAAACAAGCTTTTTTGCCTTTCCACAATCATTGACGAAGGGAGTTACCCTAGAAGTCTTCAAGTCTTCAGAGCATCCGGTACACGAGGCCTGCAAGTAAGGAAGACCCCACATGAGGATACTAAGGATGTCAAGTAAAGCATATGCGCTTGAGGAGGCTTACCATAACAAGAGGAGAATCTGAGATTTTCACTTGAGAATACCTGAAAAGAAGAAGAAATGAAGTCAGGGAAGTATCAAAATTACAATTATGAAAGAAAAATAAGATTTGAGATTTTTCCAAAAAACTTCGGACAGCCAAAATGCATCCTTCGGAGCCATTTTTTGGATTATTTTGATATATATCATGGCCGTTGGCCATGACTTTTGAAGTGCTCGTCGATACGGTCGTTTTGATATATTATGGGCCCTGAGACTCCAAACGGAACAAAAGTTATGGTCAAAACAATGATCACGCTTCCCAATGTGCAAATTTTGATACATTTTCTCCTAAGGTTCGCCCCCTAGGGTTCGGCCCCCTAGGGTTCGGCTCCCTTAGGATTCGGCCCCCCTAAGGATTGGTCTCCTGCAAAAAAAAAAAAATGGCTTGGTAGGGTTCGGCCACCTAGGGTTCGGCCCCTAGGGTTCGCCCCCCCTAGGGTTCGGCCAGGCCGCAAAAAAAAAAAAAAAATTGCTTGGCTCAATTTCCCCTATAGGGTTCGTTCGGCCACCTATAGGGTTCGTCCCCCTAAGGGGATTTCTATTGTGTACCTTGGAAATTCTGACGCTCCACAAATCAATGTTTTCGGAACGAATGCTTCTTTGTCATAATAAATATTGTATTTTTCTTTATTATCCGAGGGAACCCTACCGAGATATGATCCAAGTAACGGGGCTCGGAAGACAAAAGAAAAGCTACAATGACCTGAGAAGAAACGTAGGAGAAACAAGTCAAGATGAAGTTCGGAAGAAAGTACTCAAATAAACTAAAAACTTGAAAGAAAAAGAAGAAGGAAGAATGATCCTATATGGTTCAACCCTTAGGTTTTGGCCTTATAGGGTGGAATTGTTTTTTTTTTACCTCTTTTCTAAGATGAGGAACGATTGCTTGACGACTTCTTGGTGATCTTCGGACTTGATGGAGGAGAGAAGCAACCTTTATTTTCCTCTTAAGGAAGATTTCGAAATATAAAGATAAGTTTATTTGAGCTTATTTTTTTAAATAAACATATATATTTTCGAAAATTTGTTTAGATTTGGTGTTCTAATAGAATTTCAAAATATATATATATATATATATATATATATATATATATTCGATATCTGATATTTTATTCCTAACAGTAGGACATTCGATATCTGATATTTTATTCCTAACAGTAGGACAATTTCGAAATTATATATATATATATATATATATATATTGACTGTTTGATTTTCTTAAGGGAAAAGATCTTGCTTTATAAAATTTTAATAAAGGAAGATTTTGTTTCTAAATAATAAAATACGATTTGATTATTGGATTTTATTTAATGATATCTGATGATCTTCCTTGTTTTAATTCTCAGAAAATAAGGAAATAAATATTGAGCAAAATGAGGAAGCTTTCAGATGATCTACCAAGAGTTTCAAGGAAGAGCCCTTCTAGGTCTTGCCTCCTTAGGGTTTAACCCTAATGGTTTGGCCCCTAGGGATTCCCTCTTCTAGAACTCTAAACTTCAAGACTTGAACAAGGGGAGTCACACAAAATCATTCGAAAGCTTGGAGTATTTTGCACGAGCGTCTCTCAGGAATCGTGACTCTCGCGCAGGGGGCAAATGTGGGCCCATGTGCAAATTAGGGTTCATGTGACCTAATTAAATGTACAAATTAGGGTTTACAAAAACCTAATTAAATGCGTTAGACCCGGGGAAGTCTCCACGGGTTTCAAGGCAGAAGACTCGTGGATGCGACCTATTTTGGGAATTGATTGAGGGATTGGATTGGCGGCTAGAAGAACAGGGCAATTTGGGCATTACTTTGATGATTAAAGGGCATTTCTGGAATTTCTCCTTTAAAACATAATTAAAGGGTATTTCGGGAATTTCCCTTAAAACATGTGTCTGGCATGTGACTATTTCCCAGGAAAACTCTATAAATAGCCCCTCTATTCTGAGAAAAGGGGATGGCTTTCAAGACATTACACTAAGACTCTTGGAAGCTCATCACACTAGAAACTCGCTCACAACTCGAAGACTCTAGAAGGCTCTTGGAATCCCTGCTACCCTAACCCGGTTTCCGGATTCTAGGAGTTCTGCCACGTGTCATTGGAGTAATTGCCCACCTGTTCTTCTCCCCTCTTCAATCAATCAATCAATTCCGTGCTCTTCGTGGATTTCTCTACTCTCCAGCCAATACGAAACCCTAACCCTAGCAAGGTGTAATTTCCTTACCTACATGATTATATATATCTACATATTTAAGTCTATACAAGTTCTGCAAACAGATCAATGCGACTAATGACGTGTGGTTGAGATTTTAGAAATAACATTTATTTATTTATTTACCTTTTCACTGTTTTTCCTTCAAAATTGTGTTTTATATATATATATATATATATATATATATATATATATATATATATTATCAATGAGTTACGTCGAGTCTATACAGTCTAAATGCATTTAATAAGTCATTTTTTTTTAAAAGATTGATCACTGATTATTATATGACTATGATATAGTACTAATATTATATTAATTTACATGTTGAGCTTCTTGAGAATTACGCCTTGATTGGTTTACTTGTTTTACTTGGAATAAAGCAAAAGATATATGTTTTTTCTCCTCCAAAAAAAATTTTCTTCTCAAAAATATTTTTTCTTCAAAATTTAGCTACAAAATAAAGCTCTTCAGCATGAGTTTTAAATTCAAGGATTTCATTTATCATTTTTAAACAAATACATGTTGATATATCAAAGAATGTTTGAAATCCAGTTTTTCTGCATATATATATATATATATATATATATATATATATATATGAAAGAATCTCGATGTGTTTATAAAAAAAATAAGAGAAGAAAACTTGATGAGAGCCAATAAGCATATCACATCAACTACGAATTAATTTAGGTTACTGATTAAGTCACACATCACACCTTCACTAGCTAGATAATATTATACAGAAAATGGAAAGAACAAACCCTAAAACATAAAATACTCCTGATTTCCACTGCTAGCTTTGTCTGGTCAACCGGCCAAACAGAGAAGAGAAAGACTATGGAGATGGAACAGAGAAAATGAAAATTCAAAAGTTAGTTAATTATAAATACTACATTTTTTCCTTCTGACAAAAGATTACTCATACTTTTTTGTTGACTTTTCTCCAAATATTAATATTTACACAACACACACAATGTGTTCTGAAAACAAATCGTGCATGTCTAAGTGCGTATCATGTAAATGATTATGCTTGGCTCAACTAAACATGGGTTCCCAGTCCCCGTCCCAGTCCATCATCGGTAGATCATCAGCATCCAAATGATTAAAAGGATCGGTATTATTATTATTATTATTATTATTATTATTATTATTATTATTATTATTATTAGATTGGCCTCCTGAGGATGAGCTATGATCATGATCATCTGCTGGTGATGAGCTTCTCATCATCATCATGTTTTGATTTTGATGATAATCAGCAGATACAGAGGTTGTTCCGGCCTCAACTGCTCCTCCTTGCGCTATCGTCAGTACCCCGGAGGGTCTTCTGTCAAATGATCGCAAACATTTTGTTCTTTTGTACACTCGGCACAAACTGAGTTCTTGCCTCAACTGCATATATTTTATAAATATATATATATATATTACAAAATAGAATGAGTTAAGAAATTAATTATGATATACTGATTTTAATTTGCCAACAGAATACTAGCTACTATATAAAAAGGGATGCATGCATGTGTAAGTAGACACGAAATCTTTTATTTAAACCTATACTATTAGTTTGCCCTAATTAATATTGGCTTCTACAAATTAATTTGAAGTTTATATATATATATATATATATATATATATATATATATATATATATATATATATATATATAGTCTCATATTCACCTGTGGAGTTGAACTAGTAGTTGAAGTTGAGGAGGAATTAGGAGGTTGATGATGATCATTAGTGGTGGCTGCAGCTTTGTACTCGTTCATCTTCCATTCGGTCTTGGTTCCGTTTGGAGCTCTACCTTTGTAGAAAACCATGGTTCTCTTCATACCAATCACTCGGTTATCATGAGAAGAGTAAACAAAACCCGGAGATCCAGTTGCTTTCCAATGTCCTGATGCTGTCAGACGGTTTGGTCTTCCTCCTCGAGCTTCTTTATCTTGTCTTGGGATAAAGAAAAACCATTGCTCAGGATCTCCCTGGCAAAACTCTCCTGCATATTCTGTACGTGCGAAATTCATAATCACTTAAATTGTAAAATACAAAGGCAAAAAAGGAGTTAACATAAATTATGATGGCATGGCGAGTTTATAGGAAAAGATGGCTAATTAATTTATACATTAATTTCTTATATCATACATGCAATTATAGACAAATATATATATATATATATATATATATATATATATATATGTTCATATGTATGTAATGTATGCATTTTGTAATAACGTACTTGGAAGGTCCCATGGATTGAAGTCATAAATGTGGAGGACGGGTATAACCCTATCCAGGTCTTGCCTACTTCCGTCAAGCAGCTTATTTTGCAGATAGAAAGAAACTAACTCTTCCTCAGTTGGATAAAACCTAAAACCTGGTGCCGGATAATCCATACGTACAGTCACCCAATTGCTCTTAGAACGTACGTGGATCCATATATTGTGCAGTACTCAGGTTTGGACCCGGTTGTTGCAACAACTCGATCTCTCTCTATATATATATTTATCACTATGGAGACTTTGTGCATAAGTTGATTTGGGATATATTATTTCACCCAGTGGACGTAAGTGTTATATGTAATATATATGTGGGTAAGGAATAATATTTATAGGTAGCTAGTCCTGATGATCCAGTTATAAGCAAGGAGAGGGAAAGAGGAGAGAGACGAGTGAAAAAAAAAAAGAAAAAGAAAAAGAAAAAAGGTACGCCTATAATGTAAAGGTGAGTTATATTGCCTGGAAACTTCCACCCGACTCTGAGGAAGAAGTTCTTCGTCCACCCCCATGGCCCCATTCAAGTCATACCGCAAAAGACCACTTTAGAATTAGTAAGCTCTAAGTTGGTGTGTTCTATTTCCCTCATTTACGCACTTTTTAGTATTAATTTTTGAGTGACGTTAATGATGTGTCGTCATAAAATTAATTAAATAAATCTTATGTGATTAATTATGCTATAAAATATTAATATTAAAATATTCAATATCATGTTATTTGAGATCAAAAATTTGAAACTCTTATCGTTATTCTTATTTTTTTCCTGATAACTTAGTGGTAGAGATCTCTCATATTACTGTGTCATATCATAAATTTGAGTCTACTCTTCTAATAATGATCAAAATTAATCACGACGTTAAATAAAAAAATAAGTTTCCCCTAAATTGCTTCTTAATTCTCCTCCTGGTTCCTTTTTTAAATCCCCCTAGGCTCCTATATATGTAATTATATATGATGAAATATATCCTTAAAATTGAATTAATTCTCAAAAAAATACTTTTCTTTTTTTAATTTGTCATTTACCTTAGCTATATGTATAAAATATTAATTTTAAATTTAAGTATTTGCAACACATCGAATACGATCATATTTGCATTATTGACTTTCTTCCGTGTGCATATTAATTAAGATTTGCTATGATATTTTTTTCACTAACAAAATTAAATCATGGACTCTCTCATTACCTATAAGCGATATTTCTTTAAATGAGTCATGCTAAACTTACAAAACAGGAATAGTAAACGTATTTATAAAATGATGCTTTAAGATAATGAGTGATTATCATGATAAATCATCTACTATTCATATTTAACTACATCATTTTCACAATGTTTTGATATCTACTTTTTGTATCAATATTTTTGTTATTAATGATTTACTATTAATTCTTAGACATTCTTATTCGTATTGTACTCGTCGATCTTCTATATATATATATATATATATATATATATATATATATATATATATATGTCTTCATAAAAAAATTAATTAAGTATATACTTCTTTCTGTACCCTGGCGTTGTTCTGGTGAACTGCCGTTCCGAAGAAAGGATCGCAGTATCTAAAAGAAACAATAAATTTAAGGATTTAAAGTGTAGTTTCAAATGACTTTTATTTGAAGTCAATATTACTATTGTTTTGAGGATAACACTTTTCACTATAGTGGCAGCTGCATACTCTTTTACATCCTGTACGAACTAAAATATATATATATATATGGGACTAATTCATAGTCAATGTTATAAGTATAAAGTTATTTTTACAATAGATCTAAGATATTTATTTGCAGATCGAACAGTAAAAAAGGGTAAAGAGGATCTCCAATCCGCAGTTTAATATGGGAGATTCCACAATTTAATACTGCGGATTGGATGATATCTAAAATAACTCTCTAAATTCAATTTTTTTTTATATTATTTGAGTTCTGCACTATTAAACTGTAGATGTTAAATTCAATTATAAATACTTCGACTCTCTCTATCTCGCTCTAAATACTATCTATTCATTTTTTTTTAATTAAGACTGTTGATAAAAAGTACATAACACATCATAAAAAGTCTATTTAATAATTTTTTATGATGTGTTATGCACTTTTTATCAACTGCCTTAAGTTATCTTAGTTCTCTCTCTCGCTGTTTGTTTTTTTATTTTATTTTTATTTTTTACCAAAATGTGGAGTTGCAAACAAAATCCCCACGTCACGCGCATCAAGAAATTATTTTGAAAAATAGCAGTGATAACCTAAATTAGAACCTTTTTGTGATGTGATAGGGATGAAAAAGCTAGAAACGTCTTCAAGATTTTACTCCATATAACATATTTAAACTACAAACACACTCAGAAAACAAAAAGTGGATCATACTTACAATTTTGAGTACACTGTTGCTTAATTTCATTTCATTGACATCTCATCTTAATCAAGATTTATATAATAAAGCGGGAGAAAATTAAACAGTTGTTTTTTGTGTAAACTTTTAAAATGAAGTTTTTTTTTTAACTTTTAAATTTGTCTTTAGATAAAAACAGTTACTTTTTAAATTTAAAAATTTTTATTTTCTTTCTCTCCACCCTTTATCAATTTTTAATTTCTCTTTAATATTTTTTCATTCATTTTACACAAATAGTGTGCACCAAAATATTAGTGATATATAAAACCAAAATTTGTTTTTGTTTAAGTTGTAATAAAATTTGATCACATCTATAAAAACAATATATTCTTTTAATTAAACTCCTCTGGCGTGGTATAACAAATAATTTTCAAATGGTAAGCATGTAGTAGTATATATAGTATCTTTCTCTTTACAAGTTTATTAACATCTTTATTTTATTGAATCAGCTCTTCCCTAGCTCCAATCACGATTGACTTTCTTTTTACCTGGGTATATACTGCGTCGTCCGTTCCAAAATATAATTCAATCAATATTAATTTTTAAAAAATCAAAATTGATAGGACTCTATTTTATTTCTGTATACAATTATTAATATTATAATTTATCAATAAATTATTACTAGTATGAGATTTATTATTTTCAAAATTTAAACAAATCATGTCAATTTAAAATTTAAAAAATTTAAAAATGATTGATTTTTAAAAAAGTTAATATTTATATTTACAAACGAATACACTTTGAAGAGAAAGAAAGGAAAAAATAGGTACCATCTATAAATATATCGTTCTCTTGATTCTTTTGTGTTTTTATATTATTTAATTTTTAATAGTAAAGTTATTTTATATTTTAGCATGCCTTAGTACATCCGGCCCCTCGGAATTCTTGGCTTCGTCTTTGCTAAAAGGAAATTTAATTACCACGTACGTTGTACATGTAGGAAACGATTTCCAAATAAATTAATAATTTTTATTTTTAAAAATTATTATTCCAAGATCTTTCTCATAATTTAGCATAATCAAAAATTATATTACATACCTCGTGCTCGGTTGTAACACAATGGAGAATATTTAATTATTCTGATGATGGATTTTCTCCCTTCTGATCTTCCTCCCTATGACCCTTATTTTGATATCACGTACTTTTCTGAGTGTCGGCTCAAAATACTGCAGAGTGATAGAATATATAGAGTCCTCAACTCCTTGATAATTATCAGGATATTTGAAAACTATTCTGATATATTTTATCCTGCTATTTGGTTATATCTTAATAAGGGCTAGAGTGGGGATCAAATAGGATTCTATAATTCTAGCTCCAATATAATACTAATTTCTGATTAACTCTTTAATCAATTAGAATTATATTAATTATAACTAATTCCACTAAATAGTCATAATTGCACTCTAGAATTAAAAGAATTAAAATTAATTAATTAAATCCTTCCACTATTAGTATCTTGCAAAAATACTCCTCTACAATAATATCCATAAACGCGTATAGGAATAAAACTGTTAACCCATTACGTTTACTGCTTATATCCTTGATTACATAATTTATAAACTTTTGATCACACATTAATTTAATAAATTAAATTAATACTTTAGTAATTTGAATTACTAAAATACTTGGCCAAGATTCTGGTGATCAACCAATAAATTATATCAAGAGGATATTATAATTTGATTGTAGAATTCCATCTTGAAAAATACATGTTCCTAATTTCATAACATATATCACCCAACATATTGAGGTATTGATTATATTAAAAAATCTCACTCTTTAATATATTAAAGTGACATACATTATAAAATCAGGCTCATTATTCTCTCAGGATTAAGAGTAATTGCACATTAATAGTAATTGAAAAATTATTTATAATAACAGTATTTAACAAATAATTTTTCGTAACGATCCAGTTCTATGTATTTCAAAAATACACCAATACACTAGATTAAAGTCTTCACTTTACATGACTAAGACAAATCATCAAATCGAGTGTATTACAATCTACTAGAATGGTATGTCCATTTCCATCTAAGATTGAGAACGATATATTTTTTTAATTATACATAACATATAATTTATGTCTTCTGTATATGACACTCCTTCATATACATAAATTATAAAATGTATAATTATGGACAAAATTTATGACACATTTAATTATGCAAAATGAAATTAAATTTTATTATTAAAATAATAAAATAAATATCAACATTGGGTTTTTCTGGGTTTAAAACCTTACAATCTCCCACTAGCCCTAAACCCAATCTACCATATGTCTAATACCCATCCCCTCAAGATGAAAATCAAAAACTTTAGAAGACAAGGTCTTCGTAAAAGGATCAGCCAAATTTTGCGCAGAAGCTATCTTTGAAACTATCACATCTCCTCGTTGAACTATATCTCGGATGAGGTGATATTTTCTTTCAATGTGTTTGCCTTTCTTGTGGTTCTTAGGCTCCTTTGATTGTCCAATCGCCCCATTATTATCACAAAACAGGACAATAGGAGATGATACTGAAGGTACCATTCCTATTTCTAACAAGAACTTCTTGAGCCATACAGCCTCTTTTGCAGCTTCGGAAGCAGCAACGTATTCAGCTTCCATGGTGGAGTCAGCTATACAAGACTGTTTAACATTCCTCCAACTAACAGCTCCACCTCCAAGAGTAAACACATAACCAGATGTTGACTTTCTAAAGTCTCTATCTGACTGAAAATCCGAATCTGTATATCCTTTCGGGACAAGATCATCACTAGAATAGACAAGCATATAATCTCTTGTTCGCCGTAGATACTTAAGTATATGCTTTACTGCTATCCAATGTTCGAGTCCAGGGTTAGACTGATATCTGCTGACCAGGCCTACTGCAAAACAAATATCTGGTCTAGTGCACAACATTGCATACATAAGACTTCCCACCGCCGAAGCATAAAGGATTGTCTTCATGCGCTCTTGCTCTTGAGGTGTCTTAGGACACCGCTCCTTAGTAAGAGGAATTCCATGTCTGATAGGAAGTAGTCCTTTCTTGGAATTCTGCATGTTAAACCTAGCCAAAATTATATCTATATATGCAGCTTGAGATAGGCCCAACATTCTATTCTTGCGATCACGCCAAAGCTTGATCCCTAGAATGTAATTAGCTTCTCCTAGGTCCTTCATCTCAAAATTACTAGACAACCAAATTTTGACGCTAGATAATACTCCCACATCATTACCCATAAGCAATATATCATCCACATAAAGAACTAAGAATACCACCACCCCATCTTTATTTTTCTTGTACACACAAGATTCTTCTGGATTCTGTTCAAAACCATAAGATTTGATTGCTTGATCAAACCTTATATTCCAAGACCTTGATGCTTGCTTAAGTCCATAAATGGACTTTTGCAACTTGCATACCATATTTTCTTGGCCTTTAACTATGAAACCATCAGGCTGCTTCATATAGATTTCTTCATCAAGATATCCATTTAGAAAAGCAGTCTTGACATCCATTTGCCATATCTCATAATCGAGATGAGCTGCAATGGATAAGAGTATTCTGATAGATTTAAGCATAGCTACTGGTGAAAAGGTTTCCTCATAATCGATACCTTCTTTTTGAGTAAAACCTTTTGCTACCAACCTTGCTTTAAAGGTTTCCACCTTTCCATCTACCCCTCTTTTTCTTTTGTAGACCCACTTGCACCCTATAGGTTTAACCTCATTAGGTGCTTCTACAAGTTCCCATACTTTATTTAAGTACATGGAATCCATTTCTTGTTTCATAGCCGTGTGCCAGTTGGATGCATCTACATCATTAATAGCTTTGTGGTAGTTAGAGGGATCCGACTCCACTTCTTCCGGAATAACATCGTAAGTTTCTCCAAGAAGTGAAAGTCTCTCAGGAGGCCTGATATTCCTCCCACTACGACGAAGCTCCGGTGTATTAGAAGAATCCGGTTGATTAGTTTGTGGCAATTCATCCAAGTCCTGTGGTGGATTAATTGATTGAGTAATTGATGTACTTGACATTTCTTCTAAGACAATTTTACTACTTGGCTTGTGATCCATTATGTAGTCATTTTCCAGAAAAACTGCATTTGTGCTAACAAATACTTTCTGGTCTAAAGGACTATAAAATAGACCACCTCTAGTTCCTTTTGGATATCCTACAAATAAACATACTTCTGTTCTTGAACCTAACTTATCTAAGTCTGCCTTTCCTTTTCGTACATGTGCAGGTGTGCCCCATATATGAATATGGTGCAATACTGGCTTTCGCCCACTCCACAATTCTCTAGGAGTTAAAGGAACAGACTTTGATGGTACAAGATTCAATAAGTACATTGTCGTTTCTAGTGCATAACCCCAAAAGGAAATAGGAAGAGTAGAAAAACTCATCATAGACCTTACCATATCCAAAAGAGTCCTGTTTCTTCTTTCTGCCACACCATTTTGTTGGGGTGTACCCGGTGCAGTCAATTCAGATATAATTCCTTTATCAGATAAGTAATCTTTGAATTCCCCAAGGAGGTATTCACCTCCTCGATCCGATCAAAGGGACTTTATGTTTTTACCAGATTGCCTTTCTACTTCTGCCTGAAATTCTTTGAATTTTTCAAATTCTTCAGACTTTCGATGCATAAGGTACACATAACCAAATCTTGAGTAATCATCAGTAAAGGTGATGAAGTACTCAAATCCTCCTCGTGCTCGGATATTCATAGGACCACATACATCTGTATGAATTAATTCTAACTTATCATTGGCTCTATGTTTCTTTGCCTTGAAAGGCCCTTTGGTCATTTTTCCTTCTATACAGGATTCGCAAACTGGAAGATTTTCAACTTCTAAGGAGCTTAGAGGACCATCTTTAACCAGTCTTTGGATCCTATTTAGATTAATATGACCCAATCTTAGATGCCAAAGATAAGTTTGATTAACTCAAGAAACTTTTCTTTTTAATGGTATATGTTGACTACATTCAGTTTGCATTAATGAATAATAATTAGGAGTGAGAATATATAAATTATCTACCAATGAACCAGAACAAATGAAATTTCCATTCTTGCGAATAACAACATTGGAATTAAAATTAACTGAATATCCATGTTTAAACAAGCAAGAAACTGAAATTAAATTCCTACGAATGTCTGGAACATAAAGATAATCTACTAATTCTAAAGTCCTATCATTATTAAAATTGAGATGCACAACTCCCACTGCAATAGCTGCTACTTTTGCGCTAGAACCAAGGTGTAGATAAATCTCGCCTTCATTCAATTTTCTGGTTTCCTGAAACCCCTGCAAAGAATTGCAGACATGATTAGTGGTTCCCGAATCTACACACCAGGATTCAGTAGAATGGCCCACAAAACATGTTTCATGAACGAAAGATTGATATTTACCTATCTTGCCAAACTGATCAATCAGACAATCAATCATACCTTGATTTTTGATCTTGGCTAGGTAAGTAGAACAATTTCTTTTCCAGTGACCTTTCTCCCCACAGTGGAAACATTTTTCTTGAGGTTTTGTTTTTGCCCCTTTCTTCCCAACCCCTCCAGATGGAGGTAGGTTTCCATTTGCAGCTTTCTTACCGTTATTCTTTTTCCGGTTCTTGCCCTTAGGCTTTCCCCTAAAAGTACCAGTTTCTGCAACATGAATGCTTCCTTTTGCACGAAGAATACCCTCTGCTGCTTGAAGTTCCTTCATCAGTTCAGGTAAAGATAAAGACATTTTGTTCATAGTGTAATTAAGTTTGAACTGATTGAAGGAATCAGGCAAGGTCTCTAGCAACATGTCAACCTGAGTTTCCCCATCAACCGTTGCTCCCAAGATTTCCAGTTCGTTTAAGTAAGAAATAATTTTTAAACAATGATCTCAAACTGAAGATCCCTCGGACATCTTGGAATTCATGAGTGTTTTCATCACAGTCTGTCGTGCAGCACGACTCTGGTCAGCAAACATTTCATGAAGGCTATCCAAGATCTCTTTAGCAGTGGTAGTAGACTGATATTGGTGTTGCAATATATTTGACAAAGATGACAATATATAGCAACGAGCCATGTCATCTGCCTTTTGCCACTTTTTATGGTTATTCTTTTGTGCAACAGTAGCATTTTCTGGAAGAACTGGGCAAGGTTCAATCAGCACAAACTTGTAGTCCTCAGCAGTCAACACGATGTCAAGATTTCTTTTCCAGTCCACATAATTTGGTCCAGTTAACTTATTTTCTTTAAGGATAACAGCAAGGGGATTAAAAGACGACATGGTAATCTGTACAATTATACAATATGCATAAATTAAATGGTCATTCAATACAAATAAACTTTTGCATATAATATGAAACTGTAATCCTCAAACACAAACATAAAATAAACATGGCAACTTAATTTCAAATAATTCTCTTTTCGAAGGGAAAAAATAAGAATAATTTGAAATTACTATTATTTTTATATCTTGACATCTCATGAAATAAAAATAATTCACCATTTAATTCAGCCCAAAACAATAATAATAAGTATCACTCCGATGGGGAGAATTATTATTTATGTTTTGTCAAGTGTATACTATCCATTTAAATTTTCTTTAAAATTTTAATACAAATATTTCGATGGGAAATAATTCATAATAAAATTTTAAATAAATTTATCACAAGGAAATCCATATCTAATATAACTAGATTCATGTATCTTCCGAAGGGAACTCACAAAATTTGAGATTAGATACATGTATCAATATAATGGACCAATGATGGAAGCCGTAAGACATACAATTCTTTCTCCCACTTGAATTTTTATTAATATAAAATTGAGGATTTTTATTTATTTAAAAATATAATAATTATATTAATATCCCATATTAATAAATATAAACATGTAAACTAACATACATGCATATTCACATTTAACAATTCCAACATTATGAAAATTTAGCAAATAAACATTATAATTGTTAACTACCAATTCATTTTAAAATGAATGAAAATAGGCCCACAATTTAAAACATGTGAATATGATAACTAAAGATTTATTACTCTTTATTTTTTATTTATTAACCTTTTTTATATGAAACCACTTGGCCTGTGAAGATGAACTCATCATTTTGACTCCACAGTCTCATGAGTCGTGTCCACAAAATCAAACCAATTAATTAATATCACTAAAACTTTACTGATCAAAACCAATTACAAGCACAATAGTTTTCACTCCAGCAACCTTTTACAATATTATTAAAACATAACAATCATCAATTGTTCATGTGATTCTCATCCTAGCATTAATTCTTAGTTCGCCCACATATTGACAGCAACATTAAAATTAACAGCAGGTTATTTTCGGTCAAAACCAAGCACAACTATTAATTAAAAACAATTCCCACTTATCTTCTGGTGCAGAACGAATCAGGCGCATATTAATAAATAATATACTAATCAACTTGTGCAGCAGTGAATAATACATGTGTGTACTTTACGGCAAAAAAAAATACCATGCAATCATGAATATATTCTATACCGAAACATAATAAGTAATATATTATGATACAAGAAAATTATGAGTTTGCTCTGATGCCAATTGTAGGAAACGATTTCCAAATAAATTAATAATTTTTATTTTTAAAAATTATTATTCCAAGATCTTTCTCATAATTTAGCATAATCAAAAATTATATTACATACCTCGTGCTCGGTTGTAGCACAATGGAGAATATTTAATTATTCTGATGATGGATTTTTCTCCCTTCTGATCTTCCTCCCTATGACCCTTATTTTGATATCACGTACTTTTCTGAGTGTCGGCTCAAAATACTGCAGAGTGATAGAATATATAGAGTCCTCAACTCCTTGATAATTATCAGGATATTTGAAAACTATTCTGATATATTTTATCCTGCTATTTGGTTATATCTTAATAAGGGCTAGAGTGGGGATCAAATAGGATTCTATAATTCTAGCTCCAATATAATACTAATTTCTGATTAACTCTTTAATCAATTAGAATTATATTAATTATAACTAATTCCACTAAATAGTCATAATTGCACTCTAGAATTAAAAGAATTAAAATTAATTAATTAAATCCTTCCACTATTAGTATCTTGCAAAAATACTCCTCTACAATAATATCCATAAACGCGTATAGGAATAAAACTGTTAACCCATTACGTTTACTGCTTATATCCTTGATTACATAATTTATAAACTTTTGATCACACATTAATTTAATAAATTAAATTAATACTTTAGTAATTTGAATTACTAAAATACTTGGCCAAGATTCTGGTGATCAACCAATAAATTATATCAAGGGGATATTATAATTTGATTGTAGAATTCCATCTTGAAAAATACATGTTCCTAATTTCATAACATATATCACCCAACATATTGAGGTATTGATTATATTAAAAAATCTCACTCTTTAATATATTAAAGTGACATACATTATAAAATCAGGCTCATTATTCTCTCAGGATTAAGAGTAATTGCACATTAATAGTAATTGAAAAATTATTTATAATAACAGTATTTAACAAATAATTTTTCGTAACGATCCAGTTCTATGTATTTCAAAAATACACCAATACACTAGATTAAAGTCTTCACTTTACATGACTAAGACAAATCATCAAATCGAGTGTATTACAATCTACTAGAATGGTATGTCCATTTCCATCTAAGATTGAGAACGATATATTTCTTTAATTATACATAACATATAATTTATGTCTTCTGTATATGACACTCCTTCATATACATAAATTATAAAATGTATAATTATGGACAAAATTTATGACACATTTAATTATGCAAAATGAAATTAAATTTTATTATTAAAATAATAAAATAAATATCAACATTGGGTTTTTCTGGGCTTAAAACCTTACAGTACATATATACAAGGCTCCATTATATTTTTAATTATCTATACTTTAGATTAAGAGTAGGGTAAGTCTATATACTCAAAATTTTCTGAAAAATTAGGTTTGCAATATTATGGTGACCCGTGAAGTCAAATGCCTTCGTCAAAGAAAAAATTGATTGTAAAGATAAAAATGAAATATTATAGCGCGTTTTCTTCACCATCCAATTAGCAACCGTTGTTCGTTTAGTAGCAAATTACTCCCCAGTCAACACAAGTCTATATTAGCAATGTGAAACCAAATAAAATTCATTGGTTAGTTAATTTTTTTAAAATTTCAAACTCACCATCCTTCAATTCTCAGACCCACATATTTTCCTATTATGTTGTAAATTTTCCTCGTAAATTCAATTAATTCAGTAGGTCGATGTTGCAATTTTCCTCGATTGACCATGTATGTTTTAAGAAAAATTGAATAATTAATGTAGTTAGTTTCATATATCAAGTCAAAGATGATGAGTCATAGAATGTAAAGAGTATTTTAAATCCTTGAACTCTTGGATATAGAAAGTTCTTTTTTACTTACTTACTGATCATGATTTCCTTTTCTTTTTTCAAGCTGCTGATAAGGATTATAATGTAGCTAGGAAAGAGAAAATATAACTTCATTTTAAAATTTTGATGAGCATTTTTATATATCGATTGATATGTCTATTTGCAATAAAAATCGATATGTTTTAGTTAATCGCAATATAAATCTTTTTTCCGAATCTTGATTGTTCAATAAAAATTATACATGCATGTTACCATACAACATTACTTAATTTAACGGGCTTTTAGTTGTTTTTCGTGTCTTTATTTTTTTTGGTCTGTTAATTTCTAAAGTACTATTTCTGATTGAATTGCAATACAGAGTTTTGTCAATGACCTAATAATGACAGACAAACTAAAGACTTTCGTGGCGGGCAGAGATTTATAAGTTTCTTAGTAACAACACACATCCTTGTCACTAAAGTTTATATTTTAAGTGTCCATCCATGTGATCAGCCTAAAAGCGACTGGACACAAGTGAATTACTATCTTCGCCTTAACTTAGGCCTTATTTCATTATGAGCATTGACTAGTTGACCAACTCCAATAATTGATGCCATTATATATATATATATATATATTATAAAATGGGAGTGAAAGTTGGTAATTAATTTAGTGTAAATAAACTCGTGCTTAAATTTTGATTCAAAATTACTAATATTGATTTTTGTCAATTAACTAGGTATTTTCATTCATAATATTTTTGTCAATTAAATATTTCATTAATATTAACAAATAAAATAATTTATTACATTCAATTAGATGTGGCAACCACAACGATATTATTTCCCACATTTTAATTTTTTTAGTCTGTTTCAAAAATAGATAAATAATTTTAATTTAAAACTATAAAATTACTAACTTGTCTTTATATGTATTCTATATTAAATATTATATCATGCTACAACTACTAAATCCCTAACAAATATCAAAGATATTATATATATATATATATATATATATATATATATATCAAAGATAGTATATAATATCACATACAAAAGATGAGGTTAGGTACCTGCTGAGCTTTGACATCTTAATAAAATGGAAACGTTAAAGAAGTGCATGTGATAAGATTTGACAAACGGGTTGTAAATTAGTTTCCAACGTAGCGCGTATGAACTGAACGCGCCTTTTGACTTCTTCTTGACCGCATTGAACGCTATACATTTATCGTCTCACCTTTTCATACGATTCTAAATAATTTGAAAGTAACATACATATACATATATATATATATATATATATGCTGCTTCCGTTTTTAAAAGAAAGATTAAATATATAATTTTTATTATAAAAAAATAAAATAAAATACACAAGATGAATGGTAAACAAGTTATTTAGTGTGATCATTTAGAGTGATAAATATTTTTATTTTTTATATTAATGAATTTCATTGTACTTTATATTATTTTTTTATGAACAAAAAAATATATATTTTTAATTATTTTTTTGAGGATGGAAATAGTCTATTGCATGTATTTATCGGGGGAAGGTGATCGGGTTCAGAATTTGGAGATTTGCACATGGAATCTGAAATTATAGGAACAGAAGGAAGGAAAAGAGAAATTACAAGAGACTTTCTGATAATGAGACATGTCGCCAACATGATGTCGGGGTCCTATTTTTCTCGGCTCTCCTGATACTACTTATTTTATGGTTAAATCAAATTATCAGACTTGACCATAATATTTATACCTCTCAATTTTAATTTTACATTACGTTAAACAATTAAGATTACAATATTTTTCATTACAAAAGTGCTGATGTATCTTATTTATTCATTACATTATGAAGGTATTTAAATTTAACGTCTTATTTATAATTTTGGTCCGGATATAATTGAATTTTTATGAGTATATACATAGAGGGGGAGAGAGAGAAAAAAGATTGCAGCGGATGCCACACATAATAGCAACGGATGGTCTAATTACTATATTACCCCTCATATATGTTAAATAAAATAATCTCATCCACTCATAATACTAGTGGATGGATATAAAAAAGATTTAGATCGTATGATTTAAGGTTTAATACTTAGGGTTTAGTATCCTGTGGTTGGAATTTAATATCTAAAGTTTAGGATTTAGTAGGGCTTAGGGTGTATTTACTATTTTTTTATTTTATTCAATATACAAGAGAGGCATCTTGGTAGTTATTTACTCCTTCCTGCTAGAATTATGCAATATGCATGTGGGTCTTAGGCGTATATTCTGAACTCTATCGGATCGGTTAGTAATACTAGCAAATGGTTTAATATATTATTATTATTATTATATAATTAAAGTGAGGGGCATATTAATAATTATGACATTTGTTAATAATAGTAGCGAAAAATGGATACGATTTTTAAAATTGGATCGTTCTAAATTAAAATGAACAATATATAATCTATTTGTCCAAAATAGTTCCTAACAAATAGTTGTTGTAAATCATTTCTTATATATATATATATCACATGTCTTGTTTGTTTGGAGGAATAAGTGGTTACATTTATATTACCTTAAGAAAAGTACATCTAAATGAGTAAAAATCTGGGTTCCAACTTATTAGTAATATCAAATGGAGTTTTTTTTTCCTTCTTCTCACCTGAAAAGATCAAAATGAGAGTAGCAAATGTGAATATATATATATATATATATATATATATATATATATATATGGACAATGATCCATAACAAAAGGGGGATGGGAACCCCCATCCTTTCAACTCAATCTTCGTCGTTGATGAGGTAATCCAATGGTGTAATAGACAGCCCACCTGCAGGATAGTTATTAATAAAAATAATAATCATGCGAAGCTTGGACTCACAACGAAAATGATAAAAAAAACCCTACTTTCATTACCATGTTATTCGTAAGATAATTATGTTGTGAATGTTATCCTGTCCGCATAATAATCATGTGGAGCTTGGACCCACAACGACATGATAATTGGTAAAGTTACCGCATGATTATTATGCGGACGGGATAGCATCCGCATAATTATCTTGCAGATGTCATGGTAATGAAAGTAAGACTTTTTTGTCATTTCTTCTGTGAATCCAAGCTCCGCATAATTATTGTTTGTCTTCCTAATAAGGATCATGTGGATGGAACTGCCTATTACACCGTTGGATCATCTCATCAACGACCAAGATTGAGTTGAAAGGATGGGACTTCTCATCCCTCATTGACTACAAATCATTACCCTATATGTATATATATATATATGTATATATATATAGTACGACTACTTGGTTTTACCATAAATATTTGTAACAGATATTAAAAGTACCAATAACCGGGCTGGCCCAGTAAAAAGTTAATTGGCCGAAATCATAATCCGTGTCGAAATATAGAGTTTGGGCCTCTATGCCCATAGCATTAGCAGTCCAAAACCTAAGGACATGGATTGTTATTTAGTGAGATCAGTAAAGGCTATATTCAACCGAAAGTATTAGGGCAATACATATTGCCGTACTAGTTCATTCACCTAATCGTGTAGGCTTTCTGTATCTTCATACGATGAAGTTATAGGGTTTCTGTTAATCCAGCTGGTATGAGAATGAATTTAGGAATTCGATCAAACCAAACCATTCTTCTCTTTTGTGTTTAAACAATTTTAGCTGTATTTACTCTTGTTTATTTTGTGTTATTAATTCTAATGCGCAGCCCAGACCTCAAGATCGCCTTCCAGTACACGAAATGGAAGCGTTTTGAGTCATAGCTGCGCTATATCAACTGTTTATATATGTATCTATACATATATACTAACGTATTTGTATGGGTATATATAAATTTTAGGGATTCTCTTGAGGGTTTTCCTTTGGAGTTTCCTAATTAAACTGCAGACTTAGGTAGCTACCTAGATTTCAATCTGATTAACTATCTTCAAATTTTTACACGACTTTTGGTAATTGTAAAATCGAATATTGTTATTGATTATCATTCTTGCCTTTGTTATCCATGGCAATACTATTACTATGGTTCTTCTAACGCTTTCTTTAAATTATAATCGTGATGTTTAAAACAAAGTTATTTCTACTTCATGTATATTTTCGATTTAAATAGTTTGCATATATAGTTTTAAAAAAAAAAATTCAGGTGGTAACATGGCAGCAAACAGGAGGAGAATCTTTCTAATGAAATTGGTGGTTGTTTGTACTTTTAGAAATGGAGCCTGATGCTTCAGGGAGAAAGAGGATAGAGGCATTCAAGAAGCATAATGAATCGTGTAGAGGATGAAAAGAGGAGAGAGAAATAAGGATAGAGATTAATTAGAGAGAAAAAGTAGGGATGTGAATAGAATGTAGTATGAATTTGTGATTATTAGATTTAATTAAACTTCAAATTTTGAATTATCCTATAATCTTCATAAATATCAAATTTTAAATTACCTTAAGACCTCCGGAGAAGCCACTTGGCACTTAATGAAACAACTCCTACAGTCCTACTTCATAAATCTACTTTATAAATCTATGATAAAGTTTTCTCAGTTCTATATTGCTCCCTCCACAAAAACACTCCACTTCTTAATTAATTGTAACATAAAACCAGCCAACAACTAAAATTTGTTCTACAATTTGAACCAAGTTTTAAAATGGATGGAAAAGAAAAGAATATAAATTAACTTAACTTTAAGTTTTTTTTTTATTTCTATTGTTGTTGAGTTTTTTTTTTTTTAATGAACAAAAAGAAAAAAAAATGAACGGAAAATTTGTTCATTTTTTTGGGGTCGAAATTTAATGTACAAAAATGGATTGATTGAGCAGGTTTTAAAAACACTTTAAATTGGTGTTGTGACATCTAATAATTCATGGTCAAGACTTTCATTTTCTTTTTTATAAAACTTATTCTATTGCAATTTGATTCTAGCCTAGGGCTTAGGGATAACATGGGGAAGGGGCTAAGGGAAACTAAGGAGGAACCTACCTTCACCGTGGTCAAGACTATAGAATAGAGAAGTCATCTTAGCTTATAAAGCTCCATTCTTGTAGCTGTAGTTTTACAAAGTGTTTCTACTAGTACTGATAAGAAAAAAGTTGACCTATCAATTTAAAAAGCACTTTAAAGAAAATTGTTTATGTGACTAACGCTTTTTAAGTTTCCCCCGGGAAGAAGCAAGAATCTGGGTTCTGAGACTTCTCTAACACACAAGACAGCAAAAATGCATTTCCAACACCAATATTGAAAATGCATCCTCAGTTGACTGATCTTTCTACATCATGTTACAGAAAGTAGTGTACACAGCAACAATTAAATAAAAATTAGCATGTAGCATACTGCATACATAAAACAGGAACCACATATAGAGTTTAAGGATCACACCTATTTGTAACGATCAGACAGTAGTTTTTGAGCTTCTATCATCTTTTCCAAGTGAATCTAGTGAGACTCAAGATCCTGGGAAGCAACATCACTAATAATCAGGTACTAGAGGCCAAAACTGAATTGCGAGACCAAATCATTTCTAAAGTTTGGCCAAACCACAAATCAGTTAGCAACTAACATCAATACAACTAAGCAATTAGATCAGAGAAGATTCTACATTTTACAATAAATATAGATCCTAAGAACTGCTGCACAATCTATCGATCAGTCAAGTTTTTTTCATTAAAAAAAATCATTTTTCCTTATCTTCAAACAAATTAACTAATCTGAACAAATATATTCTTCCAAATTAACTATATGCCTTCCAAATGCTTCAGAGGTTGCAAGGCCAATTTTGGCTTTTGTGGAGCCATTAGCAGGTAGAAATATAAGAAATCAAGTTTAAAATGCATGAAAAAGATCATCTGGAATATCAAATTCAAATTCAAATTCATCTGGAATATATTTTGTAGTTTGTTCATCCAAAATACATGGTGCCAAGAAGGGCTTACAAATCCTTCCGCAGTATAAACATTTTGTATCAAACTCTAAAACCAACACCAATTAGTTGACCATGACTACTAATTTCCTTTCTTGGGGTGTGTGTGAAGATGTGGGTATCCTAACCGCTTAACATTAATCTTACAAGTACACCCCCCAAACCACCCTCACACACGAAAAAAAAAAAAAAAAACTAGCTTCGCAAATCCAAGCATAAGCTTGTTTGGACAGCCCTTGGAATTAGCAAGATTTGATCATGTTACCTCCCCTTATCATGATATGGTGGAGTACATGCCATTGAACCAATCCCTTGGGGATAGTTGACCACCTCTTATAGTTTGCCATACACATTCAATCTCAAATTTGACAACAGTGGTGATAAATGGAGTAAACCAGAATTATAGATTTCCTCTCCAAGAAACATATTGACAAAATGTACTGGGCACAAGGCTTTTTTACCAGGCTTTTTAAAGCTAATGAAATAGAGAAGGGCGAAGGAAAGAATTGAGGGAGAAACATAAAACAAACAGACATACCCAACTTCTTATATTTTGCGGCAATGATAGATTCATGTTCAAGTTCTTAAGATTTGTCTATAATAACAAATGAAAGGTAATTAGCATGAGGGGAAAAAGGGACAGCTACCGATGAGACAGTGAAAGGAGCACCTGCCAAACTGATAGCAGCATCTGTGATCAGTTGCAACAACAAATTGCTAACACTCACATCAGTAACCCTTGTTCCCAATATTAAAATTAATTAGAGCTCTGAGCAATTTATGCATAAAGGTAACCGTTCAGCTGGAAATTATTAATGATTACTATATATACCTAATGTCAATATCCAATCATACACACTTGTAAGTGTATGCAGTAGTGTACCATGTTTCATTGAACCAGAATAAATTTTGGGCATATATGATAGCTGCATACATAAACTAATTAGAAATCAGATTCCTTTCTTTTTTCTTTGTTACTAATAAAACTCAAGGACCAAAGGTTAAGAATTACTTGTGAACTACTTCCAACTATCAACTTGCAATTTTTAGCACGCAAAGCAAAATCAGATATAAACTACTCTGACACTGACAAGATTAACATGTGTCAGACAAGATTAACATGTTCTGTGGTAGGTTAGACCAAAACTATGGCCAAAGAAATGCATACATAAATAAATATCATTGACACCAATGGAGATTGAGTGCATTACAATGGAAGTTTACTAGACAATAAACTAAAAGTTTGATGTATTTAATCCCAAAAGTTTCAAGGCAAAGATCAACCCTCTGATCTACATAATCAAACAGAAAATGAAACAACAAACAGTACAGTAAGGTTATCTTAACACAAACAACACCAGATTCAATTAGAAAGTACAAATTATATATAGGTGATTAAACTAAGGTACTAAACTCACTTCTTTCAAATCCAAAAATAAAGCAATCTCTAATTTAAGTAAGCATCATCTCTATTGCACTTCCCCGACCGAATTCATTTCAAATTTTCACACAAATACATCTATTTAGCGATCATAAGTAAGATTTAAGCTAGTTCATAAGATTCTACATTAATTACAACATTAAAGTTGAAACCACACCTTTAGCATATGATACTTCTATTCAAGACTGTTAAGCTCACAAAAACTTACTTCTCAGTCCCAGGGAAAAAAAGGGGCGAATTATGTTCTCAGTCAAGAAAACCTGTTTTGCGCCACACAGCATTGCGAACGAGACGAAGATCTCTCCCTTTCAGAGTTCTTCCGACGCCTTCGAGCACGGAAAACGTGGTTGTGGGTGCATTCCCGGATCCTCTAGCGACGATCTCGTGCGGTGGCAACATCTCTTCGTCTTCGTCATTATCGAGGTCCACGTCAGTCAGTTCGCTGTTTTTCACCTTCCTCGGCATCATCGGAACGTTCATCGGAGCCGATTGCTGGAATTTTCTCGCCGGCATTGACTGGGAGTAATCTCTTTCCTGCGGAGGTTTTGGTATCGCTGGTATTATCCTTGAAGATGATGCAATTGAAGGTTTTCGATACAAAACCGGACGGTTAGGCTTCCGGTGGTCTTCTGATAATGCGGCAAGTATGCCAGACTTCTCCGGCAGCCAGAAAGAGTTGCGGTTATGGTTTAGGTTTCCGGCCGTGGGAGAGCTTGAGGTCGATCGCTGGTTTGGTTCGGCGAAATCGCCGGTCCAGAAGACATCGTCTTCGTTGAGCTCATCGCCGGCACCGGTGATGATGTCAGATGACGTCGGTGGAGAGAAAACGTTAAGGAATCGGTCGGAGGAGGGTATGCGACGGTGGCTACGGAGGTTAACGATGCTGTTTGGCTCCATGGAGTTATACGGCTAGAGATACACCTGGACTCGTATTTAATTAACGCTCTGAAAAATGTAAGACTTTCAGTCGCATTTGTATACACTATAGTAGTATAGTCTATATATATATATATATATATATATATATATATATGGGTTAAGATCAGGTCCGGACTCCCGGACCTGATAAAATCCAGACCCGAAATTTTTTTTTTTTTTTTGCAAAACAGTTAATAAAAAATATATAATGATTTTTGGTATTGAAAAAAATTATTAAAACAGTATTTTGGGTTTGATTTGTTATACATATAACACTGTTTGTTGTTATATGTATCCAAATCAAACCCAAAACACTGTTTTAATAATTTTTTTCAATATCAAAAATCATTATATATTTTTTATTAACTGTTTTGCAGAAAAAAAAAAAAAAAATTTCGGGTCCGGATTTTGGTCAGGTCCGGGAGTCCGGACCTGATCTCACTGTATATATATATATATATAGTGATGGGAAAGAGTTATAGGAGGGATGATTCTCTACAGATGCAGCGGAATAGCGGATGTTGTCGAACACGTCATCTCAATCGGGACCCACCAAAAAATATGAAGCAACCAAATATATATAAATTTTAATATAATCGATGCTATTACATTCCAATCCGTCTTACAGGGGAACTTTCTTTGTGTTTGTGAGTTTAAAATTGATAGAAAAAAAATAGGGAATAGATTATAAAAAAATATTTGTAAGTTTTTTTAGGAAAAAAAAAAGAGATGTAGAGAAACTTTAAAGAAATTTTTTTCTAAACTTAGATTGAAATTTATCATTTATCAATTTTAAGAAAATATTAATGACTTAAATTTTTATATTATTTTTATGTTAAATACTAACGTATTTCTTTTTTATTTTTTTAAATGAATTTATAAAGATAATATTAATATTTTATAATTATTTAAGTTAATTACTTAAATCAGTTAATCAGATAAAATACTCTCTCCGTCCCAAATTAACTGCTTAGTTTTAACTTTTTAAAGTCATATTGACTATTTTTAAAACTAATTTTTGTACCATTTTTGCCAAAATATAGGTGAAGAGATTATAACCAAAAGAAAGTATATGCTTAATTATTAATTTTAAAAATAATCAATTTGACTAAAAAAAAGTCAAAACTAGGCCGTTAATTTGGGACGGAGGGAGTATTAATTATGTTTTTTAATTTGTATATATTTTTTTAAATGTCAATTAAAAATAAGTAAACGAGAGAGTATATAGGGCATGTTCGGGAACGACTTATTTTAAATGACGTATAAGTTAAAATATAAATTGACTTATAAATTATTTTAAGTTGTGATTTATAAGTAAAACTTTCGGCATCAATTTGACTTATAAGTCAGAAATTAAGTTAGAATAAGTTATGAAGGTGTTCGGCTTATAATGACTTATAAGTTAAAATAATGTAAAGATTACTAAAAAAGACATTAATAAAAAGAGGGGCAAAATAAACATTATATTTAGTCAAACTAACTTATTTTAAAATGACTTATAAGTCATTTTAAAATAAGTTATAAATACTTAATCTTTTTTTTTGACTTAAAATTCAACTTATAAATAGAAAATAAGTCATTCTTAAACACTCAAATAATAATAAATGATTTATAAATTAATTTGATTAACTTATAAGTCTTTCCCGAACACGATTTGATAGATTAGAAGGTGAACAGTTAATTTAAGATTAATGGGATATTTAGTTGGTTACTCGATCAATGTCAGCATGTTAAACAATGTGGTGACTCAAATGGTGTGGCGAGCGGTAGTCGTTGTGCAGTTGGTGGAGTTTGGGGAGAGCCACTCAGTAGTATACATGAGGGGGAAGTCAGGAGGCTCATCAGCAAAAGCAAAAAAAAAAAAAGAGTACTCAAGCCAAGAGGAGAGAGAGAGAACCAAGGGTACTACATTTAAAGTCTAAACTGGACCCCACAAGTCATGCTCAATTGTGACGTGCTGACGTCTTCCTTTTCCTCTATCTTTCTTTCTTTGTGTGGGTCCCGCCACATTGAATACCGGCTCGACCTTATCTACGAAAACTGGAGTAATATACTACTCCTATAATCTTCTGCTTTAAAGCTAAGCTGGTCTTCGATAAAACTATCTGAATGAATGATAATTATTATATTTTAATAAATCAGATTATTTGAGTAAAATAATTTTTGAATTTAAAATTTTATTTAGTAATTAAAAAATATAAGATATTTGAATGATTTTTATATTTAAAAATATTTTAAATTAACTTTTTAAAAATCAATAATAATCTTAAAATTTGAAATAGAGATAATACAATATTTATACAGACTCCATAAATTTAAATTTTTCATTAAAAAATATCTTTTAATAATTTAGATTTATATCTTCTTCTTATCGACAAACAACTTTACTCTCTTATCAAATCAGACGTGAAGATGTTAAGAGTTATTAATCGGTAAACAAATATCACTTAAATCTAAGTATTAATAATATTCGTACTTTTTAAAATTCACGTTTAAGGTGATGTATATAGATTAAAAATATAATTAATATTTTATCTGATTAATTAAATTAAGTATAAAATTTTGATATTAATTTTTAAAAATTTATTAAAAAAAAAAAGAAAAAAATTAGTCTTTAATTATAAAGGATAATACGAGAAATTAAATACTTAATACTTCTTACAATTCTATAAACGACAGATTAAAAAAACAAAAATTTCTTTTTAAAAAGACAAATAAAAAGAGATGAAAGGAGTAAAAGATTATTTTACCACGATTGTAGTGTTTGTTTGGAATTTGTTTAAATAATGTGATTTCAAATTATTATATTAATAATTTGTGTTTGATAATAAAAGAATATTTAAATTAATAATTACCCTTTATTTCAAGTATATATTACTAAAACGAAAGATTTTGAGAATTAAAGAATGATAATGGGTGTATTTTTTTATTAAAATAAAGAATAAATTAGTAATATATGTTATCAAACCTGATTATTAGATTGTGAAAAAATTATCATAAGCTTCAAATTAGATTTCCTGATTATTTTTATTAAAATGATTATAAATAATTTAACAAACATGTAATTTTTATCTTTTAAAATTAGGCTTAAATAATTTTTCATCACTGTATTTTTTGTCAACTTACAAACACATAACTATACTTTTTTTTCTTACAATCAACTAACTCAATTTTTATTTTCTTACATAAATTTAAATTTTCGTCTTAGGCATTAAATTTTTTAACGAAAGTTTGACATAACAGTACCACGTAAGCATAGAATTCTAGTCGAAATGTTCTTTCAATAACTTTTTACACATCATCATAACCCACCCATAAAAATAAACTTATCCACCCAAACTCATGAATATCCGACCCAATCCAACTACTATCATCATAATCAATAATATATCCGAAATTAAAATGTGATATATATTTGAATGTTTTTTCTTCATCTTCTTCCTGTAATTTTCTTCATTTAGGTCTTCAATTGCCATGAAAAAAGAACATTGTGAAGATGATAGGCTAGAATAAGAGTTCATGTATTATGAAAAACGCATCTATAAAGCTGAAAATCTGAATTAATTGAAACTTCTTCTTTTCTTTTTTTTTTTTCTTTCTTTTTTTCCTTACAATAGCAAAATCTACTTCAAGACCTGAATATTCAAAATTAGATTTGTACACTTGTGTTATTTATTTTGAGTTTTCAAACTCAGATCGTAACTACTTTAGGTTTGGCACCAAGTAATTGTAGCGATGGTGCGACTTGCCTCTTTCTACAGTTCACTCTCTCTCCTCAATTCTCTCCCATTTCACTTCATGGCGACGACGAACGAAGAAGAAACCTCCTACGTCTCACAGAAGCAGCCAACCAAAGAATGAGTTAGGAAATTAATGGATTAAGATTTTTTATTAGGATAACATTTTCTCTAATTGCAGACATCGGTATATTGTTTGGATTATAGAGAAACGTTTGTAGCCTTGTAGGTTTGTTCATTTTGTCTATTGCAATTTGATAATCTGCTAAAATGAAGGAATGATATTTGTTAATAATTTTCTTTTATGTTTTATAATTTCCTTAATTATATTTGTTAATAATTAAATAAAAATTCATTTGATATTAATTACCAAAATAATTAAATATTTTTATTTTATTTTTTGCTGTATTTATTTTGAAAATATTTTTGATTTAGCATATTTATAATTTTTATGTTTTATAATTTCCTTTGTTAATAATTACATAAAAACTCATTTGATACTAATTACAAAAATAATTAAATATATATTTTTTTGAATTTAATTTGAAAAGATTTTTAATTTTAACATATTCATAATTTGTATGTTTTATAATTTTTTATATATATTTGTTAATAATTAAATAAAAACTCATTTGATATTAATTACAAAAATAATTAAATACATATTTTATTTTTTCTTGTATCTTTTTCGCTAACTTTTCTGATTTATATTTTATTTTAAAAGAATTTCTTTCATTTTTTCCATAATTTTTTTCATTTCCATCTAAGCATGGATACATCATACATGAGAGCTCCATGTTAATTTTTTTTCTCTCTTTTATGTGGAATCATATATGTCAAACCTTTAAAAGTCAATATGATTTAATGAATTTTGTAACATTTTGTAAGAAAATAAAAGTTGAGTTAGTTGACTGTAATAAATAAATAAAAATTAAAAAAAGATAGTTAGTTGTTGGTAAATTGACGTAAAATACAATGATAAAAAAAATATTTAACTCTTTAAAATTGATTATAAGTAAGTTTGACCGCCAAACACCTTATTTGTTAATTTAGACAATTTAAGTATAAAATTCTTGTTGTTACTCCTTCCATTCTATTATAAGTGTGGTTTTATCTTATTTTGTATCCAAAATAATTATTGTTTGCATATATTTAGGAGAATCTTAAATTTTCTTTCTTATAATACCTATACTTATATCCTCTTTCTAAGGATATTTAATACTCTTTCATTTATATTATATGTGATGTTTAAGACATAATCACGCATATTAAGAAATTTCATTAATACTAATGTTACGTAGTTAATACTGATTTCAAATTTCATTACTATTCATTCACCAATTAATTACTCATTCTCTCTCTCTCAATTACATGAAATGATTTTTTTTCTCTTAGATATGTGTAAAACGTCTTATATTATGGAAAACAAATTCTTTTCAAACATCATACATAATGGAAATGGGAGAGTACAATCAAACAACTGCTTTTCCGTCTCTCTCATTTTTTTGATAAAAGTTAATCGTGTTATTTTCCTTTTAAATCTAAGCTATTAATCGTTATTCTTAATAAGTGTGCATATTTTTGTAATAACAAATAATATAAAATGGAGGAAGTATTTGTTAGGAGTGTCTGTTTTGTACTTATCTTGCATTTAGATTACAACAATTAATGAGATAATGGAATAATTCATTTTAATTGAATTAAAAAAAGTTTGGTTGATCTATTAGAATCAAGTGAATCATTCATATTTATGACTAATTAATAGTTTTCATTTCTTAGGAGTTAGGACTATTGTAGAATAACTCATTATACTTAACTCATTACTTTATTTGTTCTTTTTTTTATTTATATCTTAATTTTATCTTATGGTAGAAGTAAAAAACAAACTTACTTTGAACAGAACTAGTGCATGCCAAATCAAATTTAGACGAAGAAGTAGACACTATCAAATTAAACCCGCATGAGAAACATGATATTAATAGAAAAAATCAACCTTATCATGTTGTTGAAAAACATGCTCCTATACATTGAGACCAAGGGAGCGTTTACTCTCGCAATCTGTTTCACTTCCGATGTTGACACAAGAATTTCACACATCAACTGTATAATTAACACCCTAAAATTAATTCTCTTTTTTCTTCTCTCTTTTATCTCCTATCATGAACACTAGTCTCCATCTTAAATTTGGGAAAAAAAAATTCTTCTTTTAAAAAAACACTCTCCTAGATTTTTTTATTTTAATTTAATAAATTATTCTCCACTACATCTTAGATCTGAGGAAGACTCTCCTTTTAAAAATACACTCCCCTAGATTTCTCTTATTTTAATCCAATAAATTATTCTCCTTTTATGTGGAATTTGTTTTTCCCTTTTGTGGTACTTGTTTTCTCCATGTGATGACCGATTCCTTTCTCTTTTGTGAGGAAATTTCATTATCATCTTTTGGGAGATTTTGTTTTCTCCGTTTTGGGAGATTTTATTTTCTCTGCTTTGTTAGGATATTTTTTTTGTTCGTGAGATATTTTTCAGCGCATGAATTGTTGAAGATGCATTATTCAAATTTGGATGTGACGTTTCAATTGCAGCTTGTTCTTCCGTTGACACGCTGAAGAACGGTTCAAATCTGCATATTATATTATTATTTTGGGATATGACTTCATTTCAATAATTTATTTAGTATCCACTAGCGTTGTTACTACGATTCACTTTTTTCCTGATTATCTGTTATTTTATTCGAAAGAATTATTTTTTGAATTGTAATCCTTTCATCTTTTATAATAGATTATAGTTTTAATATATTTCACTTTTTTGGACTGTTTGATCAAAAAATAAAAAGCACAAACTTAGTTTGGTTTTACTAATTTTGGTTCAGTTTTTCTAATTCAAATTAACATAAGTACTATCCAATTTTGTATCAATTAAATACTATCAAAATTTAAAAATATTCATATCTCTAAGAGGAATAGGAAAAAAAATCTTTTTCTTTCCTATTCAAATTAATATAAATACTCTACAAATTTGAATAATTACTACATATATTCTTTTTAATAGTTTTATTTAGTTTATATATCTTAATAAATTTATATAGGATAATTTTATTGCTAAAATTTTATTAAAATATTAAGATGTAGAAAAAACCTCTTAATATATCACGCAATTTAATTATATTAATATTAGTTGTGAATTTTATTATTAAATTAATATCCTAACTAATTTAATTCATTAAAACTTGAAATTTTATCAAATCACATGATTAATTGTATTAATAATATTGTGAATTTGAAACATAATAACTATAACATTAGTTGAAAAATTATAGTAGATTCATTCCCAACTAATTGCCATAATTAAATGAAAACTTATTAAAACTTGAGTTTTATAATTTTGTTCGGATTAGAATTTCAAACAAATTTTGTCAATATAAACGCTAATACAAAATTTCATTATAAGCTTAAATAAAATTAAAATAATTATTTTTTCATAATTATAACTAAATAAATCTATAATAATCCATTCAAATATTTAGCTTGATAATTAATTAAAATAACCTGCAATATATAATTCAATTGCTAGTTATTTGAATAAATATTTAACTATTTAATAACTATAACTATGTTATCAAAATAATAATTAATTTTTTTTATTTTTTTAATATAACAAATTATTATTTATGTCACCTGTGTTTCGCATAGAGTTGGTGAGCTTGTTTTAAAGAAAAGAAGAAATAAGTTATCATACACGCATAACTTTGAATAATTTTGAGCAATTATTTGTTTGAAAGTAAATTTTTAACACGCTAACAATTATAAAAATATGTAGTATAAAATAGGAATAACAACAGGATAGTTTATCATAATAATTAATATTTATTAAAAATACATAATTATGTGGTTTACATCTGGCAATAAAATCTATTTATCATCTATTTATTGTGAATTTTTTATAAATTGTTAATATGTCAAGATTTACACTTTTTATGTAGGTGAAGATGAGAAACTCAAAAGGGCTAAAGGTGATTATGAATAAAGGGTACTTTTGTCCTAAATTGGGAAAGAAAAACAAAAAGTTACAGTAAAACCTCTGCTCTAACTTAGTTGATAAATATTACGATTTTACATATTATTTTTTTGATTATGAATTATATAAATAAATTTAATTAATAATATTTTTACAATATATTTGATACAGTGAATCAATTTTATAATCATATTCAACTCCATGTATTAATATACGTTACAACCGTAATTCGGTAAAAATCTTTCGTGATATATAACACGATTCATAATAACAAACGGAAGTTCATAGTTATCCTCCAATAAGTTTTTTCTTCATTTTTTGTAATGTGAGTAATTACGGTAATAACAAATGATTAGAAAAAATGAATACAAATTAATGTGTCAGATTATAATTAGTGAATGTTCTTTTATATATGAGTGAGTCTAATGATTATAATCAATAATTACCATCAACACTATTTTGTATTTTCTTTTTATATTTAATTTTTATTAACCAAAATATTATTAACTTAATTTTTACACAACGGTAGAATTCAAAGTCGATATCTTTTCAGCGTATATTAATAATCACTAGTACTCTTTTTAAAAAAATCAATGAACTAAGTGCCTATTTTTTTCAATTAAATACTTAAGTACGTACTTGCGAAAGTTTGTTGATATCAGTCTTCTCTTCCCCCGCGAAGACTCGCGGGTTGCCGGAACAGTGAAACTGTGCGCAGCGGCATACTCTATAAATATATTTACTACGTTCTCGATCTCCTCTGCCGGCCAGAATTTCTCAGTTCTCCTCTCTTTCAGAACAAGAAACAATCATGATCACAACGGTAATTACGAATCTGCCACCTCCCACATCATTATTGTTCCTTTTCGGAATTCTATATAACGCATGCACTTATTTAGATCGAACTAACTGTTTGTATATATGTGTTTCTGGTTTGACATATTTGTTGTGAATTATATATGCAATATGCAGCAAAGGAGTTTCTCAGGGGGTTCTTCACAAAGCCCTAGATCCCCATCTTCTCGACCTCCATATTTATCAGTATCAGTCACTGATCCTGCTAGAATGGGAAATGGCGTCCAAGCTTATATATCCTATAAGGTTATCACTAAGGTAAGCTTATGTGTACATATGTGTATTTATCAATTTCAAGATCATTGGGTTGGGGATAGCCGTTAGCATTTTTTAATTGAATTAGACAAACCTTTTATAATTGGGCTTATTTATTTATTTAATTTCATGGCTTGATGAAGTAATTCTCCTATGGTTATCTAGACGGGTTAATGCAATTTGGATTGAGAGGTTTGTTGCATGACCTGAGACCTGTCTGCACTGCTCTCAAATCAGTAATTTTTTCTGAAAATATAAACAATGAACCCGAACTGCTGTGCGGCTCTCTGCAACTGCTTCACTTTAATGAACTGCATCCTTGTTTTTCTTTTTGATAGGTAATTTTGGATCCAAGTAACAAATGTTAAATATTATCATGTTATTCAATGAACATCAGTTTATTATAGTATTAAGTTAGAAAGAAGGAACGTATGCAGGGATGATTGTCTGTTTTTAATTTTTAAAACTATTTCTGATGGGTTTCCTTGTATTAGATGCATACCTTCATAACCAAATCGAGGAAAAACTGTGCTTTTGATGTGTATCCTTGTATTAAATTCATATTTTTATAACCAAATCGAAGGAAAACTGTATTCTTAATAGCATGATTTATGAGCTAAATGAGAAGATATGGAAAGGAGGCGAGGTGTAGCCTAGTTGGTCGGATCCCCTCCCATTTGCACAAGAGAGAGTGGTTCGAGTCTCGCTGGCAGCTCCCTGTCTTTTACGTATCGGCCGATACTGTTATGTATCGGTCACTACTGATATGATACGTATCTTCCGATATGTACTGGTATCAACCAATACTTTGAACCATGATTTTCATTTTCCATGGATACTTATCAAAAAAAATAAAAGAAAAATGCATTTCAATGGAAAGGCTTTGTATATCTTTCCTTGTGTTGATTGAGAGGGAAGGATTTAACAAGAAGAGAGTGCTTAATCTTACCACTATACGTTTAATCAAAGAATGGCGCTTTTTGGGATAGGCAAAGATGGTGTTTTTGGGACTGACAAAAAGATGTGAAGTAAAAGTTTTACCCATCCCGTGTAACCACTTTTGAGAAGAAAGAATTTGGTGGGTGGAGAGACAAACCTTCTTTGGTTCATTTTCTCCCATTTCCCTCCTACTATCCATCTGTCCCCTTTTTCATCCCCAACTCTCTTGACTACCTTATCAACCGTCCTACCAAACGGAGACCTCTGCTTGGATTTAAAATTTTTAATTTACAGGAATTCTGTTCACTTGCTTTTGTGTTTGTGCTAAATTATAGAATTTGATTGTATAACTCAACTCAACAACGTCTTTTATCCCAAAGTAGGCTGAAATGAATCCCACATGCAAGCAAATTGGGTAGAAAGGCAAGACGAAAGCAAAAATATAAAACAAAGTAAAAAAGAATAAGATAAAATAATTAAAAATAAAAGAGGAAATGACTCCTGCTATTTGTCTGACTGTTCTTTTTTACTTGTTTTGGCAGACAAATTTTCCAGAGTACCAAGGGCCAGAGAAGATAGTTATTAGACGTTATAACGATTTTGTTTGGCTACGTGATCGTCTCTTTGAAAAGTTCAAGGGTATCTTCATTCCTCCTCTTCCAGAGAAGAACACTGTAGGTAACAAGCCAATACATTCCTCTTTTTTATCTCAAAGATCAAACATATTATGATGTGCTAAATTGTTAAATGCACAACAGTATGGACATTCTGAGGACCGTTTTGGTTGCATGAATATTTAATTTTCGCCCTTCCTTCAATTTCTTTTCTGCTTGCTCGTCAATCACACATGTTGAAATTTAAACTCCCCTCCCCCCCTCCCCTTCCCCCCAATATATATATATATATATATATATATATATATATATAATGTAATGAATATATTTATGTAAAAGAAACATTATACTGAGAAAAAAAGGAACTCCATTAAATAATTACCATTTATTTGACTTGGTCTTTAATAATTTTTCATGATTAAAGATCATGCCTATATAGTGTTTGTAATTCTTATTATTTTATTGTAACAAGTGGATCATGAACAGCTCTTGGTGAATGGGAAGTTATAAATGATGCAAATGTTTGTTCAGAGTAAAAACAATTTTACCATTTTTTGAGGGATTGCAAATGTAATTTTTAATATTGGCTAAGGAATAAATTTTTAGTATGCAAGACTTGGTTAGAGGTTTTGCTACATAATCCCACAATTAGACCATCTTAGGGTGCTACACTGCTATCCAAGTCAAAGTTACTTTGTTTCAGTGCGGAATTTCTACCCCTATGCACAACAGTATTATGATTTGTGGCAAACATGTCCATGTGTATATTTGCTTGAAGCACTTTGAAAAGGACTAACTTCTGCTTCTGTCATGCAGAGAAATTTAGATTCAGTGCAGAATTTATCGAGATGAGGCGTCAAGCATTGGATATATTTGTTAACAGGATTGCCTCACATCACGAGCTTCAGCAAAGTGAGGATCTGAGAATCTTTTTGCAGGCAGATGAACAGGTATATAAGCTTAACGGCTTAATAAATTAGTTCTTTTTCTGCTACTTCTGAAAGTAAATTTACTTTTACAGGCATGCCCATCTACATTACTGAAGGAGAGTGAAAAGTAATAAATTTGTAGGGACAAACAGGAAAGTTCTGGTACATGAAAGCTTCATACAAAAACTTCCCCTCAAAGCTTAAAAGCATGCATGTTAAATAAACTGCTTTAATAAGTTTTAAGGAAAAAAGAATTGACTTAAGAATTTTACGATTTAATGTTTAATAAAAAAGTTTTAACAAAGCTGACGCAGTTGCTGTTCTGATAGTGCTACTTAGCTTTGTTCCTGAAGAACTTCATCCCTTAGTGGTGTATCTAGGAACTACACAAGTACACATTGTCCCTGTACAAAACTAGTGGCAAAGTAAGTTATGGTTTTCCTTTATTGAGAAAAGAAGTTGATGATAGATGTACATGCAGGAAAAGGACGATTTTTACAAAATAAAAGGATATTTCCCATACAAGAAGAATGGCCTTGAGTGGTGCTGTAAAAAACTGGAGTCATGACCTAATGGTTTCACAACTTCTGACTCCAGTTAGGGAAGAAATCCTACAATAGCAGTTATTGGTACAAGGCCTTGAAGAGCTACCTAACATGGCTTCCCTAGAGACCAATCTTTTCAAAATAGCAGAAAGATTCTCTTTTCAAAACTATTTTGAAATTTTTTCTTTTCCAATTCAACACATTGAAATAGGATTCTGATCCTTGCATAAAGAATAAAGTAACGTTTGAAGTTGAATCTACAATCATCATATGATGTTGCAGGCATATTTAGCATCACTTCGAAATAAAACTAATTTTTGAAATAGATTCATGTATACATTTGCGTTCTCTTTCTTTGAATGCGTATTTGTTGTGGTCCTAGAACCGAAATGTTGACAATTTGTCTGAAAAGAAACTTTTGTTTTGTCAAGTGTCTGGAAAGAAGCTCCTCACCAAGGATTAGTTTCTTTTAGTTAGTTGGAAACATAATTGAAGGTTGTGTACACTGGTAGCTGCTACTTGAATTCAAGAAAGGGCATGGCCCTTGAGAGAGTTGACTGGTGTAATAGGATGCATGTAGCCAACTCAATTGAGGAATAATGATTTGCTGAGTTGAGCTGGTTTTTGTCAATGAAAAACTATCCTCCATGCTTTTAACCTTTTTCATAAGTACATTTATGACTGCTGTAATAGGATGCATGTACCTTTTTATATATATATATATATATTTATATTGATAAGTAGGTGTAAAATTGGAGGAAATCACTATACTTTGCAGAGCATGAGATGGTACCTACGGGGAGCTATTGTGACTATTGTTACATGACCTCACAAGCCTCTTTAGTTTAAGAATTATGGAGGTGTCAAATTAACAATAGCTATCATATACCTTTAGTGTAGTTCTGGTTACTACTTTGAATTAAATTCCATGAAGTTTAGGGCTTGAGGGGCGTGGTATCATGTTGTTCATTATAAAAAAGGGCCTGATTTTATATTGAATCAGAATTAGTTTAGAATGACAATAAAATCTTAGTTTAACTAGAGGGTATAATTGAGATAGACCAGAATGTCATTTCTTTTAAAATTTTTAATTTTGCGAATTCCATTTTGTTTAAAGTACTATTCAGACATCAACCATTTTTTGTATTTCTTGTTCTCTTTTCATACCTATGTATGTGCCGTTATCATATGTATACATGTACGAATATTTGTTATGCATATGATGCTATTATGTTGGTTGTTTTGCAGACAATGGAGAGAGCAAGGTCCCAGGAAACTGGAATATTTAAGAAGAAACCTGCTGACCTGATGCAAATATTCAAGGTAACTTGGTGGTTTTCAGAGGATAAAAGAACTAGTGAATTATTTAATGCTTGACTAATGACATGAGCTGCATTAGGGCTTTCAAGAGGAGCTCCTCTAACAATGATCCGTGCTGTGCACATGATAAAAAACCATGAGCTAGAGGACAATTTAACTCTGCGAGCTAACCATGAACTCAAGCTTTAGGCTTCCAAAATTTCATTCTGATTACACCAACTTATCTAAATATTTGACAGGATGTACAATCTAAAGTGAGTGATGTTGTTCTTGGAAAAGAAAAGCCAGTTGAAGAATCGAATCCTGAATATGAGAAACTGAAGCATTACATTTTTGAGCTTGAAGATCACTTAGCTGAAGCCCAGAAGCATGCATTTCGCTTGGTAAAGAGACACAGAGGTATTATGCCCCCCCTCTCTCTCTCTATATGTATATGTATCTCAGAAAATGGGTTTGGACATCTTTTCTAAATCCTGTTTTCAGGAAATATTTCTGAAAATACAAGCATTTCAAAACGGAATATGAAATAATAGGGTTAAAAGATTAGGATATATACTAAAGTTTATTATGCATAACTCAACTCAACAGTGCCTTTTATCCCAAACTAATTGGATAGGCTGAGAACAATCCCATATGTAAATATTAAAGTTTATTATATTGGAAATTTATATGTAGTTTAGAACTTAGATATAAACAAATGTTTTTTCTTCTTTAAAATATATTTTGAAATTATTTTACTAAGAACTTTTTTTTTAGTATTTTTAAAAATATGGTAACGAAGCAGAGAATTGAAGAAACGGAATAGTATTGCAAAAACAAATACTGAATATGAAAGCAGAAAACAGAGATGGTAACCAAATAAGCCCTACTTTTATATCATATCATTTCCTTTTACCTGTAATTTGTATATCACCTTTTTTCCCCCCTTCCACCATTCATATATTCAAATGAAATTGAAATGCATTACATGTTTTTTTTTCACAGAGTTGGGGCAATCTGTATCAGATTTTGGAAGGGCTGTCAAGCTCCTAGGTGATTGTGAAGGAGATGCACTTGGGAAGGCATTCTCTGAACTAGGGGGTAAATCAGAGATTTTAGCAGGAAAACTGCAAAAGGAGGTCAGTTTCACGCGGAAGATATTGTTTTGTTTACAGTTGGTGAATCCTAAATTTCAGAAGTTCTTATTGACTATGTCACTTCCTTTTCTCTCAATCAGGCCCACCATCTCTTAATGAACTTTGAAGAACCCTTAAAAGATTACGTACGTGCTGTACAATCAATCAAGGTGATTATTCGGCGCCTTAACTTTCAAAAACCCAGTCATCTACCGATTCTGTGCTGAACTGTTCTTCAGCAATCAGCAGTCTTCTGAACTACTTCAGAGACTGCTGGTCCTATGTACTTTAAGAGACTGCTTCAAAGGACTAACATTCTTTCACTTCAGCATTCACACGTGACGTTTACATAATCATTTTAGTTTCTTGTTTCCTTACTTTTCCCATATTACTGTTTCAGTTTTTTGAACTGGTTCTCATGGTTTTGTTGTTTCCTAACAGGGAACTATAGCAGAAAGAGCCAATGCTTTTAGGCAGCAGTGTGAACTGGCAGAAACAGTGAAACTGAAGGAAATAGATCTGTATGGTCTCATCAAACAATTTTGCTTCTCATTGCTGATCCATTTTTCTTAATTAACTATAATTTGCAATCACACTTGAATCCAAGTTGGAGCATTCAGGCAAAAATGAATCTTCTTTCGCAGCCTGCACCCCCACCCCCGCCAAAATAAAATAATATGCTGATCTCTCCGCCAAGTCATTGCGCAATCATTTTGAAGTTTGTTTTTTGGTGAAACATCGCAAATGGTTTACAGGTTCAAAATGATGACCTCATTGTCATAGACCTAAGTACTTTACAACTCTCACAAAGCACTTTTAAATTGACACATCAATTTAGTTACAGGCAATTTTTGTTTGGAGAAAACCCCTCTAATCAGTGGAACGGAGTTGTTGTGATGAAGTTTATGTCAATTCCTTTACTTGTTGGCTGGAAAAGCTCAAAATTTCTAATTTGCAGTCTATAGTTTATATTTTATTTGTTTTTTTATGCAGCAACAAACTCAGGCTAATGCGATCAGAAAAGATGCTAGATGCTGAGCATGACTATGAAGAGGTAAGTAAAGCTTATGACGGCCTAGTGGATTTCTTCGTTATTTAAACGCTAATAGGTTTGTGTGATGCAGCTTAAGGCTGATAGTGAGGAAGCAACAAGAAGATTTGAGACTATAGTGCGGCTAATGAATGAAGAGATTGTACGATTCCAAGAGCAGAAAACAATAGATATGGGGATTGCTTTCCATGAATTTGCAAAGGGACAAGCTCGCCTAGTAAATGGTATGGCTGATGCCTGGCGAAGTCTCCTTCCCAAGCTCGAGGCTCTCTCTTCTTCCTAATCCATTTGACAAACCCCCTATTTGGGGCAGTTAGTTATTAGGGACCCTGGGTAGTTCTTGCTTTGTAAAGACTTACATAGCTTTCTCCCATGTTGTACGAACTATAGTGAATTTTCATTTTGTTACTTGTACAAACCCAAAGCAAAGTGAAAAACTTGTGGAGAACTTTTTTTCACAGAGCAACAAACAATAACAAAATCGTCTTACGCTTTAAAACCACTTTTAGATTCATATCAGCATTTTACTTAATTAAAGAAATGTTTCTTTCCTTTTTCATATTGTATTAATGTGCCAATTTTGTTATTCTTTCCAAGTTTCATAAGAAGATTTGTTCAAGGCACGAGACTATTATTATTACTATATTTTATCTAAAGATGCTTATAATTCGCTCATTGATGTTATTTAATTTTAATTTCTGGATTCCTAGGGAATGAATGTTTGTTATTTGAGTCAATAAGAGGAAATTTGTCTCGGCAAGGGTTTAAATTAGCAACTAATCTTAGTTTACATAAATGTTAAACATGGAATCCATTCAATGGCAAGTGAAGTGTATTTAAAAAATTGGGTTTGGGTTAGCCGATAAATAGAGTCAATTGAGGGCTTACTCTGTTTGGATGAGACAGATGGTTCATTGTATGCATGGGATTCCACCGTGATTACAAAAGAGAAAAGAAAAATTACCTTATACTTTCTCTGTTCTAAATTATAAGATTATTATTGACTTTTAAAAATTAATTTAAGATATTTTTAAATTTAGATGAGATGATTAATTAATAAATATGAAACTAAAAATCTTACGATGAATAGTACTTTTTTAAATAGCTTACGATAATCATCCTAGTATAAATTAAAATTAATAGAATTTATATCAATTTTAAATTTGAAGATGTCTTGGGTTAATAATGAACTTACATCTTAAAACAAAACAAAACAAAGAGGGAGTATTACAAATGCTTTTAAGTTTCAAGTATACACAAGCAAAAGCCAGTCCTCCTCCACCTCATAATAAACTTAAAAATTAAAAAAGGAAAGCTTATCCATCCTATCCAGTTTCATTTGGCCCTTTTCACTCTCACATTCCTCCTACACACTACAAAGTTACCAACTACAGAGTTGAGTTGTTCCACAAACACATAATTCAAGCCAGCCATGGCTTCTACTGTGAGCATTAGGCAACTCTTGAGTATAAGTGGAGCTAATTCCCACGCCCATTTCTCCTCCGCCGCATCCCGGTTTTGTCCCCGTTCACTTTCCTCTATTCAAAATGATGATCGGTTTTATAGACTCGGTGATCAAAGGTTCTGCAGCCACCGGAATATAATGCCTGTTTCCAGAGCAACATCTGGCATTTCACCTGCCAACCAAGATGATGAAGATGGGGTGTCTTTGGGAACCATGAAGCTGCCGTCGGATACTGACATTCCTAGATTCGAAACCTTGCTCTTTCAGGTATGTATTGTACATACTCCACTCCCTCCATTGATTAATACTCCGCAATGAATGTTAGTTAGATTCAATTCCCTAGACCCTAGCTGCGTTTATTTCTACTTAACATATATCATCATCAGTTTTACGTTCAACAAGTTCTTCATTTTAACTTGAATTTGAGAGGTAGGTTTTTATTTTTTTTACATGTCTTCATTCATGTTTTTCAATTCATGGTTGCAGTGGGCTAATAGTCTCTGCCAAGGTGCTTCTCTGCCACTTCCAGTTCCTTTGAAGGTTGGTCATGTCCAATTATTTATAAACTCTTCATTTTATTATCATTTTAAGCCATTAGCTGGGTGGGTATTTTATTTTATGTTCATGTGTCTATTGGAGGCTTCACTTATTAAATAAGGGGCTGTCTCTCATTACTCAATCAATTGATTATTATAACAGACAACTTTCTCTACTTTTGATTTAACGATGATGCCTAGACTTACTAAACACAAATCCTGAAAAGTTCAAGACAGACAGACAGACAGACAGACTTTGACTTGTCATGAACATAGCAAATTGTTTAGTGCAATATCATATTTTATTTGTCGAACTTATTCTTATAATGAGTGCACAAGGCCCCTTTCAGTTTAGACTAAGGCACTAGAATTGCAGACAAAGAATTTTGACTCATAGCTGACGGCTCCATCCTTGGATTATTTGAATCGGAGCTCGACTTGACACTTGAGTACTTACATAGTTGAAGGTAGTATGATTTAGTTTTTCTGAACCTATCTATAACAAAATTAGGAACCATAAACGATCATCCAAATAATGTTATTCTTACTAGACTTTGCTAGAAGCTAATGTACGAAGTTTAATCAAGCTTGAGAATCTCTCTCTCTTTAGAAGGCAGACAAGCGTTTAGAATCCCTTTAGTTTGTATATATGTTACGATACAGGAAAAGAGATTGCAAATTTGCCATCATAAAATCATCATGGAAGGTGGAAGGGGGAGTGAAAGCTAAAAGGGAAACTTCTAATTTTACAATTCATTTCCTTTTCTTTCCCTAGTGATCCATCCTGACACTTTCTTGAAGAGTTTCACTTGAGGGAAAGAAAAGATTTCCTTTTCCCTCACCAAATTCACAAATCAAACGGTACCCAAATTTGAGGAAAAAGTATTCATAATCTACTTTTTATAGTTAGGATTCTGGTGGTCCAATCCAATGTTGATTGATTGATTGGCTCAGTTGTGCTAATTTTTCCCCACGATAGATGAGTTTAGGTTCACTAACTGAATATAATAAATTTAATATTTGCAATGGACATCTTATACAACAATAAAAAGCACATAAGGTGAAAGAAAAACAAAAGCTAGCTAGAATCGATCCAACAACTTGTAGCTTGGAAATACTCTGTTGAACCATTCAAATAACATAAGAATCAGGCCTATAAAGAATAAAGCAAGCCTAGCAGCTGCAAGGCAGAACATCAAGTGAATGAGAAAAGCAATCAACTGTATTGAACTAAGGTATTCAAATAAACATAAATCTGCTTTATTCAGGTTTAAATATGTAGCGTTAGGTAATAACAAATGTAATGTATCTCGTGAGTTTTTAATGAGCCGATTCTTTATGTATTTCAATTGAACAGGTTGATAAAATTGCTGGTGGAGTTAGACTTGGCTTCGTTACTATCAGAGATGGAAATACTGAAGTTCTTGTGCATATAGATTGCTTAGTTTATCCCCCGACTGCTGGTGATCCTGTTCCATTTTTCCGAGCTATAAGAAATGGACCATTGAAAGATAAGTCACCTCCTGGGGAGCCAAGGATCATGAAAAGCCTTCTAGCTGCCCTTCAAAAATCTGTTGACATAGCTAGAGTTTAAAGCAGTGTATTCTTTCACGTGTTAAAACATATATTTCCCTGTAATATTATGTTAGCTACTTTATGCTGGTTCAGCTAAAGATATCACTTGAAATTTGTTAAAAGGCACAATGAACTAGAAGAGAAAAATCATTTTTCTTCTTGTTTCTTTTTCGGATAAAAAAGCCAATGAATATAAAACAAGTTTGTTATTAAAATGATGTCCCTATAAACTAAGTATGTATAGTATGTACGTGTTATTATAATCTACATTATTAATCTATAAAACAAGATAACTCCTGTAAAGAATCTACTCTCTCTCTCTCTATATATATATATTTATAAAATGGAGCCAAAGTATTGACCCAAATCATTATTTATTAAACATATATTTAATGTGAGAGAAGAGATATATATATATATATATATATACACACACACTTCATTCGGCGTTCTAGGGCAGGGGCCGCCCGATTCGACCTACTTTATATATGTTGCAGACAGAGAGAGATATCTTGGAAAGGTCATAAGGACAAGGATAGGGACTATACCAGCGCCCAAAAAAGAAAAGACGGATAAGGGAAAGGATAGACTAGTGCCTAGTGGAAAATATTAAATTGTATTGAAAGCTATAAATGGAAATTGAAAATATTCGAAAGCCGTTTGAAGGAAACTAAGCAACGTTTTCCATTGAATTATTGAAACATTTGTATATATGCACATATGAATCGGGTCCCAATTTTTCTGTTGAGTAATATAGTACACAAGAAGAGTTTCATTTATAAATATTGATAATGTTTTTTATTTTACTTCCTTCTTACCCTAAAATTAAAATTACAAGCAGAGAGTTTAATAGTTGCAGCATGATAATCAAATTAGAATTATAAAGTTGAGAACATGCCATTTTATACTATTATTAATAATAAGAAAACTCTTTTTACGGGATACATATGTACAAATGAGGTACAGAAATAACACCCTCCTCCCCTTTGTGTGCTAATTAGATCTAACATTGATGCTGTATAATTTTCTTCTCAAGTTCATTTATATTTTCTAATTACTAGTTTGGTTTAGAAGTTAACAATAAGAGCTTGATATAATCCCTTCTTCTTCTTCTTCTTTTTTTTTTTATTACCTCCAGCTTTTGAAGAAACTTGCAACTAGTTGTGCATCCCTCTTCCAATTACCTATACAACTTCCGACTGCTGGTGGAAGTTAACCATTTGAAGAGCTTGATATAGATGACCCAAGAAAACAAAGGAGAATTTAATTATAGTTGCAGAGCCATCATCACCAACTATATAAGATAGAGTTAAATGCTTACGTGCAATTGATATTTTGCCCATTATGATTTGTTTGAGCATTTGTAGGTTTATCACAATGACCTAAATAGCCAATTTTTTCCCCACCATTAGCATTAGTAGTTGTAGCGCAATAATTATTTGTATATGTCAACTTTATCATCATTAATGTAATATACGGAATATATAGTTCTGAAATCTATTTTAACTATTAATGTGAATATTTGGCTTTTGATCGTAATATTAAATGCATTACACCAAACATATGTTGAAAGGTATTGGACGATCCATATTCTACCTAAGAGCTAAAAAGCGAGATGGTATTTTAATTTTATCACCTTCTTTTTTTTTATCCTATACTTTAATGTCTTCATAAATTTTTATGTCTCATAAATTTGTACTAGGAAACTGATATTTTCACATAAAAAAATGACAATTTCACATGTGTCGTGAATGTGAGGATCCACTTGCTATTAATACGAGGGGGAAGACGTTAATGTGAAGAGTACCATTTGAAAATATTATTTTTTTCGGGTCCCACTTTCTTCTTGTTTAACTAGAAAAATGGCACTTGTTTTTAGTCCACTTTGTGCGTGTTTAACTAAGAAAACCTCACTCGGTTTCAAAAAAAAAACAAAACAAAAACTAAGAAAATGGTACTCATTTTTTCGATGGAGGTAGTACTAAATAATATAATAGGCCAGCACCTATGTATATTCATTTTCTTGCTTAGTTGTATGCCGGAACTTTAAGATCAATTAGTAAGAAAGAAAGGACTCCTATACTATATATAGAGGATTAGAGGTTAATGGAATTACAAGGTAGAAGTAGCCGATTGGATTATAATAGATAAATATGCACTTGAATATTCCCTTTTTGTCTGCAGGAAGTTTATGTAAGAAACAAAGTATGAATCTACAACTAATATACTATCACTTGTTTATTATCATTGGTAATTAATTACACGTACTAAGAGATTCACCTGTCAGAATAAATATATTACTCCTAGAGATTCACTACCATACCATCGATAATAACTCATACAAACAATATTCTCATCCAGTTGTACAAGCAAAGATGGAGAAAGTAAAACCACAAAGTATGCTTAGTACTAATGGGGAGGAAGACGGTTATGACGCTGTGGTTGTGGGTTCTGGATATGGAGGTTCTGTGGCGGCTTGTCGGATGTCAATGGCAGGGTTCAAGGTGTGTTTGGTGGAGAAAGGCCGGAAATGGGAAGCTCACGACTTTCCAACTGACAGTTTTAAGATGGTATCAGCTTTCAGGTTTGAAAATAGGAACTTGGGATTCAGCTTTGGCCCCAAAGACGCTTTATTTCAGGTCTTTTTCTTTCTCCCCTATAGTTCCAATATACATATTGTTCCCCTGTTGCGTTATTTACAAGATATCTTCCGTTTTGGATTTGATGTAGTTGTCATCCAACTTACCGTCTGTCTGTTTGTCTGTCAGGATGAGTTGCATTTGTAAAGCAAAAGAGTTGTTATTGTATAATAAGGCCGTCTTAGGCTAGTGCTATGCAATTCATTCTGATGGGACTGACTTATGAGTAGGAGGACAACTTTACTGAATCCGGATATGCAATCTTCATACATAGACACATGCAATTCAGTTACTGAGAGACCGACACTTATTTCGTTTGAAACATTTCATGCTAATAAAATCTTGAGGTGTAACTCAAGTATAACTGTACTTTAAATACTTGAGTGAATTTTAAGTTTGATGAAAGTGTATATTTGAGAGTACAGGTATATGAACAACAAGATTCTTTAGCCGCTATGGCCTGTGGGCTCGGTGGAGGTTCATTAGTTAATGCAGGAGTGATGATACCGACCCCAGTTCGTGCAAGAAGGAATCCCAAATGGCCAAAAGAATGGGAAAAAGATTGGGAATTCTGTGAAGCTTCTGCTTCCGCCATGCTGAGGGCTCAAAGTGTTCCCACCAAGTTTCCGAGCGCCAAAGTTATGGAAGATATTATTGGAGAAGAGTACGAGGAAAGTGTAAAAACTCCGCTGAAGCTGAGTGTAAACTTTGATGTAGAAGATCAGCCATCAAATTTGAAAAAGTCTGCCGAAATGGGTAGTTGCTTAGCCTGTGGAAATTGTCTTTCTGGCTGCCCCTACAATGCCAAAAACTCTACAGACAAGAACTATATTTTCTCGGCAATACAGGTAAATCCCTGTCCCCGAGAGAAAAACATGGAGACTGGAAGTATTATAATGTTTCCGTCTGATGCAGGAAGGATGCACTATAAAAACAGAATGCCAAGTTCAGTATGTGGTCAAAAACCCAGATGACATTTGCAATGAAGGAAATATTAGTAAAAAAAGAAGGCGGCGATGGCTTGTATTCTTCAATGAGATTGACCGTGTGGAGTGTGATTTTGTAATCCTCTCAGGTACGACAAATTAGCAACAGATCCAAGGATTTTATTACAATTTTATTGGATATGGAATCATAATAATGTTTGTCAAATTGTGCACTCATTTCCTAATGTTTTCTTGAATATTTGTAGCTGGAGTTTTCGGCACAACAAATATACTGTTCCAGTCTCAAATGAGAGGATTGAAACTATCCAATACGCTCGGATCAGGGCTAAGTTGTAACGGAAATAATGTTGCTTATCTCACTGGAAGTTCAGCACCCTTGAATGCCTCTGGCTTAGACAGAAAGCACTTCATAAAAATACCATTTCAAGAACGGCCTGGACCGGCCATTTCTTCATCGTACACTTCTTCTTTGGGGTTCACAATTCAGGTTCAAGGCTTTCTCCTCGTTTTGCCCGAGTCTCTTCAGCTATTTCATCCATGCCCAAAACTTGATACTTGGACCATATTATATCTTTTGGCTAAATTTGTAATTTTATTAATTAAATAAAGTTTTGAGAAACCAACTCTACTAAAAGTGGAATTACCTTATAACTAATATTTTAATTCAATATAACATAATAGCATTTTATCATTTCCAAGAAAAGCTATCGACTTTGCCTAATCTTCCAAGCTGTTCTAAGATTTCAGTTTGCAATTAATCTTTGACGTTCTCAACTCTAAAAAACCACTTTGACATTCCTAGACATGCTTGAAAAATAAACTCTTTTATATATATACGCACACATAACTATACATATAGGACGCCTTACTAGAATTTAATGAAAAACAAAAAATGATAACGTATGAGTTTTTACTATTTCATAGTATAGATTTTCAGTATTTAATACTTTTTTCCTCGTGCTACAGAGCGCAGTGCTTCCAACAGCTTATGTCTACCTGCTATTAAAAGAGATGACAACTTATGGATGGCCACCAGGCTATGGGATTTTACATGGAATTTTGGACAAGCTGAAGTGCATTTTAGGAATGAAGAACTGCCAGTCAATGATTCTTAATGTTATGGGATATGATGAAAGTGATGGAAAAATTACATTTGAAAAAGACACAAACCAAATCTGTTTTCAACCACCCCAAGATCCTTTACTACCACGAAAAATCGAAGCCTTTCAAAAACTTACTAAAAAGTTGGGCGGAATACTCTACATGTCAAAGTATAGAAGTACATCTGTTCATCTTTTAGGTGGTTGCAATGCATCAACTGATCCTTCACATGGTGTTTGCAATACTAATGGTCAAGTTTTTGACACAAATTTTTCTAACACCGTGCATGCTGGTCTCTATATTTGTGATGCCTCCTTAATACCTTGCTCAGTAGGCATAAACCCGTGTCTCACTATTGCTACAGCCTCTGAGCATGTAAGTAGGCACCTTGTGCAGGATGTTCTCAAGTACAAGAACAAAGATGGTGTAAAATTTATTGACAAAACTTTTGATCAAAACCCTGGTTCGGTCAGCTCTGAGAAATCAGATAGCAACCAAAGGTCTTCTGTTGTGTTCACAGAAATCATGAGAGGGCATGTAGGGGGTATGCCATGCACTGCTTATCTCAAAATAAAGCTGAATTCTAGGACTTCTAAAGACTGTGATAGAATGAGTATGATTATTGGAAAATCTCATCCACTTCTCAGAGGAAAAGTAGGTGGATATGTTGTATGTACAGCTATAGAGATGGATAAATTACATGTTATTGATGGAGAATTAGACTTGTGTGAAGTAGATGTCAGAAGTCCTTATACACAGTATATGCACTATCATCTCATCCTTGCAGCTTCTTCTGGTTCAAGGTTTAATGATATTTGATTGTTTTCATAAATATTAGTCCATTTTTTCTTGGTTCATATCTTGTTACTAACAAAAGGTCCTTCTCTCGTAGATATATTCTTGAAGGGAAGAAAGTAATGAATCCTTTTCTATTTGGATTATATCTATGGAAAGAATCAACAGTGATGAATGTTACGTTCAAAAAGGTTATTGGAAACAGTATGAAGGATCACAATACCATGAATTTGAGGGGAAATCTTCATATTTCAATGATCGAGCTCCTAAGGAGCGTGATCAGTATGAAAGGGAATAGCAAAGGGAAGTTTATATGTCTTTTGTTACAATCATTCCTCAGAACTTACATATTACAGATACCACGTGGGAGTTACAAGGGCTTCCCCAATTCTGAAGGTTACCAAAAACCTTATCCAAGCAATAATCTGCTAGAAATCAAAACAGGTATTTAGGATTATGCCTCGACTTGATTTACATATATACTACTAATTAACAATTGGATGTCCCAACTCTGAGTCGAACCTCGATGGGTTTACCAAGTGATACTTTTAGTTATTGTTTGTGGACTGCTGCACATTCCCAGCAGTATTAGACATAAAGATAATTCCTTGTATGGGAAATGCAGTTCTGCCTTAAGCAGACGTGATCACAAACATAGTGGTGGCCTATCTAAATTACTACACGAATATTTTGTTGCTGACCATATAGAGAAAATATATCAAGAAGGGTGACCAACCTCTTAGGGAAGAATTCAGTCATCAAATGAACAACTCTAACTAAGCCATTCAACTTGGCTTTGCTTTTCCTAATTATTTTGTAGTGCGGTACTAAAATTCATAATGTGGGTGCTTTCTGTAAATTTTGTAGAAGACGGTTTCATCATCAGTTGCAAGCAGTGGAAGTGCAGTCAGAGTCCATTGGGACTTGAAGGAGAAAGTAAATTGAATCCAGTCCTCCTTATTAATGGGTATTCAACAGAGAGTTATTGGCTACCAACTGAACCAAATGATTTGGTAAGAACTTTACTAGAAGAAGGGCATGAAACATGGCTACTTCAACCAAGATTACACCCTTCAAATTCTTCAAACAGCTTCTCAATTGAAGATATTGGCAGATATGATATACCGGCAGGTAAGATTGAAAAAAAAAACGCAATTGAAATTATATGTGCAGTCAATTACCTTATGAGCATTTTAACTATCTCACATTTCCCTATTATCTGCAGTAATCAACAAGATATTTGAGTTGAATGGAAAATCCGTAAAAGTCCATGTGGTTGCACACTGTGTTGGAGGCCTAGCTGTTCACATTGCTCTTATGGGACGTCATGTCTCACCCTCCCAAATAGCTTCTCTCTCTTGCACCAACTCTTCAATGTTCTTCAAGCTCACAGCTTTACCCACCTTCAAAATGTGGCTTCCCCTTTTGCCGGTACACACACTCTCTCTACTTGTATTAAATCTAATACACATAACTGGCAAAGTACAAAATCTTAAGATTGAGAACCATTCGCTCAACATAGAATTATGTTTAGAGAGTTAATTGGAGATCACAAGTTTCCTTTAGTCTTAAAATAGGCCAACGATTAGAAAAACAACTTTAAAGGCCTTTTTTTTTTCTTCCTATTTTTGGTGTCCTACCTAATGTTTTAACTTCAATCGACATGCAGATATCAATGGTAATACTAGGAAAAAACAAGACATTACCTCTGTTCGGAACATTGAAGACCAGTTCTCCACAAAGATTCCTAAGATTCATAGCTCGTTTTATGCCACGTTACGAGAGGTGCACCTGTGATGAATGTGAAGTCTTTTCAGGAATATTTGGGAACACATTTTGGCACAAAAACATAACCCCCAGCATGCACTACTGGCTGAACAAAAAAAGCTTACCAGCACTTCCAATGGCAGCATTTCCTCACCTTAGGAAAATCTGCAACAACGGATTTATAGTTGACAGCAACGGAAAGAACTCGTATTTAATCCATCCCGAGAGAATGGCATTGGCAACGCTATATATATCAGGTGGAGAAACTCTTCTGGTGACTCCTGAGACTTCTTTTCTTGCTAACAAGTACATGAAGTTGCACCAGCCTAATTACAGACATGAGAGAGTAGTTGTGGAGGGTTTTGGACATTCGGATTTATTGATTGGAGAAGAGTCTTGTATGAAGGTTTTTCCTCACATTATCTCTCATATTGGATTGGCTGAAAAAGAAAGAATTTCATCAGCAGTTGATAACAATGAAAAGCAGTACTACAGTAAAGAGGCCTTGGCTTGGGGTGATGATCCATATGAGGAAAGAAAGGGAGGAATTGGGAGTTGGATTTCTCCTCTGATCTCTGTTTGGCTGTTTCTGTTGCTGTTAGTTTATTTAGTTATATGATCTCTTAAGTCCCTTCCTCTATGTTTCGTGGCCATAGGCACAAAACCACTGATGGCACAACGGATGGCTATGTTGTGGGTGGTGGGGATAGAGGTTTGCAGCAAAGATGAATTTAAATTTTGAAAGAAGCTGGTGTGATGTTGATTGAGAACAACTGTGTTGGGGCCTGGGGGGGCAAATTGGACAAAAATTAATTAGTTTAATCAGAAGGTGAGAACCGCTTGCGAAAATAAATATCATATTAAGCTTAAGCTGTGAAAATATTAATTCCCAATCTTTCTTTTAAATAATTAGAATCCTATTTTAAACTCACTCGTCTAAAATTAGAGAAACAAGACAAACAAACTCAAAAGTTTGGTTAAAATCGCCGGTGGCACTAGGGAATCCAACCCAACACAAGGAGGAGGCGGAATGAGGATGATTTTGTAATGAAATTTGTCTAGTTCTGCAGATTTAGTGAAGTTGAGAAAACAGAGAAACTCAAAAATTGGTCGAATTTACTAGCGGCTCTTTTATTTAAAAAACATAAATTATTTATTTTATTTTATTGAAAATAGTTGAAAATCAACTATTTCTACTTTTTCCTTCAAACTTTGTATACTAGCACTACATGAGCAAATTTATATGAAACTAAAAAAAATAAAAAATGCAAGATAAAAATTTTTAGTGAATTTTTCCGTAGTATTTCTTTCGCATGATAAGTTACTTTTGACTTGAAGTGTTTAAAAAATCATATAATATTATAACTTGTCTAACTAGTATTTTTATTTTTGAAGACATTCTAGCCAGCTCAGTCAGTGTACATATGACACTTGTTATCATATAGTATGGATGTGATTACTTGTCACGATTGCATTCCTAAATTAGAATTGAATTTTATATCATATGGATATTAAATGTGGCGTCGTGACATTGATTTTTTGAATTATTTTTTATATAAAAGTCGTAGTTGAAACTTATCTTCTTTATGTGATTAAATTTGTGAAAATTGTCAAAGTCTTGGCATAAAAATTAATACTTATACGGTTTGTGGTTTTAAAACTTAGTTGCCATTAATGAATGTCACTTTTTATTCAAACAATGGAATAAGTCATTTTCTTTCAAGTTGCTTGAAAAGCTGAATTTATTTTTAAAAATATCTTGACTTTGTCCTAAATGGGATATAATTATATTGAATATGCATTTGTATTTGTAATAATTCCTAATACCTTCAGCTTTCGAAACATCTTGGGCGCAACAATTGTGATACAGATTTATCATGGGGAAGAAGAAGAAAAAGCGATTATTAATAATCAATGAAAAGTACTACTATCTATGAGATGATTGACTTTTAATCAAAAATAAGATGAGGTTTGGATGCTCAATTAATATGGTGTAATAATTTTCTAGTATGATTAATTAGTTATTACGTGAAATCAATATTCTGCTCATCACAAATATGAAAATAGCAGCAGCGAATAAGTCACACTCCATGTCTCCACCTAATCTTTTTCTCAAGCTCTGGCTAGATTTTAATATTAAAATGTATTCCTAAAATTATTAAATTATAACACTATAGGTTATTATATAAATAATAATAATAAGAAAAAAATAATTGACTCCTATACTATATACCGGTCAATAGGAGGTAACGATAAACTATAAAGTCTAATTTCATTTTAATTGAAATTTGACTTCTTCTTTTTTTTCTCTTTCTTGTGCACGTTTACTAAAGAAAGAAAAGTTGAATCTACAAGTAATATACACTTACGTGGTTATAATAATTGATAATTATATTAATGAGATTGAGCAGTCTGTATAAATATACAACTCGGAGAAATTCATAGCTAGCCTCACCAGATATAATAATTCCTACGAACAACATTTTCTTGTACAAGTAAAGTGAAAATATAAATTTGATGGAGAGAGTAAAAGCAGAAAGTAGGCTTACTACTGATTGGGAGGAAGACGGTTATGACGCTGTTGTGGTTGGCTCTGGATATGGAGGTTCTGTGGCGGCCTGTCGGATGTCAATGGCGGGCTTCAAGGTTTGTTTGGTGGAGAAAGGCCGGAGATGGGAACCTCATGACTTTCCAACTGACAGTTTTAAGATGGTATCAGCTTTCAGGTTTGAAAATAGGAATTTGGGATTCAGCTTTGGCCACAAACACGCTTTATTACAGGTCTTTTTTTCTTCTTTTTTTTTTTTTTTTGTTTTTATTTCTAAAATTAGAAATTTATGAAAATTTAAACTTTAAAATTATATAATTAATCTGTTTACTTTGTTCATCCTTTCTTTTTAAGTATCATTTTAACATGAGGACGGAGGGAGTATAAATATATGTACCTTTAGACATGCTTTTACATGATTCGACCAGAGGTATTAATTTTCAATTTTCAATCTGTTATTTTAACTATCTACTATTTCGCATATGTTGCTGCTGAGTCTCCAAAGCTTCAAGTGGTCCCAACTCTCAAATCCAATTTTTGCACTTCCTGACTTAAAATCTAGGACTTCAATCACTAAAGAAAATTCATAAATTATAAATTTAGATGTTTTTTTTGCTATTAATCCTAGGATTATAATCCCAGAATTATAATATCTAGTTGAACATGGTATTAAATAACGATCGTATTAAGCCATTTTATAATTCTTGAACTATTAGTCTCATGTCTAAATTTGAAAACAAACGAGACACTAGTCCTATCCCAAGTATAATTCTTGCAAATAAACATAACTTTTGACTATTATTCATGGGGTATTCCGCAACACTTCAAACATATCAATTTTCTGCAATGCAGCAATATCAACCGTTATTGTTTGGGTTTTACTTTTTCCCATCTCTTGAAGAACTAGAAAATGAGTATGTTCCTTTTTCATTTGCATTTTGTGCAGTTGACTTGTACTCATCCTTTTCACAAAAATAGTCACATTTGCAAAACTCGTAAATAGTGAGGATGTACTTTTGTTTCATATTTAGTATATTACTGATGACATGCTAATGAAATTATAAGGACATTTGGTTATTTTTTTGTACTACTATATCTCTTTTTGTGGCACAAAAGAAAATGATAAGCGGAACTTTTTTTGGGAACGGAGGAAGTAACATTCTAATGAATTTTGTTTATATATACACTAAAATTTTTATTAAAAATAATTGACAGAGAAATAATATGCACATTTTCCCTGCCCTTCTTGTTCAAAACTACTGGTGGTGTAACTAAGCTTTATTTACTTCATAACATGTTACTTTTAAGTTGGGTGAATTCTTAGTTTGATGGAAGTGTATTATCAAAGTACAGGTATATGAACAACAAGATTCTGTAGCAGCTATGGCGTGTGGGCTTGGTGGAGGTTCATTAGTTAATGCAGGAGTGATGATACCGACCCCAGTTCGTGCAAGAAGGAATCCCAAATGGCCAAAAGAATGGGAAAAAGATTGGGAATTCTTTGAAGCTTCTGCTTCCGCCATGCTGAGGGCTCAAAGTGTTCCCACCAAGTTTCCGAGTGCCAAAGTTATGGAAGATATTATTGGAGAAGAGTACGAGGAAAGTGTAAAAACTCCGCTGAAGCTGAGCGTAAACTTTGATTTGGAAGATCAGCCATCAAATTTGAAAAAGTCTGCCGAAATGGGTAGTTGCTTAGCCTGTGGAAATTGTCTTTCTGGCTGCTCCTACAATGCCAAAAACTCTACAGACAAGAACTATATTTTCTCGGCAATTCAGGTACATACCTGTCCCCATCCCCCCACCCCAAACCCCCCCTCCCCCCCCCCCCCCCAAAAAAAAAAAAAAAAAATAGTAACTTTAAAGAAAAAAGATTGAGACTGGTAGTATTTTGAAGTCTACATTTCACATCATATATTTCTTGTGATGCAGGAAGGATGCACTATAAAAACAGAATGCCAAGTTCAGTATGTGGTGAAAAACCCAGATGACATTTGTAATGAAGAAAATACTGGTAGAAAAAGAAGGCGGCGGTGGCTTGTATTCTTCAATGAGATTGACCATGTGGAGTGTGATTTTGTAATCCTCTCAGGTACGTATTAGCAATGGATCCAAGGATTTTGTTGGAATATTGCTGGATGTCGGAATGTTATCAAATTATAAAGTCGTTTTTCCTCTTACTTTTCCTTGGGATTTTGTAGCTGGAGTTTTCGGCACAACAAATATACTATTCCAGTCTCAAATGAGAGGATTGAAACTTTCCGATACGCTCGGATCAGGGCTAAGTTGTAACGGAAATAATGTTGCTTATCTTGCTAGAAGTTCAGCACCTTTGAGTGCCTCCGGTTTAGACAGAAAAGACTTCTCAAAAATACCGTTTCAAGAACGGCCTGGACCGGCCATTTCTTCATCATACACTTCTTCTCTGGGATTCACAATTCAGGTTTGTGGCTCTCTCTTTCTAAGGTCATCTTTTGCCTTAAATCTCTCATGAAATGTCATCCGTGCCAAAACTTGATAAATCTCTCTGTATTGTGCTATATCAGTACATTTGACTAAATTTATAATTTGAATCAGTTAAGCAAATTTGCGAAACCAACTTCACTATTTTAATTGAATATAATATCAAAGCATCTTAATCACTATAAACATATTTTCCAAGAAAAGCTGTTGATTATGTCTAACCAAGTTATTGGAGATTTCATATTGTTGTTCTACTATCTTTGGCATTCTAAGTCTACAACCACTTTGACATTCTAGGATTCTAATACCTGTTTGTAAAATAAACTCTTTTATACATGAATATATACACAGAATATATCTTATTAGATTTTTTTTAAGAAACAACAATGATAACTGTTAGATTTATAAAATGTATATAAAGACATTAAGCTCTCTAACTCAAAATCAATTAGTTAGACATATTTTCACACAAGATGGGATAAGAAATGGACTGCAAGTGGGTAATACAGTGTTTAATTAATCCCAAGGATAGCCGCTCCGATACCATGTTAATTTATAAAATGGGCTCAAAATCTAGTATATAAAGACATTAAGCTTTCTAACTCAAAACCAATTGGCTATCAGAAGAATTGGCCCAAACCATTATATACTAGACATATTTTCTCAAGATATTCAACGTTGACAGGATATATACTCTAACAATAACATATGAGTTTATGCTTTTTCAGTATGGATTTTCAACATTTAATATCTTTTTCCTTGTGCAACAGAGCGCGGTACTTCCAAAGCCTTATGTTGACCTGCTATTTAAAGGGATGACAACTTATGGATGGCCACCCGGCTATGGGATTTTACATGGAATTTTAGACAAGCTAAAGTTCATTTTAGGAATGAAGGATGGCCAAGCAATGATTCTTAATGTTATGGGATATGATGAAAGTGATGGAAAAATTACATTTGAAAAAGACACAAACCAAATCTGTTTTCAACCACCCCAAGATCCTTTACTACCACGAAAAATCGAAGCCTTTCAAAAACTTACTAAAAAGTTGGGCGGAATACTCTACATGTCAAAGTATAGAAGTACATCTGTTCATCTTTTAGGTGGTTGCAATGCATCAACTGATCCTTCACATGGTGTTTGTAATACTAATGGTCAAGTTTTTGACACAAATTTTCCTAACACCGTGCATGCTGGGCTCTATGTTTGTGATGCCTCCTTAATCCCTTGCTCTGTAGGCATAAACCCGTGTCTCACTATTGCTACAGCCTCTGAACATGTAAGTAAGCACCTTGTGCAGGATGTGTTCAAGTACAAGAACAAAGATGCTGTAAGATTTATCAATACAACTTTAGATCAAAACCCCGGTTCAGTCAGTTCTGAGAAATCAGATAGTAGCCAAAGGTCCTATGTTGCATTTTCAGAAATCATGAGAGGGCATGTAGGGGGTATGCCATGCACTGCTTATCTCAAAATGAAATTGAATTCTAAGAAATCTAAAGATTATGATAAAATGAGTATGATTATTGGAAAATCTCATCCACTTCTCAGAGGAAAAGTTGGAGGATATGTTGTATGTACAGCTATAGAGATTGATAAATTACATGTTATTGATGGAGAAGTAGACATGTGTGAAGTAGATGTCAGAAGTCCTTATACACAGTATATGCACTATCGTCTCATCCTTGCAGCTTCTTCTGGTTCAAGGTTTGATGATATTTGATTGTTTTCATAAATATTAGTCCATTTTTTCCTAGTTCATATCTTGTTACTAACAAAAGGTCCTTCTCTTGTAGATATATTCTTGAAGGGAAGAAAGTAATGAATCCTTTTCTATTTGGATTATATCTATGGAAAGAATCAACAGTGATGCATGTTACGTTCAAAAAAATTACTATAAACAGTAGTAAGGATCAAGAAGCCGTGAATTTAAAAGGAGATCTTCATATTTCAATGATTGAGCTCGTAAGGAGTTTGATCAGCATGAAAGGGAATGGTAAAGGGAAGTTTATTCGTCTTTTATTACAATCTTTCTTCAGAACTTACATCTTACAAATACCGCATGGAAGTTACAAGGAGTTCACCACTTCAGAAGTGTACGAAAGACCATATCCAAGTAGTAATCTGCTAGAGATCAAAACAGGTATGCAGAAATATACCTGGACTTGATTTTCATTTATATTGCTAATTAATTATTGGATGTCAGTCACTTTATCAGGTGATACTTCTAGTAAATGTCTGAGGCCTGTTGATAGCGGGCTGCCCACTCCTGGAAGTATTAGACGTGTGCCCTTAATTTAGAGTTTTATATAGCTCCTTGTTTTGAAAGAAAATGCAAGTAGAGAAACCTTTCGGAAAGGTGACCAACCTCTAAAGGATCAGCCATCAAAGGGACAATTCTAGCTAAGCTATTCCACTTGGCTTTTAGTTTTTCCTAATTACAATGTTGGTGTGTTCTGTAAATTTTGCAGAAGATGGTTTTATCATTAGCTGCAAACAATGGAAGTGCAGTCAGAGTCCATTGGGACTCGAAGGAGAGAGAAAATTGAATCCAATCCTCCTTATTAATGGGTATGCAACAGAGAGTTATTGGCTACCAACAGAACCAAATGATCTGATTCGAACTTTACTAGAAAAAGGGCATGAAACATGGCTACTTCAACCAAGATTACACAATTCAAATTCTTCAAATAGCTTCTCAGTTGAAGATATTGGCAGATATGATATACCTGCAGGTAAAATTTGGAACAAAAATGCAATTGAATTGAAATGCATAGTCAATTAGCTAATTAGTATTTGAAGTGTTTAACAAATCTCCTGTTTCCCATTACCTGCAGCGATCAATAAGATATTTGAGTTGAATGGTAAATCCATAAAGGTCCATGTGGTTGCACACTGTGTTGGAGGCCTAGCTATTCACATCGCTCTTATGGGAGGGCATGTCTTACCCTCACAAATAGCCTCTCTCTCTTGCACCAACTCTTCAATGTTCTTCAAGCTCACAGCTTTTCCCACCTTTAAAATGTGGCTTCCCCTTTTGCCGGTAAACACACAATCTCTCTCTCTCTCTGCGTAGATGGAATCTGACACCTATGGCTAGCAAAATAATACTCTCTGTCCCACAAAAATAGTCCAATTTGCACCCCCAAAAAAATATTAGTCCACAAAAAGAGTCCTCTTTTTTTTGGTTGTAGTGTAAAATGACACAATGTTCTTTAAGTTTCATCATAATTTTACTATCATGCTACCATTACTTAACTACCAACTTACATTTTTAGGGGTAAGCATAAAATAAAAAAACATCATTAATATTTTGAAAAATTTGCAAATGAGTCTTTTTTCTGGAACATAGGGAGTAAACAATAAGATTGAGAACCATATTCTGTCAACATAATTTAGATTTCGAGACTTAATTGGAGATCCACAGTTTCCTCCTCAGAATAGGCCAATCATATGGATACTGCTTTAAAGGTAACTTTCTATTTTGGTGTAAATTTTAACTCCAATCAACCTGCAGATATCAATGGTAATACTGGGGAGAAACAAGACATTACCTATGTTCGGAACATTGAAGACCAGTTCTTCACAAAGACTCCTAAGATCCGTCGCCCGTTTTATGCCACGTTACGAGAGATGCACCTGTGATGAATGTGAAATCCTTTCGGGCATTTTTGGGAATGCATTTTGGCACAACAACATAACCTCCAGCCTGCACTATTGGTTGAACAAAAAAAGCTTACCAGCACTTCCTATGGCAGCATTTCCTCACCTCAGGAAAATCTGCAACAACGGATTTATAGTTGACAGCAACGGAAATAACTCGTATTTAATCCATCCTGAGAGAATGGCATTAGCAACGCTATATATATCAGGTGGAAAAACTCTTCTAGTGACTCCCGAGACTTCTTTTCTTGCTAACAAATACCTGAAGTTGCACCAGCCTAATTACAGACACGAGAGAGTAGTTGTGGAGGGTTTTGGACACTCAGATTTATTGATTGGAGAAGAGTCGTATAAGAAGGTTTTTCCTCACATTATCTCTCACATTGGATTGGCTGAAAAAGAAAGAATTTCATCAGCAGTTGATATCAAGGAAAGGAAATACTACAGTAAAGAGGCCCTGGCTTGGGGCGATGATCCATATGAGGAAAGAAAGGGAGGATTTTGGACTTTGATTTCTCCTCTGATCTCTGTTTGGCTGATTCTGTTGCTGTCAGTTGTTTTAGTTTCATATTCTATGATCTCCTAAATAATTTGTAAGCATTTTCCTAGGAATCAACTCAAACTATACTACTATGTTTGGTTCTCATTCCTTGCATGTATGGAATGGAATGACTTAAGGAATGGAATGAGAATGAGAATGGAATGGTCATTCCCATTTTTATGTTTGGTTTGTTCATTCATTCCGTCAGGAATAGAATCACCATTCTACTTTAGGTGTTTGATTTACATGAATTACATTATGAATGGAATGAGAACTAATTTTTTTCATTTTTTATATACTACTAACTTATAAAAATGAATGAAAAAATAGATTAAATAGAATTAAAAGAACATCTTCACTAGATTTTTTTTATTTTATATTTTTATGCATTTAAAATTCAAATAAACACCTTCATGATTTTTTTTAAAAAGCCTTGAAACCAATACAAATCATATATAGAATTAAACAAAAAACAATATTCCTGAACATCTCATAATAGTTTATTCAATGCAGTAGTAAACTAAGATTATTGGTTTGTATGCCCAATGATGAACAATAAGTTGTTTAAATAAGCCGTTTACCAATAAGCTGTTCAAATAATAAGTTGTTTAAATAATAAGTTGTTTACCAATAAGCTGTTTAAATAATAAGTTGTTTACCAATAATAAGTTGTTTGCCAATAAGCTGTTTATCAATAATAAGTTGTTTACCAATAATAAGCTATTTACCAATAAGTTATTTAAATAATAAGTTGTTTAAATAATAAGTTGTTTGCTATTAATAAGCTGTTTATCAATAATAAGTTGTTTACTAATAAGCTGTTTAAATAATAAGTTGTTTACCAATAAACTGTTTAAATAATAAGTTGTTTACTATTAATAAGTTGTTTATCAATAATAAGCTATTTAACTAATACGTTGTTTACTAATAAGTTGTTTAAATAATAAGTTGTTTACCGATAATAAGTTGTTTAAATAATAAGTTGTTTATCAATAATAAGTTATTTACTATTAATAAGTTATTTACTAATAAGCTGTTTAAATAATAAGTTGTTTATCAATAATAAGCTGTTTACCAATAAGGTACTTAAATAATAAGTTGTTTACTATTAATAAGCTGTTTACCAATAATAAGATGTTTAAATAATAAGTTGTTTACCAATAAGTTATTTAAATAATATGTTGTTTACTATTAATAAGATGTTTACCAATAATAAGTTATTTAGTAATAAGCTGTTTAAATAATAAGTTGTTTACCAATAAGCTGCTTAAATAATAAGTTGTTTACTATTAATAAGTTGTTTACCAATAAGCTGTTTAAATAATAAGTTATTTACCAATAAGTTGTTTAAATAAGTTATTTACCAATAAGCTATTTAAATAAGTTATTTTTTTTACCAATAATAAGCTTTTTAAATAAGTTGTTTACCAATGATAAGCTGTTTACCAATAATAAGTTGTTTAAATAAGTTGTTTACCAATAAGCTGTTTGAATAATAAGTCAACTTATATTTTAACTTATAAGTCATTTTAAAATAAGTCATTCCCGAATAGGCCCAAAGTCAGGTGAAAAATGAACGAAGCGGAAGAGAATGAAATAAACCCAACTATTTAGAAAGGAATGAAAAATAATATTTCAGATAGGGATGAAATAACTAAAGGAATAGAATGGTCATTCCAACTGACTAACCAAACATGTTTTTAGTCATTCCAGAATGAATGGTCATTCCATTCCCAGCTCATTCCATTCCATTCCCACCAACCAAACACAACATAACATGATGTTATTCTTCCCATTTAAACCAAATAAGATGATTAAAGGTACGTCACATCGTTTTCTTATGATTTTCGAGTAGTTTAATTTTCTTACAGTAATATAAAAACATGCCTAAGTTGATTAATCTATTTACTGTGGAGTCTATTGCGATAAATTTATATCGAAGTAAGAAGTTTATCAATATATGAAATTAGTAGGAACTATAGGAGAACCCTACTTATTATTCGTCTCTTCACAAAAGTTATCACTAATATTTATTCACGTAATTGACAATCAAATAATTAACATAAGACATTCACAATATAATATATATCATTATCCTATGGTCATGTTTGAGTCTATCCCCGATAAAAGTCAACGTACTAAATTCTTTGGTTATGTTTGTTTGTAAAAAGTACGATTGAGATTGGACTTTTTGCCTTAATTTAATATTGTTTCAGACTATTTTATTCTATGATGAGGGATTAATAGTCATTTAAATAATTTTATAGATTATTTTTTGTCATTCTTAATGCTATTAACGAGGAATTATATAATCTCATGATAAATGTGATATTAATAGTCCTTTACATTTTAAGTTATTAAATAGTCTTATGAGACTAATATCTTACGTTAACAAACTAATAATCCCTTATTAAAAAATTAAATAATTTTAAAATAATATTAAATTAAAATAAATAATCCAATCACAACCACGTATACAAACTAATGGTAAATGGAAAGGCTTTTCTAAAATCAAATATTTCTACCAACAAGATTGTAGTTCTTATCCTGTCAATATATATTATATTTATGTCATCCAAAGGAAGAAGACAGATTGGCCGAGTGGTCTAAGGCGCCAGATTTAGAGCCTGTTTGGTAATGACTAATCTTTTTTTTTTTTTTTTTTTGACTCAAAGTTAAAATTTTAATAGATTTATAAGTTAAAATTTTAATAGATTTATAAGTAATAGTGTTCGGCATCATTTTTACTTATAACTCGAAAATTATAAGTAATAGTTGTGGATGTTTTCGGCTAATAACGACTTATAAGTTAAAATAAAATAAAAAGATTACTAAAATGTACTTTGATAAAAAGAACATTAAAAATAAACGAGGGCATTTCTGTCATTTCATAGTCGTTGACCAACTAAAAAAAATGACTTATACTAAATGTTACTTATTTTTTTTTTTCAACTTATAAGTAAAAAAAAAATTGTTCCGAACGGTTTTTGAACGATTTTTTTAGCTAAACTACTTGTAAGTTGGGTTGACCAATTTATAAGTAGCCCCGAACAGCCCCTTACGCTTTAGTCCGAAAGGGCGTTCAATTCCACATCTGTCACAATTATTTTCTTCCATCTCTCTCGCAGTCATCATCTCTCTCAGTCAATCACACGAAGTTGGAAAACATCAGGCAGCAGAAAAAAGCGCTGCACATCAATGGCGAGAACCATAAGAAACAAACCCGGTCTACACCTCCTGACCGGGTTGCTGAACCCGCTCATCCCGATTCTCTATCGGCCTACGAGGTTCTTCGAAACCATAGCTTTCGAAGAGGTTCGATCGTCCACATCTGAGAAACCTTACAGTTTCACAGCACTCGTTCTTCACGGGTTATTGGGTTCTGGAAGAAACTGGCGATCTTTCTCTCGCATCCTTGCTTCCTCTCTCTCCACCTCCAATCCTCCTTCCGGTATTTATTTTTTCTACATTTAATTTTGGTTATTCATTTCTAATGAGGAAATATGATTAACATATGAGGCTATAATATAACTACAAGAATCTTACCTAGCAAATATTCTCAACCACTAAAGGAGGGTGTCAATTTCCAGGGATTACTTGGTATTTATAAATGTCTTGATGTGTTTTTCTTAAATGAAAATTGGGTTCATGTGCCTGTATCATTTTCTCTTGAGGTGCTCTTATAAATGAAATTTTGAGGACATTGGTCCTTTGGACATTTGTGAATTATGGGTACTGAATTTTAATGTTTGAGCTTATATATATTAAGTATTCAAGTGTAGGTGAGTGTACGTGTGATTTGATTATTCGAAACAATTTATGTATGTTTCTGAAGTCTAGTTTACATGTAGAATGGAGGATGGTTCTTGTGGATTTGAGGAATCATGGGAAATCAGCTGAATTAGAAGGTTTGCATCCACCTCATGACATTGCCAATGCTGCCAAAGATCTGGCAAATCTGGTAAAGTCTCAAGCTTGGTCTTGGCCTGATGTCGTTATAGGGCATTCCATGGGTGGCAAGGTTGCCTTGCAATATGCACAGAGTTGTGCTCGTGGTGATTATGGTGATTCAGTTCAGTTGCCCAAACAGGTATTCCCTTAATTTCTTTTTGATTCTTGTGATAAATGTATGGTCATTAACAACCAGACTGGTAATGAGTTTACGACTTTTACCTTGTGTTGAGTTTCTCGAGTGAGAAGCCAGTCTAATATGTAAGCACGTTGTCTTGAAATTTTGATGATAATTGAGGTTTTAGAATTTAGATGTTCTGAGACCCCAATTGAACGTGTTATACTTCAAATGACAGCTTTTAGAAGATTTACTCAGTAGCATTAGCGCAACTGCTTATGAAGGACAATATGTTTCATTGCATAACAATTCAATTCTTCTTAAATAATTATAAATTTTTCTGTGACTTTTGTGATGAATATACTGGGATATAGATTTGTAATTTTGTATTAACATGTGGAGGACTCTATAGTGTGACTTGGATTGTTTTGTTGAATCTGATTCTGAACTGGTTCATGTATGCTATAGCTTCTATAAGTAGGGTTGTAGTTTACCCCTACCAGGTTATATTTGTAGGGGTTATCATTTGAAGGTTATAAACACAATTCTTCATCTATTAAAATAAGTATGTGGATGTGGTTTCCATGTTTTGACTTATTAAAAAGTTCGTGTTTTGACTTTTATCAAAAAATCAATTTTTTTAATTAGACTTGGCAAAGGAGCGGGTACGTTCCATGGGACCATTTCCCATACCTGCCTAGCCTAAGAAATTCCCTCTCCCGCATCCGCCTCGTCCCAAATACTTAGAACCCTGCCCCGCCTCACCTCTGTAAAAAGAGATCGATCAGTCATCTACCTGTGCGGTTGTAGGAGAAGGTAGCAGAGAGAGAGAGAGAGAGAGATCATGTTTTTCGTTCATATCTTCAATCTTCTTACCCGCTTCGATCTTTTTTGTGAGGCGTGTTGGAGTAATTGAAAATCCACGTAAGATTGGAATTTGTAGATTTGGGTGTTGAAACTGTCAAGAGCCAACTGTCGATATTAGAGGGAGTGAGAGAGAGAGAGAGAGGGAAAAAAACAGTTGGATACAGTTTAAAATTAATAGATATATGTTAACTGACATTGTAATATCTAACTCCCAACTATGTTCATATCAGTTGCTACTCATTCTCCTTGATGCCAACATGTATGTGTACGTAGAGCGTGTGTGTATGTCTTGCAATTGTGGCTTTGCCTCGTCTCTGTGTCAGTTTTCTTTTTCTTTATCATGCCACTTTGTATATACCATCTAATATGGTATATTTATGCGTTTCCATAGATTCTCCATATAACTGCAGTATTAATCTGGACTATTAAACTTTCGTATAAAACAATCAAATTATAGATGCTTGAAATGTCTTATTCCTCAGCTGAAACATTTTAGTATTTATACAAAAAATCTTTAATTTGTACTTGTTAATTGATTTGACAATTTATAGCTCACTCACAGACGAGATACCTGATGCATAACAGCTGTGGATACTGGACTCTGTACCTGGAATAGTGAACCCTGAATCCAGTGATGGAGAAGTGGAGAAAGTTTTGAAGACTTTGCAGGGTCTACCTTCATCTGTCCCTTCAAGGAAGTAAAACCTCTTTTCAACTTTGGCTTGATTTCTGTAGTCATCAATTGTCTATATGAGTATTGAACTACTTCACTGTGTTTAATATATGATTGCATGATCATATCCTTATAGAATCAGTGAATCACTATGTCATAGAAAATGGTAGCCATTAGGATTTAAGACAAATGATGGTGTAGATTTAAAATGGTGGTCTTAGATGGAAGTCATGCATAGTTGTCATGGTGTCGCCATGGTGTCGCCATGGCGTCGCCTAGGTGACAACTAGGCTTCTTGGCGCTAGAGAAGGAAAATGCAATGCTTTGGACGCCGAACTACCAAGGCTGGCCCAAGTTAAGTGATTAAGTCATTTTGCACCTATGACTCATCATAACTCATGGACTTGCTATGTGGTATAATTTTATTACTTATTAGAATTGTAATGTGTGATGGTTGTTGACTTGGTTGATTCTTTATTTTCTAAGTAGTGTTTGTTGACTTGTTCTACTAGTTTTCAATGTCAATTGTTGTATTTTTGAATTTGTGAAGTATTCATATAATTGTGTTTTTAATTGTATTCCATAGTGTTAATTATGATGTTTTGAGTTTTAATGTATGTAAAATTTTATTGTTCAATATACTTTTTAAATAAAATAAACAAATGTATAAATTACATTGTTAACAACTTGTCGCCATACGGATGTCATGGTCGACGCCTTATTGCCTAGTCGTCCTGGTGGTCAACTACCGCCATGTCTTGTCGTGGCACCGTGACAACTATGAAGTCATGAGCTAAATCCTCGCCACCGTTATGTTCGTGGATCGCTTGTTCCATGCATGTCAAATTCTTTTTTAGCCAACTACATCAAAAGAACATTGGATGACAAAAATATTAGGTATTATGACTATTATCATCAAATTATCGTCAATGAGCTGGGTCTATGTATTTTAGGTTGCGTTGTTAACCTGAAGATAAAAAAGGGAAATCTCTATTCTTGTTGTGTTTTGGTAACTACTTTAATAAAGCTCTTGGATTAGCATTAGGCTTGAAAATTTATGTTCTCACTTGTTGGAGGACTAGTAATCATTGGCATTTAGGCAATTTAGCACCTGGACGTCATAACAGGTCAAAGAAGGTGTAACCATATTTAAGCAAGTTATGGAAGTTCCATGGATAATTCTCTCTAGCTCTTTCTACAATCAGAATTTCATTTAACTAGCTGGAGAAAACTGAATCTAGTTCAGGAGGTTTTTGGAAGTTGACCAAACCACTTGGGCACCAATTGGTGACATATTAGAGGCTAATATTACATTTGCTTACGCTAGCACCTTACTGATATATGACAATCTATGCTAGCTACATGATTTAGTTAGTACTGTGAACTTAAAAATGAATATGTGCTCTGTTGGGAGTTTTTGCCCATGTCTAACTCTGCAATGTTTGCACTTAATGAGGATTCTGTCAAACCTTCCATGCAATATCTTTTATATGGGAAAAGGCTGTGGTTTATTCATATGACTATATTAGTATGTCATTTCTTGCATGCATTAAATTTTGTTTGTGGCTGTAGATGGTTAGTCAATCACATGATGAATCTTGGATTTTCGAAGTCATTGTCTGATTGGATAGGCAGCAACCTTAAGAAATCAGAAGAAGGTGAGACCTGGGCTTTTAATCTTGAAGGTGCTGTTCAGATGTTTAATTCTTACAGGTAAACTTCAAATTCAACATACAGCTGGATTGACTCATAATGTGCGCAGTTATCTAATGTTTTGTTTTGCATCAGTGCCTTCCTCGCAATAGTTTGAATAATGTGTACAATTTTTTCTTCATTCTTTTCTGACGTTGGTACCTGAAATTTTCCAGGGAGACAGATTGTTGGCCTATTCTGGAGCAAACACCTAAAGGGATGGAGATAGCAATTGTGCGAGCAGAGAATAGTGACAGGTGGGACCCCGATACTGTTCAGCGGCTTGAAAGCCTTGCCAGCAGGAAAGTTGATGGAGCTGGGGGAAAGGTTTCAGTTCATGTTCTTCCCAAGTCTGGCCATTGGGTTCACGTGGACAATCCCAAGGGACTTCTAGATATTGTTACACCCCATGTCGCCACCCTGGTTTGAACATGATTCTATCATATCTATGCTCCGAGGAGGAGTTGGCTTCGGGGTTCTAATAGAAATACCGGGGATTCTGTTTTTCCATTTATCATAATGATTTATTTTGCTGAATAATTGCAACAGAAAAAAGTTTATGGTGGAAGACTGGATATAAAACTTTGATTCTTAAAGCATTTGTTCCGATTTTTCATAGTAATTGTACTCTAACATTATCTGCCACATTTTGATTTACTACTTCCAAATAAGTTGAAAAGAAAAAAAAAAAAGGAAACCCAGAATGGTTGTAAAACAACGTTTGATGTGTATATGAAGAGAGGCATACTGTGGGGGTCTAAATTTGCCCTCAACGGTGGGAAAATTAAAGTTCACTATTTTACAAAACAAAATCTTCTTCGAAGTAAACAGTCAGAATTAAGATTCTCAAAAAATAAATTTAGATTTGCAACAGAGATTTTTAAAGTGGTGTTTTATTGGTCAATTGTAAATCTAATTGACAAATTTAGATATTTCAAGTGATTTTTTTTTTTAATGTTTACAATAATCCAAATTTCTAATTCATCTAACCGCAAGTATATATTTTAGTTTTTAAAATTTAGATATTTCAAAAAATTAAATAAAAAAAGGTAATATATGGAGTATTATTTTAATTTTTAAAAATTGCAATGAGTTAACCTAACAAAAGACGGAGGAGGGTACATATGGTATTTCAATAGTGATTCACACTCAAAACCCTACCTATAAATTGGATGTTATATTAAACATATCACCGCATTCTCTTCTTACCCAGCCAGTGCCGTCGTTCAAGCCTGAGAAGCGGAAGAAGAGTCATCTCCTCTGTCATCATTTGCCGGTAAAAATGGTACTCATCTTTCTATCTCTATAGATACATCTTTAGAATACGTATATTTTTATATACAAAATGTGTATGCTGTGTGTTTGTCTGCGTGCTGTTTACAATGGGATACTTGGATCTAATTTTTTGCCATTCGTTATGCCATCGATTCTTGAACGAGCCCTAAGCCTAATTTTGTCTTTTGTTTTGTTTTTTTAAATAAAAAATAAGGAAGCTAATTTCGTTGTGATTTTATTGCTTCTCTTATATGCTATTGTTTCATTTAATTCGTCCATAACGAAAGGGTTCTGCGTGTGTGATTGTTAGATATTTAGGTATAAATGAATGTTAAGCCAATTTTATGAAATTGTAACTGTCTTGAAAATGTAAAATGAATATCTTCTAATTTGGTCTCCCATGAGAGCAATGTGTTAAAAGTGATCTAATAAGAAAAATCTCAAATCTTATTTCTTACAAGTAAACGAGGTCCTTGAAGCTCCATTTGGCTTTATTGCACAAATAATTTAAGTGTGGTAACAGCGCCGTTAGATTACTTAGCGGCCTATTATTTCTTACAAAAAAATGATCTTGGAAGAATTCTTTTCTGACTTTGGAGTCTAAAGTGTTGTAGAATGCCACTCAATGTTAAAGGAAGGGTACTCTTTGCCTCCTTTTAAGCCCATTGACACCTTGAGGAGTTTGGGTGTTTTATGTCCAGTGACTTAGTTGCTATATACCACCTTGGAAACATTGTACCTCAGTTTCTAATTAATGCCCTATCCGCCGTCATGCCAATAGCACTTGTGAGGAAGCTATTTTAACACTGGTAATGTTAAAATATACTCCCGTTGTACCAACATTAAAAATACTGTTCTATATTAGCCTATTAGGTGTATAAGTGGCAAGATATTCGTAATTCACCGTTACTTTTTGACTATCGTTTCTAGCATCGAACCACCACTACTAAATTCTCAAGTAATATTAAGGGTACTTTGGGAAACAGAAAATTATTCTTAAAAGTAGTAGTTCTAGAAATTGTTTAAGAAATGTAGCTCAAGTTTTGGAACAGAGAGAGTAAAGAATATGACCTGCCAAAATTAATTTAGTAATACAAACATGCTTTTAAAGTTTGATATATTCGGGTTCTTATTCATCATTGTCCTATACTTCTGCTATGCTTAACAGTCGAAGAGGAAGACCAGAGAACCAAAGGAAGAGAATGTGACGCTTGGACCTGCTGTTCGCGATGGCGAGCTTGTGTTTGGCGTGGCCCACATTTTTGCTTCATTTAACGACACTTTTATCGTGAGTACTTCCATATGCCTATACATATATATTATATATGGGAAATTTCTCCAACGGACCAGTCCGTTAACGAACCGTTGCAATAGCCTAAAAAACCGTCGCCATAGCTGGCCCGTTAACGGACTGGTCCGTCGGAGAAAGTTTCTCATATTATATATATGTACATATATACATATATATGTACATTATTTCAGTTATCTTGTTGTTCAATAATGTTTATGCCGTGTATTTAAATTGCAGCATGTCACGGACTTGTCTGGAAGAGAAACCATGGTTCGCATAACTGGTATTATTGACTCCTTCCAATAAATTTTTTAGTTGGTTTACAAATTTGATGTGTTTTTTGTTCACGGGGCATGTTTATTATGGGTCTTTTGGAGATTTAATTTTTTTTGTTATAAATAAGTGTATGAAGTTGAGTCTTCTAAAATACAAGGAAGAGATGGAGTAATGGTATTTGAACTTGATTATGAAGTTTGTTAGTCGTAACTGTACTTTCATACGTTTAGTCCCTTATGTTAATTTTTTAATATGCAGATACTTAAAAGTTATTTCTCACCACAAAATTATCTAAATTTAATAATGATATTGGCTGAACATGTATGCACCTACACAATTACCTTAACTGTTTCTGTAATATGATTTAATATTAAATATGACTTTGTGACTAAACTTATTCATTATTAACCTTGTGGATTTTGTGTCCCCCCATATATTAGGATAAACAGATTTCAGACGTACATGCATGCTGGCACGTACAAAAATGTAATGTACAGACTAGGTTTTATTAATTCATCAAAATAGGTATTGAAAAAAAATAGTTTCTAGTTCATTTTTAAAGAAAAGGACATCTTTAAGATAATTGTTGGTAAATGAACTTGATTACTTGAATACCAAACAAGAGTTTAAGGCTTTGTCATGGAATATACAATTGAGTAATTGTACATTTTGTAAAACTTCTAATGTTTGCCACTTTGTAAGCCGTGTTTCAATTAGTTTTTCGATAAGTTACTTTCTTTAAACTATGACAATGGTATATACTTGGTTTTCTCATATTGTTGGTCAGATTAAAAATGTATCTTTTAGTTTGAATTTTGACCCACCTAACTCAGCGGGGTGCTATTGGTGTATATGGTTTAGAAGGTTGCTAATTCAAAATATATCTTAAACCCACAACTTAATTTTGTAGTAATATTTATCAGGAAGGTCTTTATTTTGTAGAGAGCAATTACTGTTTAGTGATTAGAGAGTTGGGTTGTGATATTGCTCTTCGACCTTTGTGTGTTTCTCTTTGGGAAGCTCTTTATTTTTATAGAGAGAGCAATGATACCATAGTTTTTACTTGTTCACCAGTTAAGACTGTTAAAATTTCTGCTTCCCCAAGATGACTGCACCTGAATTTATGTTGCTAGTGGAAGCTGTTTTTTTAGCCGTGAATTATTTACCATCTGTTAGTCATTACATGTTTTTGTACTTCTTTGAGTACAGGTGGCATGAAGGTAAAGGCTGATAGGGATGAGTCCTCACCATATGCGGCCATGCTTGCTGCACAAGATGTTGCACAACGTTGCAAGGTATTGGATCTTTTTCGCCTAACTTGTACATGAGCAGTTGATATTGTTTTAAATTTTATGTCAACTAGGTTTTCAGGCCCATAATATTGTTTCATCAACTTTTACTTCAGTAGGCACTTTTGTTATCAACTTAAATTGAATTTGTACCCCCTAATTCGTAGGAACTTGGCATTACTGCTCTTCACATCAAGCTGCGGGCCACAGGAGGGAACAAGACTAAGACCCCTGGTCCAGGTGCCCAATCTGCTCTCAGAGCCCTGGCTCGTACAGGCATGAAAATTGGTCGCATAGGTAAATTTTACTTTCATCTGTAGAATATTATGTCCATTGCTGTTAATAGTTTAATATTATATGATTCTTCAAGTGTTTTATTTATTTATTTTTTTTCCATTTTCCCCATTTTTTGTTCATATAATATGTTAAAGCAAAAACTTAATCTGGAATGAGAGTTCCACAGTAACTATTTGCATTTTTGCATACAGCCAAGTTCAACTCTAATTTTGGACATGTTTTTACTAACAATCCTATTAATTTGCAGAGGATGTTACTCCAATTCCCACCGACAGCACTCGCAGAAAAGGTGGTAGAAGGGGACGACGGCTGTGATTCTTCTCATCGTGTTCTCAAACATGTTTGCCCTTGTCATCAGATTGTCTTAGTTATGGTGGTTTGAACAATTCTCTAGTTTGGAATATGTTTTTGTGACTTCTGTTGATTTTGAACTTTTATGTAATTTAATGATACTAAGTTTTGTGATGGCTTCCAAATTTAATACATTATTACTCAATTGCTGCAGTTGTTTATTTGTTGAAATGATTCCTGCATGCTTCATTTTTGTGCTATTTACTTGCCAATGCCTATTAGAACATGGTAAGATTATCTGAAACTAGTAATCATTGCACGAATATAGCTGGAGGGGATAGTTTTATTGCCGTGCGACAACTTCATTATATAATGAGAAATTAGAACCTTGATGCCCATAAGTATGACTTGACCAACTAATACAGTTTTAGACTATAAGTTCTTGTGATGTCAATTTGCCCTTGATTTTGATTGCTATGGAGTACGATGGTGTATGATTGGAATTATAGTAGCTTGAGCCAATTTATCTATATACTTCTTCGTTTTCCCAAGTTATGGATTGCTTTTACCTTGTTTTACAATTCCCAGGCTGGGTAATTGTTTTTAAAATTTCCTGGTTCTTCAAAATCAAGTTTCCCATTCTCTTCTCTCTTCTCTATTCCGAGTGTATGGAATGGGAAATGAGGGCACGAATTTTTTGTGGTGTATATTTTGGTTTCTAATTAGGTTCTACTCGTTGCCGGTTTGGTGGAGAGGTGAGATGAAACATATTTAAATTTAAAAATTTTGAATTGTGTTATGATAAAGTTAAAATAATAGAAAATTGATATTTTTCCGAGTAAAAATGATAGTGTTTTTTCTCTGGTGGAATCTAGTTACTATTCATGTTAGGAGGATTTAGTAGAACATTTTCACTCATGCAAATATCAATTCCCAAATGATATTTAGATATTTATTAAAATATTTTTGAATTGTGTCAAATGGACTTTTAATTTTATTTTTCTTTACATTATGTTTTGGGCAAATATGCTTTGTGTAAGGGATAAATTTTCTGAAGACTTCAAAATGCTGACCGTCTTGTGAAAATGTTTTACAAGTAGAATTTATTTACATGCAACTTATTTATTAACTTGCTAGTACAGAATTAGTATATTTTGGAAGGGAGGGTGTAATTGAATTACACCCTGTCAGTAGTGTCTGGCCCATCCTTTTTTTAAGATCACTGTCAGTAGTGTCTGGCCCATACAACAATCTCACAATTATTCAGTCCTTAGCTGGCCAGTAATATTTGATGTATAAAATTACAAAATAATAAAGGTGAAGAGATTATAATCAAAATAAAGTACAGTCCTCCGTGCGCATAGATTATCTTTTTTGAATAATATTATGTGTATTAACTGTACATAAAAATAAAAAATAAGATTCATGTATTGTTTACTAATAAAAATACGTAAAACATTAAATTATAGGTCCAGTGAAATTTTACTGGAGTCATTCTTTTTGGGACAAGTGAGTAAATTAAGTTGGATACCAAAACAAAACTTTTCCCAGAAAATAACTTACTATTTTATTTCATAAATACACTCCAAGCCCAAGAAGGCGAGCTAGCATTCTACAAATCTATACACGACTCTTCCCGCATTAAATTAAAAACAAAATAGACACACCCGGCAATTCTATTTTTATGGAGTAATAATTATTGGTGTTGTTGTTGTTGTTGTTGTTTCTTCCTCCATTTAAGATTTTAGTTCATCTCCAAAGGCTTCTTCATGCTCCAGGCTTCCAGACTATCTACAGTGATCGTCTCGGTGCCATTATTGAAGACATATAAGTGGGCATTCTCACCAAGTCCTATAGTCGGATATACCCTTGATGTTATGCATGTTTTTCCTCCCGCCCCAAAACTTTCCACCACTGAATTATCAATCTGCAGCAAACAGTGTAAGTAAATAAATTCACATATACCGTTGAATTAACAAAAAAAATTATACTCGCCCTGCATCCCGCAAAAATTGTCCCATTTTCAAAATTTAAGGAATTTTTTTTTATATTTTATCCTCAAAATAATAAAATTATGATTGACCTGGTTAAGGACATTGTATTATTTTACACCGCAATAAATAAAAAGAAACTCCTTTTCCGCAACTTATATATATATATATATATATATATATATATACATATATATATATATATATATTTTTTATAGCAAATATGACTCCTTTTCGCGGGGAAAGGGGAGAAGTAGTAATTATATAGCCAGTATGTACCAAGCTTCGGAGAGAGATCTTCTTATTCGCAACTAAATCTACATCCACGAAACCGGCAAATGATGGTCGGTACAATCCATCCAATTTAGAGGACCTGTTTTTTTTTTAAAAAAAAAAAAAAATGAAAATTGAAAAAATGAAACAGAAAAAAATAAGTTAGATCAAAATGTTGATGAAGAGAAAAATAGGAATCCAATAATTTTGTATAAAGAAGTTAAGGCATGAATTGTATATAATAAATAATATAATAATATAAGCAGAGACGAGACCTTGATGCATCAGAGCACATAAGAACTTTATGCTTGTCCTGTGCCTTGAAGACTCTGAAAAAGACAGGAGTATATTCTTCTAGGTTTTCCGAAGCCAATGTCAAAAGCCCAAATGGGCCCAGTCCACCTTCAACAAATGAACCCCTTAGGCTGCATATCTTTTGGGCATCATATTCAACCCACTTGCTATCAAATGCCTCTACTTTATCCAAGCTCCCGAACGAGAAGGTCACCTCAACATCAGCCTGAAATGCATGCATATATAATATAATATAATTATATCACATAATTAATTAATTACTTAATGTGTGTTTGTTTAATTTAATAAGTACTTTGTATACTATATATTTAGCCAACCTACCTGTGCAGCTGTGATTCCTTTTACTTCAACACGATCTCCCTTGTTGAGCTTCTGATTATTGTTGCCCAGTTGGACCTTTGTCCCTCTCAAAGTTTCTAATTCTTCAATTGGCCACTGTATCAATTGTTTTCCACTTGGATCCAGCCAAACTGCTCGTGGAATTAACTGAATTCCAGCCCATCCCTTTTTGACATCTTGATCAGCGCTGTCCGACTCATTAGCCCAACCCCACAAGATTCTCCTATTCTTAGCCGGATCAAAGAACGTTTTTGATGCATAAAAATTGCCGTAATCATATCTCAACCCGGCCCAACCGTCAACGGATGTATTATCGGGTATATACCTATCCTTTGCCGCATCATATGTCCCGACCGTGTAGTACTCGTATCTGGTCACATCCAAACTAACCTTTAGAACATGCTTAATATTTGTCCCCGTCATGGAGGTGTCCAACCCCTGTAAACCTTTCAACGAAACCGGGAAAAAATCCGGGCATTCCCACATACCCGTATTCGACTTGGAATGTATGGGGTGTTTGGCCTTGGTCCATTTCATGAAATCCTTACTTCTGTACAAATAAGCAATTCCTCTGTGTTTTCTCCTACTACCCACCAACATTTTCCAATGCCCGTCTCTGCCCAACCATGCGGTGGTCGGGTCACGAAAAGCGGTTTCGTTTTCGCCGTTGTTGGCTATCACTAACGGGTTGTTATCGGGTTTCACCCATTCCCGAAGATACGGATCTGAGTAGTTAGCGGGAACAGCATAATTTTGAACTTGTGTGTTTTTGGGTGCGGGCTCTACAATCCCGGTGTAGAGTATGACGGGCTTGTCACCCGGGAGAATAGTTGCTGACCCGGACCAACACCCGTACTTATCAAACGGTTTTGATGGAAAGATGGCATGATCTAGTGGCTTCCAGTTGATCATGTCCTTTGAGATTGAATGGGCCCACACTATGTTACCCCACACGGCACCTTTGGGATTGTACTGATAGAAGAGATGATAGAGTCCCTTATAGTACATTGGTCCTGTTAAACACACAGGAGGATATGTTAAAAGAGTATAATTACAAAAATATATATATATATATATATATATATATATATATATATATCCAGATATTTTAGATTGGCAAAAAAATTACGAGACTGAATCTTACCATTTGGATCTGGAGTTGTTGTGTTTATTCCCCAGCACCATTGAACATGGGAGAAAAAATGGAAATTTGATTAGCTGGATCGGGAAGAATACAAATCACATTTGTTTGTTGTCTCATATTCGAAGGGGAAAATAATATTTTCAAATTTCAATACCAAGCTTAATTATCATTGTTAGTACATACATATATATATATATATATATACATATATAAAAAAAAACTTTTTATTATGTATTAGATTATGTATTGTTTCATTTGCCCAGCTAGTAGCTAGTACCTAATAATAATAATAATAATAATAATAATAATAATAATAATAATAATAATAATCTTTGAGCCGAAGTAGTTATGGATCAAAGGGTTGAACTGACTTCATGCCAGCTTGCAACTAAATCTCATGACACTACCATGCTGCCTGCCATAAATGGTCTTAAATAAAAGGCCACTATACATGCACATGACAGTACACACCCCTCCCTCTGGGAAACATATTTATTTAATTTCAAAAACCAAAAAGCAAATTAATCAACGTCTCTTTCAAGTATGGCCCGGAAGAACAAGTAGACATTTGGAAGTTGGTCACAAATAAATGGTCACCAACTCAACTGGAGAAAGATCTAGTATCTTTTGGACTTCTGAATTCTGATCATAATAATAGTAAAAGAGAATCACCAGTCCCAATCCCACTAGGCCACTACTAGTCCCTTATTGTTTTGTATGGTGTAGAGACTATATACGTCTATACTAGTAAAATCAACCAAATTGCAATGAAAATTCATCAAAAATTTAGTTTTTTTCCGGGATGCCAAATTGCAAGGAAATTACCTGAGAAATTACCATGCATGCAGCAGATAATTGCCCGCCCAACCATATACTTACTCTGACTATATATGTATGTATATTTGATATTTGATTGTTTGTTTAATACAGTAGATTTTACGCACGGATTCCCTTGACCGGACAATAGTATTCGATATATAAAAATCGGTCTAACTCTACAATTTGAGAGAAAATAAAGAAGTTTGAATTGTGTTAAAAGTATTAAATAAATTTTACCATGATAAATAATATTACATAATATATTAAAAGAATCAAAACTCCTTATTTTTTTTCTTCTAAAAATATAAAATTACCTGATTCTTATTAAGTGTAGTAAAAACACTAATTTACCTCGATATAAAATTGATTCTCTTCTCCATACCATGTGAATACAATTTTTTTTTCCAATTACGTATTTCTTTATGCAATTTCTTTCCAAAAACACTTCCATTAATATTTCATTTCTTTCCAAAAATGCTCCCATTATGTATATCTTTTGATTACATTTTTTCCCCAATATATGTTATTACCACTGTTCCTTTAGGAATAGTTTCATTTATATAAACAATTTGCTTACGCAATATCTTCAACTTTTAAGATTTGATTTCATTTATATAAAAAATTTGTTTACAGAAGAACCAGTTTTTCTATCATGACACTATTATTAACCTAAATAGTTATTATATTTAGAGAGAACATGAACGAAACATGAATTTATAAATTTTGCAAATAAGATTATATATTATTGTAAAAACCAAAGGAGTAATAAGTAGAAAGAGAAAGAAAAAGACCGTAACGTAAAGAGCATCTTCCTCCATTAACGTAGGAGTATAAAGTCCAAAAAGGTACTCCTTATATATATGTTCAACCAAACCCTACCAACTGGCAAGATTTGAAAAAAAAAATATTCAAATTAATTTTTTTTCAAATCAATATATATTATTATTCTTATATATATATATATATATATATATATATATATATGTAAACAGGGGCGTAGTCAGGACAAAATATTAGGGCAGGCTGACCAAGGCTATTACACTTTAGGGCCACTTTGGAATGGCCTGATCAAGACTATTTAACCTTAGGACTAAAAATTTTGGGGCGGGCTGTAGCCGGCAAAGCCGACTGCTAGCTACGCCCCAGTATGTAAAAAGCTTATAAATAATATAAACTACATACAATTTAGCACTAATCTCAATGTTTATTTTTTTTAAAATCTAAATATATATGTTTAATTGTATATTTTAAAAATGGTCAATTTAACCATAAAAGTCAATAGAAAATTTTTATCTTCAGACGAATGGAGTAAAAAATAAAAAAATTATATACTACTTTACAAAAAAATGGTAGAATTAATATTGTTTTTCATAAAAATGGATTTGGAGGCAATTAATTTGTGGATCCCTATAAATGGCAATAAACAATGGAAGAGCACAAGTTAACCTAAGTCAACGACCGCTAAAATGAGCCAAAAATAATGAAGAGACGTGCTAGGCTGTCTCTGTAGCGGACTGAGTTTGACCGATTTGGATTGGAAGACTAATGCAACCTGATATAAAAGACTAATACATTCATTCATGTACACACGTAGTTTGATGTTAACCGATAATCTCACCCTCCTCACCCTCCTCCTCCTCCTCCGCCGCCTCCGCCTCCTATAATATAATATAGATATGCAATCCAACAGTACCCACACAATTTAAAACCTGTAATTTATGTATAATTAATTCAACTAATTTATTTTCAAAAACACTGTGGTACTCATCAAATAATTGGTACGTCATAAGCTATTACGGTGTATTGTACACCATAATGCCTATACAGACATTCTAGATGCCAATTACACGGCACCATAATTTTGTGTAGGAAAAAACAACAATAAATAATAATTAATATATTAAAGTAGTAGTATAAATTAATAACGAGGATGGTGGTACGTACCGTTGATCCAGTGTTTTTGGGGCTGAAAATGGAAGCCAGTTCTATGGTCTGTATTCACACGAACAGCATGAACAGATTGAAGATGAAGAAAGACCTCGTGGGAGGATTCGACGCCATTAATGTAGAATGTTAACAAAAAGGAGGAGGCTAATAAAAATTGTAGGAGGAGAGCCGAGGCATGGTAGTTGTAGGGATCTTCCATTGGGGGATTAATTATGGATTATTAATTAAGATATAAGAGAAGAGGAAAACAAAACAAAATTATGCACAAACTGGGGAAGAGATATCTGGTATTTATAGAAGAACAGGGCACGGGCCAAATTTTTTTGAGAGAGAACGATTTGAAAATAAAAAGGGGTTGATGGATAAGAATAGGGGTGAGGAGGATTAATATAAATAGAATTTGGATAACTTTTGTTTTGAGGACTGTGGGGCGGTTGTTTTGGACTAATTAACGGTCACAGCTCCTTTTTCATCATCTTTTTCCTTTTCTTTTTTTTTTCTTTTTACTCTTTTTTTTTTTCTTTTTACTCTCTCTTTTATATAAGGATATAATTTGACTTTTGAGGTCAAATAAAAATAAATTATATTTTAAAATTTATATGACTCGTAAAAGTTTAAAATGAAATAAATTTTGTAATTAATAATTTTTATTATGTACTATTTAAATATTATATATTTATGTCAACTAAAATTAAATAAAGTTACATTAATTTAAATTTTAATATGTTTCAAAAGTCAAATTATATCTCGTATTACTTAAAAATCATTTAGGTAGCGCTGAACTTTGAATCTCTTAGCTGAATTCCACTCATTTCTAAATTACTGGTGTTTCTCTTTACCTCTTTTTTTTCTTCTTTTTTTTTTAAAAAGGATTTTTTTATAAATAAAAAAAAAAAACGTTGACGGTGTGCATGATATAAACTCGGTTGCACAGTAACTGTCTCTTTGAGAGAATTTTTGGGTGGAATAAACGTATGTGGTAAATAGTAACTCATAGAAAGCACTTTTAACTGGTTCAAAAACACTTTTATTTAAAAGTAGAAAATATGTATTTTTAGCTAAAGTACTTTTGTCAAAAGAACAAAATACAACTTCTTTTTTTTTAATATATTGGTAAAAAAACACTTTAGGCAATTTCTTAAGTTAATTTGTCATTAATAATTTTTTAAATACTTTTACGGATGTGTGACCAAGCAATTCTAAATGTAGAAATTGGGCTCGAAAGTAGTTTTGGCCAAAATTTGTGTTTTTAACTGAAGCACCTTTCCCAAAAGAAAAAAAAATACAAAATTAACTTTTAAATAAATTTATCATTAATGTTTTTGAAGTATTTTTACAATTATGTAAGCAGATACTATTTTAATTTTTTTCATAGAATGTTTTGTCAAAAACTCTATTTATCTCACAACATTTCAACACATTAATCTATTAAACGAGTAATTTAACTTTGTAATAAAAATATTTTTGTCAAGAACTTAAATTTAATAATATTCATCTCACACCATCATATTGCACACTAATTAAATGTAGATCACTTTCGAAGAGATCGTTACCTTTACAAAACATTGTACTTCATAACTTATGCATCAAAATACATGATTTAGTAATTAATTAATTAAGTCAAATTAGATAAAAAAAAAAAACAACTCAACGTCTCAAGTGTTGAAATAGCATAGCAACAACATCATTGTGGACAATTTGATATAGAATCCATTGATTCTTGAGTTGAAGAACTCGTATATTATTGAATCACAAGACGGTGATGAAAAAGGAAATGATAAAACCAAACAGCATAACTTATTTAGTATTTCTTTCGTCCTTTAATATAAATTATTTTAAAGAAGTATTTTTGTCTCTTAATATAAATCGTTTGAGAATTTCAAGTAAGCATTAATTGTTTAATTTTCAATATTATCCCAAGTATTAAATATAACTTTGATTCTCTCACTATTTTTTGTCAAATAAATAATAATCTATTTTTTTAATATAAAAACAATATAGACAATTGATATTATATTTAATGCTATACAATTATTTCTTTAATACTTACACACAACTCTAAAACGACTTATATTAATAAACAGAGAGTAGTATTATACTACTAACAGTTAATGAGGCTATTTACAAACATTATTCATGTATTTATAACAAGCTTCTACTTGACTTCTTAGACTATTAGAATGTGAATCCAAGTTCAAGGAAATATGATTGATTAATACAAGAAAATGATAGTAGTTCATTGATATATTATTACATTCAATATTTACAAAAACTTGCAAAAATTAACATTAAAAAAAAAGTTCAGTGGGGTAAGCTGACCGAATTAAGTTTGTGTCGTGTCAACCAAAATAAAGAAATTTGTATTTAAAACGAAAAGGGACAGAGAGATTATCAACACAACAGGTAGCAGTAGCACCTTGAAAATACTTGAGTTAATTAGAATATCCCCGAGTAATATTAATGTTACTAAATATGATTCCACTCATAATTAACATTATTATAATTAGAAATTTAGCTAAGTACAGCAAAGTGCAATTTCTTAGCCTCTACTTTTTTTTTCTTTTTTTCTTTTTTAATTTTAGGTTAGCAATCTTTTGGGGATAGGTGTCGGCTGAATCAAAAATTTGTTGTTGCGAATTTAAACTGAGTGTTGTTGCGCAGAGGCAACGAAATCCTACCCCATTGGCCATTACAATATCCACTCATTGTAATTAATAACGAGATGAAAATAAATATCTACCCCATCAGAATTGGTGATTTATACTTACCTCCTGTATCAGATATTAATTTAAATTAAGATCTCCGTAGATATTATTGTGTCCAGAAACCACTGGGACAGTTGTTAAAATCAAGGGTATTATCACCAAATTTTGATTCGTAAATTGCAGCAACGTGTTCATATTTACAAACAAATTAATGTTTCATACACTGTAGTGTATACACAAGCGTCTTAAGATCATGATACCTAATTAATAAAATATTTATATTAATATTATCCGCATTTTAATAATATGTCATAATTCTAACATCGTTTGTATATATATTGTTAGTGTATTAAATTTAATTTTTTACAAAAAGTCGTACATATTTTTGTTCTTAGTCCTAAGTTTGCTTGATCATTGATATTATACTAGTGTGCTTTGTACTCGATTATATATGAGATTATATTTTCACTTTCCAAAATGGGTCTTCAAACAAGTCAAACAATAATCTTCTGATCCATAAATAGAGCTTTATTTACAAAATTTATAGATTTAATTTAATTTTTATTTTTTTAAATTTATTAAAAGTAAGTTTCTTAGTGATAAACTGATAACAAGATAATAAATTATGATATTAATTGAGAAGATTATGTCATTTTGTGTTATTTATAAAAGAATTGAGACTTTTTTCTTAAAACAGGAAAAAGAATAATTTCAATTCTTTTTATTGAACGGAAGGAAGTACGGAATATATATATATATATATATATATATATATATATATATATATATATATATCAATCCTCAAAATATGTCGACAAACACAAAATTGTCCACTATAAATATTTAAGTTGCACAAACAAATACGTCGACAAGCACACAAAAAATTGTCCACCATACAATATTTAAATTACACGAGTTTAATATAAATTATGTTAAAATTAGTTTGGCTGAATATGTTGGGGGTTACTGTTTTTGATATTGCCCCCGAGTCCAAAAGTCAAAGGTTAAAATATTACTACCTGCCAGCCTCACACGGACCCGAAAGTCTGGTCAGCCTTAGCCGCCAGTAACTCATTAATACCCTTGACAGTCATATTTCCCGGCGTTCATATTGACCTCTAACTTGCCGTTTTGCTATTCTTAACCATCTCTTCTCAAATGAACACTATATATATGTGTGTGTTTGACTCTTGTTAACAGTAATTCCTCTTTAACGTAACTAAATGTAATTTCATTTGAAATTTAATTCTGACCACATGCGTAGGACTTGTGTGACAATAGCTGGACGGGGGAATTGGACGAAATAATGAAAGTATTAGCATACCCTATCTTATATAAGAATAAGAATGTTCATGTGGTTAACTCTTGATTGAGGCATTATTTTTTAGCCTTTTTGATTTCATTGGACGTATTTTTTTTATAGTTGTTATTGTCTTAATTAGAGATATATATTTCGACCTTTGATATCGATGAGAACTTTTAATTTTAATATAACAAATATAATTATTAAATGCTAACTAAAAATGCAAATGAAACCCATTTTTAAACAAAGGAGATAAAAAAAAATTTATAAAAAAAAAGGAGTAAGACTACGTGTTGCGAGTTTCTTGTGCCGAAATCCCATTGCGACATACATGTGTAATTAATTACACTATTTTAGTATATTAATTATATTTACATATAATTATATAAATTTAAAAAAAATCTATATACCTCATGTGCAATATTAATGTTCTCATGAACAAATAGAGCTCTACCAAATATGAATTTCCAAACCCAAACTAACTTAGGTCTTATAATACTTCATCGTCTAATTTTATTTGTCTTAATTGACTTTTAATGATCAAATTAATTATATTTAGAATTAAAATTTATTTTTAAGTTTATTAAATATAGATTCAAAATTATTATTATAAGAAAATACAGTAAATATATTTATTAAAATCAACTTATTTGATTTTAAAATTTTTAATATATTTATTTAATTATTAATCATAAAATTCGTTAATTTGACCATAAAAAATCAATTAAGATAAGTATAATCGGAGGGAAGGACTTCTAAAGTTTGCCCCAAAAGTAATCAGCACTAAGTTAAATTTATTTTGGAAATGTGGTTGCGGTGTCTTAATTAAACTTAGGTTGAACAAAAATTGATTGAACAACATATAAATAATAGGGACAATTACACTTTTTAGTACATTTTATAAAAAAATTACAATAAAAGTGTATCTGAAAAATATTTACAGAATTAATACATTTTTATATTTTATTTTCATAATTAGTGTATTTAGGCTACCCGCAATAATCAGGTAGGAGAAAAAGAGAAAAAAAAGGAAGAAGAAGGGGAGAGAGAAGATGATATACCGCAACTTCAGATCTCTCTTTCCTTTTCAAGTTCCATTTTTCAGTTCCTCCACCTTTTCAAGTTCACTCTCCTTTTCAAGTTCCTCAACCTCCGGATCTCTTTCTCTCTCTCTTCTCAACCTTCTGACCAGCGTGTCTTTGATTTTTTTTTTTGAAAATCTTTTTTATGGTCTTTAATGCTAATAAACAAAATCTGAGAGGAAGAAGTTTGTTTGAATAAGAGATGGATCACATGAGTATATTTACCTCTATCTATATGTATATATGTGTGTACGTGTATATGTATGTGTATATGTATATATAGAGAGAGAAAAAGATGATAGCGACGAAGAGGTCGGAGCAGGAGTGGCAGGTAACCTTTTAAAAATAATTTTTTTTGAAATATGGTGTAATTAGTAGTCAAACCTTAATACAAAGATAACCATTTTAGTTTTTGTGAGTAACCAAATAGTCATAAAAAATTTTGAAACAACCATTTTAGAACGAAGCCAACCGTTTTAGTTAAAAGGTAACCATTTTAGTTTTTGTGGGTAACTAAATGGTTAATTTTATAGTCATGATAATGTATGTATGATTAATTTTTTTGTTTTAACAGAAGGTGCAGATGGTATCCGTAATGCCATGTAAGAGTTCCCATTTATGTAGCTGCTGGTTACTTATAAATAATCTTTTAAAAATAAAATTGTTTAGAATATAGTGTAGTTGGTAGCCAAACCTTCATATAAAGGTAACCATTTTAGTTTTTGTGAGTAACCAAATAGTCATAAAAAATTTGAAACAACTATTTTAGAACGAAGGCAACCATTTTAGTTAAAAGGTAACCATTTTAGTATTTGTGGGTAAACAAATGGTCAATTTTTATAGTCATGGTAATATATGTATGATTAATTTTTTATTTTAACAGAAGGTGCAGATGGTATCCAAAATGCCATGTAAGAGTTCCCATTTATGTAGCTGCTCGTTACTTATAATTAACCCTTTAGAAATAAAATTATTTGGAATATGGTACAGTTGGTAGCCAAACCTTCATACAAAGGTAACTATTTTAGTTTTTGTGGGTAACCAAATAATCATAAAAAAAATTGTTCGTGATTTCCTCTTTGTTCGGCTAATTTGAATTCGTTTTGGATCTATTCTTGTTGGTTTAGTAACTCCGATTTTTTTTCTTCGATTTGTTTTGGTAACTCCGGTTTCTTCTTCTTCTTCGATTTATTTTGTTTTGGTTGTTCGTGATTTCCTCTTTGTTCGGCTACTCTGGTTTGGTAACTCCGACTTCTTTTTCTTCGATTTGTTTTGGTAACTCTGACTTCTTCTTCTTCTTCTTCGATTTGTTTTGTTTTTGTTGTTCATGATTTCCTCTTTGTTCGGCTAATCCGAATTCGTTTTGGATCTGTTCTTGCTGGTTTGGTAACTCCGGCTTCTTCTTCTTCGATTTCTTTTGTTTTGGTTTGGTTTTGATTGGTAACTGCCGCATATGGCAGTTACTTCTCCTTGATTTCAGGGTTTCATGTTTTTTGAATTTGAATGATCTGATTTGTTTGTTGAGTTGTTCTCCTTTTGAAATTATTTTGTGGATACATTAATATTGTAATTACTTTCTAAATGTTGCATACTAATGTAAAGAGCCCTAAATAATATAAAGAACATAGTACCCTTTTTAGTGAATTGTCAGATAGCCAAGCAGCTACAATTAAAAAGATGGTTACAGTAGCCCTCCCCACATGCAGGTGTCAACTAAAACCTAAGTTATGTACTTGTCTATATTATCTCAAATGAGCAACTTAAGTAAAGACCTATTTGATAAGAGCTTAATAAGTTTGAATGGTCTCATATCTAATTCGATTAGTCATTAAGATTATTTGTTTGAATAAATATAAATTTGAATAGGGGTTGAAATAGTCTGACCGCATAAGGCTGATTTATTTAGCTGATTCGATTAATTATTTGGTTGAATAACATTTTCGGCATTTTTTCTCTTTTTACTACCTTTTTCGACATCATCATCCACCAATTCATATCGATTGGCGTCAGAAACTCCGAAGATTCCACAAAATAGTCACCAGAATCCTCCCCAATTACTCCTTTTACAACACTTTCATCTATAAATTTATCTATATAGTTTGAGAGAAAAGATCAGAAAAAAAGGAAGAAGAAATGAAAATTTGAGATTAGATTAAATGTGGGTATGATGAGAAAGGAGGTGATTTTGGATTAGAAATGGAAGAAGATCAGAAAAAGGGAAGAAGAAATTAAAAAATTGGGATTAGTCTAGATATGGGTATAATGAGAAAGGAGGTAATTTTGGGTTAGAAATGAAAGAAGATAAAAAAAAGGACGAAAAAATGGAAAATTGCTAGGCTCATTTCTTTCTCCATCTAAAATATCTCATTTATTATTATTTTTATTTTATGTTTTTCTGTTTTTTTGGATTTGTCAACTTCCAGGAATATTCAATTCAGTATGGTTGTAATCTTCAACAAAAAGAATATTCAATTCAATTTGTTTGAATTATTAAAATATTGCATAATTAATATTGTAGCAAACTTAGTTTTTAGTACGTTCATACTTATATACTTATTTTGTATAGTTCAGAGGGAAAAATAATAAAAAAATTATTATTCAAATGTTTCAAACATATCAATTATCAAACAATTTTTTTTTATTCAATATTCAGAATTCTATTTCATTCAATTTATTCAGATTGCTTAAACATTCGGAATTGTTTCATTTAATTTTATCAAAAAAAAAATCCCCTAAATAATCCTATTATTTATTTGTAGTTCAGCATTTCACATAATTAAAGAGTAATTAGGTAAAACATACTCCCTCCGTCCCAAATTAATTGCTCAATTTTGACAATTTTAAGTCAAATTGACTTTTTTAGAACTAATCTTTTTATTATTTTTGTTAAAATATAGGTGAAGAGATTATAACCAAAAGAAAGTATATACAATTTATTACTAATTTCAATTTTTATAATTTTAGAAATATATTTATATATGCTTAATTATTAATTTTAAAAATAGTCAATTTAACTTTAAAAAGTCCTAAAAAAATAATTAATTTGGAACGGAGTGAGTATTTTTGTATACGATGTGTCAGTTCAAAAAGTGGACAGAGGTTTGATGTAATGGAAGCACCAAGAAAACTGGAGTACTAAATTTTGAAGTTCGAGAAAAACTAATTCAATAGGCATAGGAGAATAAAGCTTAGGGAGAAAAAACTAGAGACAGAATCTTAAAAAAATAGTTATTTTTTCGGGTCTTCCTTAATAATATTGATAATTTTTTTTGAGCGTCTTAAAAAAGATGACAAAAGCTACAAAATAAAAGTTTAATGGAAAGTGCAAAATATCTTTTAATCTCTTCTTAAATGTACTTATTATTAAAAGAAAAGGGTATCCACTTAGTTTTTCAAGATAATGGAGTTTGTTTTCTCTTTTATTAAGAGTTATTTTGTCCATGAGAATTGAGATGACCGGTTCCTTTTTCTTTTGTGAGGTGATTTTATTATCATCTCTTGAGAAATTTTGTTTTCTCTGTTTGGAAAATTTTTTTTGCTTGTGAGATTTTTTTCAATGCATAGATCGTTGAAGATAAATTATTTAGTTTTGGGTGTGACATCATGATGACTTATTTTTCCGTTGTCTTGTTAAAAAAATATCCAAATTTGCATATTTTATTATTATTTTAGGAATATAACTGTGTGAGTTTATTTGGTGTTCACCAAAGTTGTTACTATAATTAACACTTTTTCTGATTATTTGTTATTTTGCTTGAAAAAATTACTTTTTCATTTCTTTTTTTGTAATCTTTTCATCTTTTATAGCAGATTACTGTTTTAATATACTTCAGTCTTTTACACTGTTTGACCAAAAAAAAAGATAATTTTTTAAATCCAATCTACATTTCTTAAGGAACCCCTTGTATAGTACTCCATCCGTCCCTTTTTAAACGTCATTTTAGAAAAATATTTTTGTCTCTTAATACTTATCGTTTGAGAATTTCAATTAAGTATTAATTGCTTAGTTTCTAATATTACCTCAAATATTAAATATAATTTTGGTTCTCTCACTATTTTCTACCCAATAAATAACACCAAATTTTTTTCAATATAAGGACAATATAGACAATTAATAATATATTTAATATTATATAATTATTTTCTTAATACTTGTGCACAATTCTAAAACGACCTATATTAAGGGACGGAGAAAATAATTATTATGGCGAATAATATCTCGATATGCTCTATTTATGTTTTCTTAATACACTCTCTATACCATACCCCAAGGCCTAAAATAAATTTTACAATTTTATTTTAATCCCTTTTAATTTCATATTTTAATTTAGAGGGAAGTAATGATTACTATTCTCCTTAAATTATGTATCAATCAAGCTCAATAATTTAATTCAAGATCCAAAGAGTATCTAATTTTGCAATATCTTCAAAGATGACATTAATATTAAATTGTGATAGGATCCTTTTATTTTATTAACAGCGGATACAGCACCTAAAATAATATATTATCGTACTAGTAAAAGTAGAAAATGGCTAGCAAAAAAGTTGTACCGGAACAGGTGCCAAATTGAGATCGTAATCTTAATTTTTAACCTATTAAATTAAGTAGAGTTTTAGTTAATTATAGAGAAAGAGTTCGTTAACAACAGTTAATAATTGTACTAATAGGCTCAAATGTTGCCACCTGATAGCTCCTAGCTGGTTGGGAGTACTTATGAAAGTACAAAGCAATTAGGTAACGAGGGGATTGTTCATCTCTCAATGACCTTTATAAGCGTGGAAGCCCCATAACCAAAAGTAGACATTATAATATACCTTGCAATAAAAATATGTGACACTTCTATTACTTTTGATTTTTGAATATAACTATGAAGGACAAGTGATTTAGATTATATGTCACTTTGTCTGATCAGCACAAAGCCGTCATGTTTTTAAAAGTAAATATAGGATAAATATGAAAGGAATAGCCGAATAGGTTTTGGTAATTTAGAAAAAGTAAGTTAATTTGTATTTGTAATGTTAAAAGTGAAATTTTTGTTAAAAAATAAAACTTTGCTTAAAATGAGATTTATTGTGTAACAAAAAGTAGAACACTTTTGTAACACCCTAATCCCATATATAAGAAATTAAATTACTAACAATAATATTTTCAATCATAACCTTTTTGGTGAACCTGTAGTGGGCTAAGATAACCCTAGAAGATACTATTGAGTTAGTGATTTAAGGTCTTATTTAGATAGATTTGATTCGATTCAGACTTAAGATTTGACCCGAGATTTATTCCGAACTCGAGATTTGACATGTATTGTTACGTACATATGGTATCAAAGTCGACTCTCGAAAGCTCAGGTCGAGTCATCAGATCGAGTTACTGGAGGTGAAGACACGAAGGCTGGTGGTTTTATCCCACAATGGAAAGAGGTCTGAAGGTGAAAACACGAAACCAGTCGGTATTATCTCATAATAGCTAGAGAGGCAAAAATTTGTGAACCGTGTGTATGATCAGTTCTGACGGGGACGTCAGAAATTTAAGTGAGGGAATTTGTAACACCCAATCCTATATATAAGGAATTAAGTTACTAACAATAGTACCTTTAGTCATGACCTTTTGGGTGAACCTATGGTGGACTAAGATGACCCAAAAAGATACTATTGGGTTACTATTGGGTTAGTGGTGTAAGACCTTATTTGGATGGATTTAATTCGATTCAGATTTGAGATTTGACCTGAGATTTATTCCGAACTCGAAATTTGACCCGAGTTGTTACAACTTTACTTAAAACGAAATTGTGATTGTGGAACAAAATGAGTGATAATAAAGTATTCCTACCGTTTTAAAATTAGAGATACAATTTGACTTTTGAGGTCAAACGACGATATATTAAACTTCAAATTGATGTGAATTTATTTAATTTTATCTAATATAATATTATAATTGCATAGTAAATAACAAAAACTATTAATCATAAAAAAAAAATTTCATTCTAAATATTTATGAGTCATACCAATTTTAAAGTTTAATATGTTATATATCGTTTGACTTCAAAAATCAAATTGTATATCTAATTTTAGAACGGATAAATAAAATATATTGTTAATTTCATGAAATTTATCAGATAACAAATAAATGTAAGTTGATGAGCTAATTCAATAAGAGATGAGAGTTAGCAAGCTGGGATTCGAAATGTAAACTATCTCAGGAGATAGTTGAAGCAATTTAGATGAAATCCAATGTAAATCAAATTTTCATCGAGGTGATTCGATTGCGATGATTCAAGGGAATCTAATGTAGATCTAACTTTTGATTCGTTCCTTAAATTTCCTACTCCGTGAATTACATTGTTGTTACTTTCTTTTTCGATGAAATTTAGTCTTATCTTTTGTTTTAAAATATGAGATCATTATCGGCATTTAAAGATTTAATTAGAGACATTCTTAAATTTAAAATTAATATAAATTTATTTGATCTTAATTAGTACAATGATGCTTATTGTAATTAATTTATCTAAAATAAGCCTGTATTACCATATTTATTAATTTTTTTAAAAAATAAATTAACTTTAAAAAATTAATAATAATTTTATATTTTGAAACTATTAGATTACATTCTTTAGAACTGCTCCTATAACTCATGGCATAAATTTAGATTCGGCCTGAATGGGAAAATGAGCACGTGGCGGCGTGTCGTGTTTTCAATCCACACATGCAAATATTATATGTTCCATTTCTTTTTCTTTTTTGGATCATGATCGACATGCATATACCTTTTATCATAAGAAATTACAATTTTATTGGAAAGGTAGCCGGTGGTGCTTTTTGTGGTTGAAAAGAAACATCAACATCTTAGAGAAGCATTGTCAAATTGAATTTTCCAAAATCAACAAAACACTATTATAGAATTGTGGACGAACTTTTAGCTGCAAAGGAAAAAGAGAAAGCTAGATAGCTAGATATTATATATATATATATATATATATATATATATGATGAAATTTATATGCATTCCTACTAGGCTAATGCACTTTCATGTTTCCACCACTACTTATACTGTTTAGTGGTGGATCAGAATATGATGTATAATTTGGAAGTATGTATATATGTACTGGTATATGTTGACAAGTCATGTGTAGGGCAAAATCAAATACTACTTGTATGGAAGAGGAAAAAGGAAAAAGTAGTCCGATGTTTAGCACAACTAGTGCTTCAATTACGCAACTTCAGTGCTTTGATATGACCTTTATCCACTCGAATTTTGAAAGGGGAATAAAATTTATTCTCAAACCGGGTGATTCAATGTTAACTAAATTATTGTTAATGCTTATCTTGAAATATGATTAGTCAAATACTCGGTGAGTCTTTTTTAACTTTAAAATTTGAGAAATCTCAACTTTAAAATTGATATTAATTTATTTATGTTGTAGAAATCATATTTTTTATATTTTTTTTTAGGACACGAGAGATGAGGTACGTTTCATATTTTTGCGTCAGGTGTACCTTACAATAATAATTTTGTATAAAATTATAAAACACTCTTTTATACATAATATAAAAGGGAATGTATTTAATTATACAAAACCATGTCATTTTTATATGACGTGGTGTCTTTTTCTTTTTTCTTTTTTTGCTTTTTCTTTATTCATATTCACCACGGGCGATTAAAGATAGACAATTAGACATTTCCCCGACGGTAGTAGACTAGTAGTGGGGATTTGAACAAAAGGTAACTAATGGTAGGGGGGTTGTAGCTCACTAGCTCACATTACACCATTAGGCTAGGGGATGAAGCCCCATTACATCCTTTCCTAAAAGGGTGGATTCTAAGGACTATGAGTCCATACTTAGGCAAGTCAGCCCCCACAAGCATGTCCATCACTTCAGGCCCTTTAAGCAGCTGTCTCATCTTAAACACCAGCTTTAAATAAATATCAATTGACCTTGGTATCTTTCAGATATTACCTGTGTTTTAAAGTAAAAACAAGGAACATGTACAGAGGAGTGATGCTAGGGTTTGTATCCCCAATATTAGGTTTCAAATGCTGGTGTAGTGATTATGCATTTATGCGTCCTCAAATTTAGGATAGAATTTGAGATATGTAGCTAGCATTTTTCTAAAAAGAGACGGCAAGTTATTAAAGCTTAAAGACCAAATAAATATTGGTGTTGTGAACTTTATCTGATCTTTTAATTGAGTACCTAATGTTTAAATTGTTTTATCAAGGAATTAAATGATAGAATTTGAACTTAAATTAAATGGGTTCCATTAATCATTAAAGATAGATACACATATCAATGTGTTCTACTCCATGAGTAGATAAAAATTAAGTATTAGGAAACTCAAATCTATGGGATAATGAATGAGAATTTTACTTCCAAATATCACCCGTGAAAATGATAAATAAATACTTGTGGAAAGTGAGTCCCACATCAAATATGAATTAAACAATTAATGGGTATATATACAATTAGATCGCTCTTGGGTTTGGGCTCCAAGGGCCCCAAAGGGGCACCCCATTTTTGTAGAGGGGAGATGACTTAGCTAAGGCTTGGTTGACCACATGCGCACCGCTGACCGGTCAGGCTTGAGCGCGGGTCGTGAGTCCTTGTATGTATACATCTTTTTGGGCAATTAGTTTTTAGTTTGGTTCCATTTTATTTATCAGTTTTGGAGAAGCAAGACAAGAAACAAGTAAACGAAGCGGAAATCAGAAAGTCAAACGCCACAACGCGCGTGCGCGTCACTTGCTTGCCTGGCCTAGACCTCTTCAGCCTCATCAGTCATGCATTTTCAAAGGTATCCAAATCATTTCAAATGGTTATGTCCAATGCATGAAGGGACATCAATGGTCTTATAAATATCTAGGGAAATCAGGCATTTTGAGGAATTTTATTTTTTTTTCCAATTTAAATCATTCATTCTTCATCATTTCTTAAGTCATTTTTCATAGGATATTTGAGAGAGTTTAAGAGCATTTCTTTGGTTCGTTGTGTGTGTTATTTATAGTGCTGCTATAACACACGTTGTCATTGTATCCTAGGAGACAAGTGCCGCTAATTCTGAGCGTCGTAAAGAGAATATAATTATCTTAAGGATATAGTACCAAGTACTAATCTTGACATACAATTTTCTAGTGGATAACAGATAAATTTATACATACATATATATATATATATAGACACACACACACACACACTCAGTTTTATATCTTTTTAAGTTGCAAATATATATTTTTAAATATATGCATCTTTTTTAACATTAAATTTCTTGAATCTTTCTTAAATTTCAATTGAAGATTCCAGTCAGTCACGTACTCTGAAAATTACTTGTTAGAGCTCATATAATTTACTTGTCATATACGTTCACTCACCAAATTACATGAGACGAGTGAAATAGTGAATGTTGAAGGCCGTCGCTTTTTCTTCTCTTTTTTTATCAACATTCGAATCACTGAAATATATTAAAACTATAAGTTGTTACAAATGATGAAAAGATTACAATATAAAAAATTAAAAAGGTAATCTTTTAAAATATAATAACAGATAATTACGAAAAGGTCTCACTGTAGCAACATCTAGTGAATACCAAATATACTCTTGAAAAACAGTCGTATTCCAAAAGTAATAACAGAATATGTAGAACTGAACAGTTATTTAATACGAGTAAAGAAAGAACCGGTCGTCCTGATATCGTCCACTTAAATTTGAACAATTTATCTTCAACGAATCATGCAGCATAAAGATTCTCACGAACGAAAAAGAAAACGCAAGAGAGATGATAATGAAATTCTCTCATAAAAGAGAGAGAAATCGATCATATCATAATTTTACAAAAGGGGAAAATAAACTCCACAAGAAGGGAGAAATTATTAGAGCTCCAAAATAAGGAGAGTTCTCCTCAAATCTAAGATCGAGGTTAGAATTTTTTTTCTAGAGAGAAAAGAGAATTTATTTGGTCACTTTTGTTGAAGGCCGTTTGAACCATTTTAGTGCATGTAATTAAAATTGTTCCTTAATTGATTTAATCACATTAATTGAAAATATATTTGCATTTTAGTAAAACAAAAAAGAGATAAAGTTTACGGCACTAATATGTCACCAAGTCAAACTTAAATCATCTCAGTTTAATTTGATTGGAAAAAATAATATTTGATAAGAAATAATTTCACAATTTATTTTTACTAATTTTTTTTTTTTTTTAATATTTCTCCCCCAATCAACTTCTCGCTTACCAAAAGAGTGATGTTTTGAAGTTTGGCTTTATCACGTGATTCCGTTCAAAAATATAGATTCCTGTGGTTCAAAGAGGGTTTTGGTTCACAAATTGAAGGACTCAATGCGAGATTTGGATTGAACTGGCCGTATCTGTCTTCCTTATGGTTAGTTATAGGCTATCCAATCTAAGCATGGACAAGCTAAATCCAACCAATTTTGACTGCAAATATAATATTCCATCCGTCCCAAATTAATTACATTTCTAAGACTTTTTAAAGTCTTAAAACTAAATTTTTTACTATTTTTGCTAACATATAGGTAAAAATATTATAACCAAAAGCAAGTATATACAATTTATTACTAATTTCAATTTTTATAATTTTAGAAATATATTTATATATGTTTAATTATTAATTTTAAAAATAGTCAATTTGACTTTAAAAAGTCCTAGAAAAGCAATTAATTTGGGACGGAGGGAGTACTTACTATTTTATTTATTTATTTATTCTTCTTGCCCCTTATTATATTCGCTGTCACCTCTCTTCGGGTATGAACGGGTTACTGATGACCCGAATTAATTGTTTTTTGGGGTCAAAAACATACGATTTGAAACTAAATTTAACTCTGAGTTAATAAAAGCCAATAAAATTATATTTTTATGAATATAACAGCTCACTTTCATTAGAAAGTGAATCATTTCTTGGACTGTCACACGTGTTGACTACTTAATTAATTTGCATTAGCCTCTCTATTACTTAATTGTTTTTTACTGATCATTTAATGGAGACAATAAAACACAGGGAAATCATTGGGAAAATCTGACCATTCTAAAGCTGTGGGAAACAATATCTATTTATCTTTGGGCTCGCTTAATAAGCTATTATTTCAAAATTTTAATCTATTAAGGCCAAACTAATAAATATATTGACATCAAGATAAATAATTAGGAAATAATTCTATAAATAAAAGTGATAATTTCACAATTTTTGTATTACAATTATAATAATTAGGTCTCACATACATGTGAAATCAATTTAAAATATTTTTAAATTATGCATACTTTTAATTTTAGACAATATATTTATTAAAATTACAAACCGACTAAAAATTACTAATAATTAAAAAGTTTATTATTTTCAAAAGAAAATTAGATCACTCTAATTATAAATATAAAAATATTTCGTATTGATTTTGAAAAGTCAACTTTATTGTTAGAGTAAATTTTAATACTACGAAGTAAGTACTATTTATTTTTGCTGACTTCATTTTGCCAACACATCTGGCGTTCCTTTCAGTTATGCTCAGCATTCGGCCCATTTGGAGATCCAACGCCCAAACCCCTATTCGGCTAAATATAACGATCGGGCCTCTCGCCTAACCTCCCATACTCCATAAATATTTCAAAACAACTCAAATGATCACCAATCTTGCCAAACCCACAAACCATAACACTCCAATAAAATGGGTTTCCATATAATTAAAGAAGTTTGTTAGTAAAATTAAAGTTTTTTAGCAATCCCCATCGACTAACTAGGCACAAATTTGTCTAATTTGAAACACTCTTTTATTCTACAAAACGAGTCGCACTCAAAAATGTTTACAAATTTAAAGAATTATTATAAAAACATTTATCATTTTGAATGTTTAGTTTAGTATTGACTGTAAAATAATAAAATTATAATAATAAATATGAGAATATTGTATCATTTTATACTAATATATAATATTTTTTTTGGAGAAAATAAAATTGACAAATGCAAGTCTTCATATGTCTGGTAGCAGAGAACAGGATTGTTATGTATACGAAAAGTAGGTTTCAGCAAGAGAAACATAAACATAATCGACACCACGGTGATGAGGTTCTGATGGGACCAAAAAAAGAAGAAGAAAAGAACTCTTCATGTAATAAAAAAAAAGAATATATATATATATATATATATATATATATATATATATATATATATATATATATATATATATTCTTACATTACATAAATTGAGACTCAACGGTCTTCGTATTTCCGTAATAAGACAACTTACAGAGAAAATACGTGGAGTTCTTTCCCTTGATTTACAACTACAACCATGATTGGTATATATTGCTAAATCCTGACTAGGTATTTATGCTAAATCATGAACCTATTACAACCTTCACTAGCAACAACTATTACAATCCCCTGGCATCTGTTGCCACACCCTTGCCTTGTATTTCTCAAATGATAATAGCAACAATATACATGAAGAGTACACATACAAATGAGCTAAGCATTATGCGGATAAATGACATGAAACCACGCCACAGTTAGTTGATTTGGGTGAGAGGTGCCCGCGGAATAAGAGATGCCTTTGATTCCTTAACATCAAATGATTCGAATGAATGGTTTTCCCAAAATTCCTCCAGAAGGTTATCCATTGGCATAGCTCGAAGTGATTCTATAGTTTCCTTACTTGGAATGTCCGTCTCACATCTGCTTGGTGTACTTCCAGTTGGCTCATAATCCTGAGCATTCATTAAAACCATATATTACTATGTACAGGACAAGATTGTGTTGAAATCAAGAAATTGTGTAAAACTTTTTCATTCTCAAGCTTCTTGTGTTCTAGACTGGTCATCTCGGCTGGTCAAACAAAGGGGCGAAGCTAGAATTCCCTGTGTGGTATCACACAGTAATTCTATCTTAATTTCAATAATCTAAAGAGAAACTACAGAGTTCTCAATCACAAAATTAATCTAATGCACATAATCAACCAGAGGTCTTTAACTTTTTAAAAACTGAATTTCAACCTAGAATTATGGTCTTTAAAAAGTAATACTCCCTTGGTCCTATTTTAGTTGTCCCCTTTTTTGGGTAGATTACACAAATTCAACACTTATCGACTCCTTTAGGCAAGTTAAGGTTTCCCAACAACACAGTTGGACATAACTTTTTTTAGACACCAAATTGGCATACCATATATTTCTTCTGGAAAGTATCAAGAGCCTTCTGTTCAATAGAAGAAGATTGTAAAGAGTGATCCTCCCGAAGAACCTCAATGGTTTCAGTATGAGCTTTAGCAGTGACCAAAATTTCAGATATAAATCCTCGCTCTTGTTCCGACATACCTGCAGTGAATTCCAAACAAAAATAATAACCAGCAAAATAAATATAATAGATATGGACTTGACAATATCACGAGCACAAGACTGTCATAACAAAGACCAGGATATGTATTTCATATAGTAGCCTACAATATTGACTTGTTGAGTTAATAATTATCATATATTCCTACTAACACTTAGGTTATGCTAAAATTATCTACATAAAACTGAATCTGATTTGAAGGACACAAAACTTAACACCTTTAGACGCATAATTTTTTTGCCATAAAGTGTTATATTGGTTTTCCATCAAAACTTGCTTATGCACCTAAATGTGACATGAAGGCAGAGACATAACATGACCTTTGAAGATATATGGGAGCAGGACTTTCTCCGTGCAGAAATGTCCTAATAAAACCTCGGTCCTCATGTGCGGAAACCATATCCAATATTCAAGAACTCATATAAAAACTCATACACTATTACATTACAATACCAGCAGTTGTCCACAAGCCTTGCAATTTTGCTCAAGTATTAAGTATTAACTGACCAGATAATCAGCTCATTTTCTTTTTCTCCAAGTAAAAGAAATCTTCCTCGCAACAGCACGGAGTTCACTGAAATTGTGTTTGCAACTTCATAGACCATTAATACAAAAGCTACAATCACTAATGCCAAGGAATACCTCAGTTCATTGAATCAGAAGTACAAATTCACTACCAGAAATAAGTACCGAGTTCCAATGTCTAAACATATAAATTAACTACTTAATTTCTTTACTGAATTCCACATTTCGCACCATTACAAACACAAGTTCAATCTGCTGAAGTCTTTTATACACAACCAAGCCTAAACTGGTAAACTAGCAAACACCGTCAACCTAATGAAAGATGATTTATTGATAAAATGCTTGTATTTTTATTTATTACATCGGACAATGCAACCTCCAAATAACTACTAAGTTTCCAAATGATAATCTTCAAGGGAGGCTTAAGCCTTGGAATTGCTAATCATATGCAGGAGTTTCTATACATAGAAAATAAGTAAGAAATATCCCCTCCATTTCAAAATTAGAGATACATTTTCCTTTTCAGCCCATTCCAAAATTAGAGATAAATTTCTATTTTTAGATTAAGTGGCATGAAGTTTCTTCCATGCCATTATTTGTATTCTAGGTAATTGAACATTAGCATGGAACCACTATTACATTTCTAGCGATTGTTAGGGGTGTGCTTGGAAAAATAAAAAATTCCTCAAAAGTTGTCATTTTAGAAATGCGTCTCAAATGTGATATACATTTGTCATGTTAGGAATGAAGTTGATACAAGTAGACACTATATGTTAATTCACGTCATAACATGAAATTCAGAATTTAGTTGTGATATACAAATTCATGGTCTCTATGCAACTGTAAAAATTCATTATCTATTGAAATCTGAAAGGTTCAGACCTTTTCTGCTCAAAATTTAGCATAAAAGATGTGATCCTACAATAAAACATATTCTAGTAATACTCACCATTTATATGAGAAATGATGTCTTCACTGGTTTTTGCCGCATCATCTTCCGCCGCCGCCCTTGCAGAAGCAATTTCAGTATCACGTTGTTCATTACTATCAGAAACATTCCTGCATCAAACAAATTAATTTTAATCTGAATTAGAAGACCAATGAGATTTTTGAACATTTAGTATCTTCAGAAAAAATGGAAAACAGAAAATACTTTAACCATTAACCTGACAAGCGATAACATTTTTGAGACATGCTGGCTGCCCATTTCATTCACACACTCATGTGTTTTCTTCCAGTGCTTAGAAGCTTTTTCAGTAGTGCTAACACTGGAAAGAAGAAATAGAAAAGAAACAACAAAAATATATAAACAGGACCATGCCACTTGAATATTACCAAAAGCTAAACTATAAAGATCCAAAAAAATCCAGTTAAAGAACATTTCAAGTCTCTTTTCATACCATTCCTGTAAAAGCAACTCCATACGACAATGTTTGGCAGCAGAGAAATCGGCACTATCTTTTGTATCGTTCCCTGCTTGTATAGAAAACTCCTGCCATTTTCTTTTAGCGTCTGTCGTGATACCCTCAATGGAGGAAACATGCCCATCTAAAAAGGTCTTATTTCCAATAGCGGTTTCTCTAAGACCAACAAGCTTGGCATCCACCTATCAGGACAACAATTAATCTATCATTCACAAGAAATTAGAGAAGCAAAAATCCAGAAATAATAAAAGCATTAGCAAACCAGCTCTTTCTGACGACATATGTGATTGGAGACCAAAGTAGTCATGTCAACAATAAGCTTCTCAGCATCAGATTTTGACTGCTCCTGTAAAGGTTTAGTTTCAAAAGTGAGATATCTCATATATAATCTCAGCCTTCAAGTTAAGATTTAGAATATCTACCTCATATGCTTTTTGAAATTCAGTTATGTTCTTTGTCTGGACCTCACCAACATGAAATGCATGACTTTCCAGTTCTTTTGATTCTTCAATAAGCTTATCAAGAAATCCATGAATGAACTCGGATATATTTGTTGAATGCTCAATACTAACATCAAATCTCTGTAGAAATAGAATGCCAAATAGTAATTAAAAAATGATGCATGCCTTTATAAGAAATATAATTTGATTCTAGATAAAACAATTGATATAAAACTCAAGTTAAATGTCAAAAAAAAAATTATATTTTATCCTTTAATCCAAAAAACATTTACAGGTACTAAACAAGAGGAACAGTTGTTAAATCAACGTGATTAAATTGTTTGTGATCAAGTTCAGGCAGTAGGTCACTGAATCAGACAACAATGAACTACATATCAGAAAGGACTAAAATACAAACAAAATTTCAAACCTGACGAAGCTCTCTAGCAAAGAGTGCAACTTCTCCTTGTTGGATTGATAAAGTACTGTGAAGATCATCAAATATCAAGTTTAATTCAGCCACCTCTGCAGCTAGAAACTGATTGAAGAAAGAAAATGAGAAACAAGAAAACATGAGCAAGTATAGAAACTACGAAAGCATAAAATACAAGATTGGTTTGACATAGATGAAACATTATTGAGGCACCTTACTTCTTTGACTGATTGTACATCAGAAGCTGCCAGAGTTGAAATCTCCTCTAGACCAGCATTGGAGCAAGCTTTGTGCAAACGCACAACATTTTGCATATCCTCAATGTGAGAAATAAAAAGTGAAGCATTTACTTTCTTCTTTAAATCCATCACAACCTATGCACAGAATTTTGTTCAAATGCAAAATTGCATGAGCAAAGTTGTCTTGCCAATTGCAAATGTATGTTTGCTACTTATAAAGGCAGTTACAATATGGCATTCAAAAATGGAATAATAAGAGATACAAATAGAAAGAAAGGAGTATACAAGAAACCAAAGACATCCACAATTCAGGAACACCTCAGAAACAATGTCATTATTAGCAGTAATGATCTTAGGCACAAGTACGATGCAGATAGATGCTCACCAGAACACAAGCAACATAGCCTTAGATGTAGGAATCATTATCTTTAGTACATGTATGACATAAGTAAATGCTTCCCATTATTAACCACACGTTCCCAAATTATTCACGTCTCAACCCCTATTTAGCAAGAGTACAGAGATTCCACTTTGTAAGCTTAATAGCATTCATATTAAATCAATAATAGTTAAGATTTTCATATCACAAAACTAACAGTTGATAACTTGATACTTATAATAACTCTACGTATTTCTTTGCTGAATTTTCACATAGTGGCGTCCTACTTTTTGAGATGTTTGTTACAACATCTCTGCAGCACATAGTTCTGATTAGGCCAGCAGTTGATTAGTACCTTATCATTTACATCCAAAAAAGAATTGCAAAACTTCTCAATGCATTGTAGATGTTCATTTTGCTGAGACATCGATGCAGCCACTGTGTTGCAGAGGGTACGTATTTCTTGTGCGAGTTCAGCTTGATAATTGTTCACAACTGACCTGTTATCAGCATTTAGTTTATCCTCTCTACCTGTAGAAAACCGAAAACCAAATTAGATAGCAAATAGTAAGAATTCCCATCGAAAAGAAACATAAAATAATTATAAATAAGACTACATACCAATTTTCATAAATAATGAGGCATTATCTTGAAGAGATTTCTCCAAGTCCGAGCGTAAGACACAGGCTTGGTGAGCCAAAGCATTTTCTGCTTCAAAATATTCAACATCATGACTGCACTCTAATAACATAGATTCAAACATTAAAAGTAATTTAACATACCAGCTTTCTTCTGTTCTGACATAATAAAATCCCTCTCCTTAAGAGCATACTGGCATCTCCTTAGTTCTTCCTCGGTATTGGTCAATAAACTACTGGTTTGGTTCAAGTTTTTCTGCAAACCTTTTTATAGATAAGAATACACATATATTAAATAACAATGGAAAGAAATGTGCAAATGGAACACACCTGGGTGGCATCAAGTTTGCTGCTCAATTCAGAGCATTTTTGGACCTCAGCTTCAAATTTTTCTCGCAATTCCCCAAATTGCTGAATACGATGAACCAAACAGGTGTTAGAGAAATTAATTATAGGATCACATTCTACAACTTGAAACTATAGCATAACATAATCTGACCTTCTGATGGGATTCTATAGTAACCCCCATTTGCTCAATCTGATCTGACATTGCCTAAATATGATGCAAAAAGATACCAGAAGAATATTTTGACACTTTAGTTGAGATAAATTAGAGTATCAACTAAGGTTTTTCTAAAAAGAAAAAAAAAATCCATATTAGCATCACAGACAGAAATCCTTCCATCCAATACAACAATGTAGAACAATACTTGTCATATAACTTTCATACAAAAATAAATAAATAAATAATAATAATAATAAATATAATAATAATAACAAGAGATCATTTTAGTGGAAGGCTGGCAAGAAATGAATTGTATAAAGCATAAATCATTGTATCAACTGTCGAAAGGAATACTGGAATAACTCTGATGAGATATCAGAGCTACCTAATTGTAAAGGGGAGAGCTAATGGGTAAGATGCAGAACCTTTCTTTCACTTTCGTATAAATCATTGTATCAACTGTCAAATGGAATACTAGAATAACTCTAATGAGGTCTCAGAGCTACCTAATTGTAAAGGGGGGAGCTAAATGAGGAAGATGCAGAACCTTTCTTTCACTTCCCTCCTGATAATATCGCTCCTTCGGCATATAAACACCATTTTTCTCGCGTGCAGCATATACCTCTGGATGAAGAGATAATTATACCACTGAAGGTTAATAAATAATTTTATAATCGTACCTTCAACAGTTAATATATCCATATATATCTATTCACCATAGGAATGCACAGAAAAGATTTTACCCGCTTTAAGTCGTTCTATTTCACCATAAAGATCGTTAATAAGGGTTGATTTCATCATTTTCTGGTTCACCTAAAAATGGCAATAGCAGAAGAAAATATTTAATCAAAAACAAAATAAAATAGACCTATACAGATCTGTACAGTATGTTGCACTCAACTAGATTGGCACAATTGCAATCTGATACAATATATTGCTTATAGCATATGGATAATTTTAAATGCAATTTCATCTAGATTTCAAGGCGGTATAATTACCCATAGACCAGTCCTAACCACCTATAAATGGCTGTGCCTGCCCATATATTGATATAGACATACAATGATACAAACTTCAGTAAAATTCTTAACCATTGACTCTTCGGTAAGTATCAAATTAACAACATGCTAACTCCTGCACAAAATTTAGTTAAAAAATCTCAAATGTCTTTTACTAGCTTGATTAGAATAAAATTTGAAATCAAGGTAATCTATCCTAATGCAGACAACAATAAAACAAAGTAAAATCCATTCCCATGTTTCTAGCATGACATTCCTAAGTTCAGTTTAAGAGATTTCAACTAGCGAAATAACTATACATAAACAGAGGTGCAGAAAACAATATATGTTAGTACAATTTGAAATAAAATGCTACATTATCTAGATATAAATGCATGAAAACATGCATCATAGAAATCCTTGTATCTTGATACCCACAACATGAAGAGAATACAAGATTACTTCACTCAGAAAAGTGATATATAATAATGACATTAACACAAAGTTAAAAAAATGACAAACCTCAGGCTTATTCTTTATATTCTTTGCTCTGTGGGCATAATCCAATGTGCTCAAGGTTTCTTCAAGACAATGAACAGCAGGGGATACTGTGGCAATGATACATGTCTTTGTTCTTCCACCCAATGAGTCGCGAAGCAAACGAGTGAGTTTACTATCTCTGAATCCAAAATCGAATTGTAATAAGAAATTTTATCTGGAAAACTGAAGTAGAAACGGGATAAAGAGGGGGGAAAGGTTCAAACCTATAAGGGATGTGCCCAAGATGCTCCACAAGAGCATTAATTACTCGTCCTAAAGTAAGTAAACTTTCGTTTATCTCACCAGCTTCTCTGGCACGTCCCTAGAAATTCAAAGTGCACACTTTTCACTGGAAAAATGAAAATACGAGACCATAGAGTAGTTCTATGGTTCTACCGCAAGTAAATCGTAAAACAAACAAAAACAACATTCAGTTTAACTCAAAAATAAAATTGTACAAATTCACAGTTACATGAAGCTTCAAGCAAAGAATTACCTCCCTAGCACCAGAACGAGAAATATTTTCTGAACCAGCCAAATCAACTAAATTTAGCTTGCCACATTTTATAAGTTCTTCACCTTCTGGGGTTGCTTCCTTGATGTGTATAGTTATGGAAAATAAAGAATGTGACCGACTGGAATATAAAACAAACTCTAAGCAAGCAAAGATATATATTTATATGCTGATTGTAAAAACTTAAAAGAATAAAAGAATTATAACCTCGAGTGTTTGTTTAATAGTGTTCCTGCAGTGCGACGTTTTGCAGACCCCCTTTCAAGTAAAGTAAAAATTTCATTGGCACTTGTCACAATTTCCTCCTCTAATCCTCTAACAAGCACCCCACCTTTCCCATCTTCCATAAGTGGCAATTGTTTTTTCTGCTTATCCTCCCCGGAAACTCGAGATATTTCTTCAGGGGCTAGCAAGTCAGTGATCTCCTCATTATACAACTCCAAAAAAGTGACTTTGACACTATATTCTGCATTTTGACCCTCTAAAGTGTCAAATATCTGTTGAACAGCTCTAGGAATGACACCTGCCTCTGGAGGCAACTCTCCATTAGGACCACTCTGTCAGAAAAAAATGAGGATTAAATGTAAAATTGGAAATGGTTAACGCTCCAAAGTTTAAGATAGGAGCAACAAGCATAAGATATACTACCTTTGACCTCTTACATTCACCTTCCATTGTATAAGTTTTACCTGTACCAGTTTGCCCATATGCAAAAATGGTACAGTTAAAACCCTCCAAAACTTCATTGACAATGGGAATAACCGCTTGATCATATAGATCTCTTTGGCGAGCTGAAGGACCAAAAACCTGCATATAACAATGTTAATCGTAGCTTACCCCCAACATATCACAAAAAGTTGGAAAGAACAACAGTGAACAACTAATAAAGTGAAGCCATGTACGAAACCGAACTGTAAGATCCTAATTCAACACTCTTACACTATGTTTGCTACCAAGTAAATGCAAGTAAAAAGGCGTGAAAAAGAGAGGTAAAATAAAATAATGACTAAAAGAAACTGTCAGAATGTATATTAGCATGTATTAAGGAAAACAGGTTCCCCTGTTTTCCTCCCCAATGTTTCCCTCTATGTATTTTTCTTCCTAGAATTAGGGGCAAGCTTTGTGTATAAATATAGTAGCTTGTAATCAGATTAATACAACTGAATGTATATATTTTTTACATTGTAACATGGTATCAGAGCCAAGCAACCAGGCCTGCTTTCTTTTCTTTCTTTTTCTTTCTCTGTTCCAAACTGCCGATGATAGATTCTCATAGAAACCTTGCATGATCAGTTTGATTGGAGAAATTGAGACCATATTAGGGTTCTACAGTGCCAGGCGATTGGACCGAAGCTTTTATTTTTCTGACCCACCTCCGCACGCGCCCCCACGCGCCGTCTCACTCGCCGGCTGCCGACGCCACGCGCCGCCTTCTACCGGCGCGTGAGCTGTTTTCCGACGACCTTTTAAGGCGCGGCTTCTTCCTGTCCGGTCGATTCTCTCTCCTCTTCCTATCTACAATGGTTGTATTGACTAAAAATCAGGTTTGCTTGTACTGAGCTTACTGTTAGTTATTTGGCCTTCTTTGTGCACTGTAGTTCTTTCGTTTGGCCTTATTCATTCACTGCAGTTCTTTGAAGCTTACTGGGAATTATTGTTAACCTTATTCTTGTCATCTGTTCACTATTGCTAGTGAAAGTCAGTTACAATATTTAGGACTTATCATTAGTAAGTGTATAAATGGGACAACTTAGTGCAGTTTTACTACTGTTGCCTTAGAGTTTACTGTGGCCTCGTATCCTAAAGTAGACTCAGTTGCAATTTTTTTCCAGACTTCAATACACAGAACTGTAACATTCTCCTAATTATAAAAGTAACTTGCATCCAAACCAGTTGCGTTTTTTGAAATACCTCTGTTTTTCGAGCCTCTTAATTATCCTTGTTGATATTTTCTTGGATAACTCTTGTTGCTCCTATTACGATATTACCTCACCATGGCAGAATCTAGTTCCATTCAAAGTGATGGTATTGCAGAAACCAATAAAATGCAGTTGAGATGTAGAGGTTGGTCTGGTCGTGGACGTAGATCTCATGATTACATTGATGTATCCGGTACTACAGACACTACTACTGCACTCACTCCTGAGGAAATCTCGATTTTTCGGAAATTCTATTCCAAACCTACTTTCTCTCATTTTGCCCAGACAGGTATACCTTCTTGTGCCTTTCATGTTTCATCCACTTGTCCTAGGTGGATTATAGACACAGGTGTCTCTGAGCATATGACTGGGTCTTCCAACCTCTTTACTTCATACATACCCCGCTCTGGAAAAGACAAGGTTCGAGTGGTTGATGGCTCCCTGTCTTCTATCTCTGGGAGTGGTTCTGTAGTTTGTACCCCTACATTGACGTTATCATCTGTTCTCCATATCCCTTCATTTACTGCGAATTTATTATCTGTCCAACGTCTTTCTGAATCTCTACATTGTTCAGTAACATTTTTTCCAAATCATTGTATTTTTCAGGACTTGGTGACGGGGCAGAAGATTGGCAGTGGTAGTGCAGTTAATGGTCTCTATTATTTAGATGTTCCCTCATCTAACACGCTCTCTACTCAGGCTCTTCACTCTACTTTTGACTCCAACCTTACCTCTCTCCATCAATGGCATCGTCGTTTAGGTCATCCTTCCTTTTCAGTATTGGAGTCTTTATTTCCATCTTTGGTTAAACAATATAACAAAACTCAGTTTTTGTGTGAACTATGTGAACTCGGTAAACACAAACGTTCGACTTATTCTGCTATTAATAGTCGTCATTCTGAGCCTTTTGCTATTATCCACACTGATGTATGGGGACCTTCTCGGGTTATTTCCCGTTCGGGTTTTAGGTGGTTTGTTAGCTTTATTGATTGTTATTCTCGTGTCACTTGGATTTACCTTTTGCGTTCCAAAAATGAAGTTTTTGATTGCTTTCAGAACTTTCATAAAATGATTCAAACTCAATTTAACGCTACAGTCAAAATTCTCCATAGTGATAACGGTCGTGAATACAGTAATAATCATGCTTTTGAATCTTACCTCTCCCAGCATGGCATCATTCTTCAAACTTCCTGTGTCAAAACCCCAGAACAAAATGGAGTAGCAGAAAGAAAAAATCAACACCTAATAGAAGTTGCCCGCACTCTTCTGTTTACAATGAACACTCCTAAATTTTTATGGGGTGATGCGGTTTTGACTGCGGCATTCCTTATCAACCGCCTTCCTTCTAGAAGCCTTGGAAACAAAAGTCCTGTCTCCTTCCTCCAGCATATAACCACTCCTTCTCCCTCGCCACGAGTTTTTGGATGTGTGTGCTATATTCATGATAAATCTCCCACTCGGGGTAAATTAGATCCCAAAGCTCTTCGGTGTGTTTTTATTGGGTATTCTCCAACTCAAAAAGGTTACAAATGTTATCATCCCACTTCTAACAAAGTGTTTGTTACTCGGGATGTAACTTTTTGGGAGTCAGAACCTTTTTATTCTTCTTTACCGTCTCCTCAGGGGGAGGATATTATTGATGAGGAGACGTTTCCTTTTGAGACTGGTATTATAAGTACAAGTACTATTATACCATCTTCCCCTACTCCTGTTGTTGTTTCTGATAATTCTACACAGGGGGAGTTACAGTTACATGAGTCATATGCTAGACAGCCCGAGCCTGAGTTGAGGACTTATGCTCGGAAAGGGAAAAATAAGGTCACCATCGCTGCACCACTACATCAACCTTACTCTGAACCTAGTCTTGATAATGCTAATGGTGAGAATCATAATCCTATTTGTTCTTCTGATGATACTGACATTCCTATTACTCTTAGAAAATGTGTCAGGTCTTGTACACAACATCCTATCTCGAATTTTGTTTCATATGATAAATTATCTGCATCCTACCATTCCTTTGTTTCTTCTTTGTCCTCTATATCTATTCCTCAGGGGTGGAAAGAAGCAATTAACAACGAGAAGTGGAAACATGCTATGATAGAAGAGATGAATGCCCTGAAAAAGAATGATACTTGGGAACTAGTTACTCTTCCTTATGGGAAAAGACCAGTTGGTTGCAAATGGGTATATACAGTGAAACAAAAGGCAGTGGGACAGTTGAAAGACTCAAGGCCAGACTAGTTGCAAAAGGGTACACTCAAACCCATGGGATTGATTACCAGGAGACTTTTGCTCCTGTAGCGAAGATGAACTCTGTCCGTACCATAATCTCATGTGCAGTAAACTTTGGCTGGGATATTCAACAATTGGATGTGAAAAATGCATTTCTTCATGGTGACTTGGAAGAAGAAGTATATATGGAAATACCCTCTGGCTTTGCCTCATCTGTCACCAAGGGTAAGGTTTGTAGACTGCGAAAGGCTTTATACGGGTTGAAGCAATCTCCTCGAGTCTGGTTTGGTAAATTCCACAAAGCAATGATAAAACTTGGGTACAAACAGAGTCGAGCAGATCACACTCTATTTGTCAAACAAATAAATGGTAAGACTGTCATTCTTATTGTTTATGTTGATGACATTGTAGTGACAGGGGATAATAAAGAAGAGATAGTTAATCTCAAGGCAAGTCTGGCTAAAGAGTTTGAAATCAAAGATCTGGGCACCTTGAAATATTTCCTTGGTATTGAAGTTGCAAGATCTTCCAGTGGAATTTTTCTATCTCAACGGAAGTATGTTCTTGATCTCTTAACAGAAACTGGCATGCTAGGATGTAAACCTGCTGATTCTCCTATTGAAGTTAATCATCATCTAGAAGGAGGCACAGGACCTACGGTTGATAGAGAAAGATATCAACGTCTAGTGGGACGACTGATATACCTGTCTCATACTAGACCCGATATATCTTATGTTGTGGGTATAGTTAGTCAATTTATGCATGATCCTCGACAATGTCACATGGAAACCGTTTACAGAATTTTGAGGTATCTCAAGTCTGCTCCTGGAAAAGGATTATTGTTTGCACCAAATGGTCATATGAAAGTCGAAGCTTTTTCCGACTCAGATTGGGCTGGCTCTATAGAGGATCGTCGATCTACATTGGGCTACTGTTCATTTGTTGGAGGTAACCTTGTTACTTGGCGTAGTAAAAAACAGTCTGTGGTGGCAAGATCTAGTGCTGAGGCTGAATATCGTGCTATCGCCTTGGGTATATGTGAACTAATGTGGCTTCGAACTTTGTTAGAAGATTTGGGTGTTACAACTAAAGGGCCTATGCAGTTATTTTGTGATAATAAGGCAGCCATTAGTATTGCAAATGACCCAGTACAACACGATAGAACGAAGCACATTGAGATTGACAGACACTTCATCAAGGAAAAATTAATCAGTGGACTTATTTGCTTACCTTTTGTAAAGACGGAACATCAGCTAGCTGATATTCTGACTAAGGGTCTTACTGGTAAAATATTTCATCCATTGTGTTTCAAGTTGGGTATGCGAGATATCTATACACCAACTTGAGGGGGAGTGTCAGAATGTAAATATAGCATGTATTAAGGAAAACAGGTTTCCCTGTTTTCCTTCCCAATGTTTCCCTCTATGCTTTTTCTTCCTAGAATTAGGGGCAAGCTTTGTGTATAAATATAGTAGCTTGTAATCAGATTAATACAACTGAATGTATATATTTTTTACATTGTAACAGAAACCAATAACTTTTCCCAAAAGTTATAATAGTACTAGAGCAATACATGAAAAGTGAGTGAACTTTTTTTTCTCTAAATTTAAGTTATGTAAAAAGTATATATACTTATATAGTTGAATCATATATGTTCCTAAAGAAGGCTTTAGAATGCTTTACTTGCAATATCATTTCCTTTTCTTTGTTTACCCCTCACTTCTTCTGAGTTCCAACATAGTTTTAAATGATCTAATAGGCTTTTGCCAGGGGTATAGATTATAGAATATATTCCGCAACATGTACGCTTGCAGAAAATAATTCCAAGTTCAATATTCAGAATCATCAAAAATTTGACTAGTCATCAAAAAATGCACATGTTTCAATGTAAGTAGTCTTTAAACAAGTTTACAATTGTGACCATGATTTAAAAACATGAAAATTCCAATAAATTTCACAATCAGTCTTATATTTGAATGGTTAAACATGATAACAAACAAATAGAATTCCCCACAAAGATGTAATGCTATTACGCAGCATTCTAATTTCAGTGAATAATATTCACTATGATTTTGCAGTCATGTCTTCATTACTAGGTTTCCAAATAACTATTAAGGCTGTACTTGTATTACAATTTGAGAGTAGAGCCTTCATACTGATTCTTCAAAAGTTATCTTTTATACCCTAATTCCGTAATAGCCGTAATTGTAATTCTGCAGCTCAGTTAAACAAACACATTCCAGAACTCTAAAAATTAGTCACTTCCTAAATCAAATCAATCTGGCCTTTCATATAAAATCAAAAGCATAATAAGGAATTCCATTCCACACCCAAAAAAAAAAACTAACAAAAAGATCAGCTATTTGTGGGCAATTACCTTGTCAAACGTGAAAACCCTATCAATGTGCTTCCCAGCTATATTTTGAGAAACAGCAACCTCTCCCTGGTAATCGTTGCAGGTTACCACCTGTGGCGCGTTGTTCCTTAACTCTTCCTCACTAAATGGCCTGTCCAACTATATATTAAACTTGGTAAAAGTCTATAAAATTAACAAATTTACATACGAAACTGATATTTAAAACTGAAATTATTAGGGAAATAAAACCCTAAACCCTTACCATGTCTCACAATTCTCATTACAATATAAAAGGCCCTCACATAGTAAATGCGCACATAAAGATAAATACATATGCATATATAGTTATACAGAGATACATAATTATATAGAAAGAGATTAACAATATACCTACAACGAAGAAGAACCTGAACATTGACACCTTTTTCTTTATCATGACGACCAGACATTTTAGAGCGACGTGGAGAAGAAGAATCACTGAAAGAACCTATTTTGTTCTATTTTCCTCGAATTCCCCAATCTGCTCTCTCCTAGTTTGTTTGTTTGTTTGTTTGTCTTTCTGTCTGCGAAATCTGATAGAAGTAGCGGGATGAGAGAGATTTGAAATTTTAGATCCTCTCTCCTCACTATTTGATCCGACCGCGTGCTTCTAATCACTCTGGATCTGACGGTTTATATGACAAGTATTTATTTAAAATTTCAAGTTAAATTTCTTTGCCTGAGTTACCCCTACTGAATATTTAATTTTGACACTTTACTTTTTTATACAAGTCCATGGCTGAGCCTATGTTCACTTCAGGCCCAGCTTGAAAAGCCCATGCAGTCTACAGACTACAGACTGCCGACCACGAGTGGAAATTTCTCTGTTTGGGCTTGTCCTACTGTGCATCTGTTTCTTACATTACATGATTCATTAAAAGATAAAAAAGTGACAGGCTCAACCGCTCCAGTAAATAAGGTTACCAGAAATTTGTAGATTCTGTCAATCGGGCTTTGTTAATTGGGATTAAGATTGTCTAAGTTTGACCCAATTTAAATTTGTCAAACTCGGATTCAAGCTCGATCCAAAAATAACACGTTTTATAGTTATATTTGTTATTAATAAGTTTGTGGTTAATTATATCTAAACTTAGTTAATATTTTCTCTGTTCTAAAATTAAAAATATTTTTTTTTAGTCAGTTTCAAAATTAGAGATATATTTTTATTTTAAGACTATAAAATGACATGATGTTCTTAATCTGTCATTATTTTTTTACTATCATTTTCAATATTACACAATCACAACCGAATTCCTAACTAATACTAAGGTTATATTAGAAAAAATTATCCTTAAAAATCGTACTTATGAGTAATTAGAAATTCAAATTACTTATTTAGATCATTAACACAATATGAACGTTAATATAAAAATGTTATTTACCTTAATAATGGAGTGAGAAACTTGTACTATATAAATTTATTATTTACACCTATAAAAATCTAATAATTCAATAGTTATCATCTCAAAATCCTAACTGAATATATATATATATATATATATGTGTGTGTGTGTGTGTGTGTGTGTGTGTGTGTTATATTTACTTGGTTATTTTAATAATTAACCGACTCAACGATGCAGTTCTTGCTTTACACAAGGTTGAAGGGCTACTACATAAATAACTTAACGCACGATTTACTTCAACTTTTTTCACTTGCAAGGCCATTGACAATCCTCATTTCTCAATTCCTACGTCACGTAATTCTTGAACTTTGTTTGCAACTTATTAAATCGTATATGGGGAATTGATTCATAGTAATTCTTTAACTTTGCTTGCAACATATCAATTCATATACGGGGGGATTGACTCTTAGCTACAAGTGGCTATTGTGATGACTCAGAGTTTTGAAAACAGTAAAAAAAAAAATTTAATATATAAAATTCTTATTGTGAGGCACAATAAGTTTGAATGAATAAAAATATATATATGTGTTATATATTTATGTGATTTATGTGATGAAGTGAATGTGTATATAAGTATGAAGTATATACATATATTTGGAGTAAAAGAGTTAATAGTTAGTTAAACTATTGAATTAGTTAGATTGAGATTAATTGCGAAATGAGATTTGGCGATGAAGGAAATAAATTAATTAATGTTAATTAATTGAGATGAAGTTTAAATTATATTATGATTAATATAATTTGATTATTATGCCTTGTATGGCAATAGATTTATTATGAATAAAGTTTCATAAGTGAGGTAATAAATTCACTTAATCAAATTGGTGAATTAATGTATGCATTTTATTACTATAATGTAACATATAATGGTATAATATTTAATATTATATTAATTGAATGAGTAACCAATATATATGTAGATGAATATTGGTGTCAAGATTTATAAATTAAATTAATATTTCATTTATGATTAAATATATGGGCTAAATAAGTTGTCTTGAAAATAATTTATGGAAGGAAGCAAGAAAACTTGATTATAAAGTTTTATTGAGTTATTCATATAATTAAGGGAATAAATATTAATTGATTCGTTCTGTTATAAGAGTTTATTTTAACTATGAATTTAATTTCATAATTAGTGGAGTAATCTTTATACATAATATAAATGTATAATTATCCAATTTTGATTAATAATTGAAATACATGTTTTTATAATATATGAAATAATTAGTAATGTGAATATTATACATGTTATTATTGTATAATTATCTAAGTGTAATAACTAGTTTATTTATGTAAACTATGTATTTATCACATGAATTGTATTTTATATATATATATATATATATATATATATATATATATATATATATTACGCAATGTATTAGTAGAGGAAGTACTAATATGTTATATAAATGTACTGTAAAGCATGTTAGATTAAAGCTTGGGGGAGTTAAAAATTTAGAGATATTTACATGAGTTAGTGGATTTGATGAGTCATAAAGGCAAGAAGGAGGTGGCAGTTAAGTGATTGTTTATTAAGCCACTAATCTAAACCAAAGTAGGAGCTGGCAAATTTATAAGTTGATAGCAAATTATTATTATATACACTCCCATACATATCCTGCTCCTTTTCTCCTCCAAGTCCCGTTCCACTCTCTTATTTCTCTATAAACTGAGTTCATTAAACACCAAAACATATCAATCTTCTCTTAAATTTGGCTAAGCTCGATCGAATTGGGCAAGAAATTTAAATAAGGTATTAATTGGAAGAAGCCGAGCAGCATTTAGTAGGAAAGGGCTAGACCCAGTTGATTTTCTAAAGCCTAAACGAAGTCAAATTCAAGTAAGTTTTATATTTTTAGCTAATGTAATAAAGGGATTTGTAAGACCCCGAAAATTTTAATAAATAGAATTTAATTTTCTTCTCATTATTATTTTAAACAGAAAGGTGTTAAATCGATAATGATAAAGTTCCTAGTGAAATATGAAAATTTGAGAAATCTAGTAATAACGCTAAATCACTATTCACGCGATCACTATTCACGGGGAACTATTCACGCTAAAAACGCTTTTATACTTTCTTCGACATTCGAATTACATCTTAATATTTATATGAGCTGGATACGAAATTATACGGTATAAATACGAAAGTACTATTCATACGAATATACTATTCATTTATACAAAAAGTCAAACCTGTATGTCGGGGAATATTCGTTCTGTCGGAGAATATTATATTCGGTAAAGTACGACGGCGCCGAAATAACAAAATATTAGTGGGCCCCACAATGGTAATATTGTCAACGATAGTGGACCCCATTGTCGGATACTGAAAGCGACAGTATTTTGTCAACAGTATTATCACCGGCAACTGTTGAAATACCCGATAATAAAAAGAACAGTAAAACGCGTTATTCTACAGTAGTACGCGGTATTTCACAAGCACACGGTATTGCACAATATTTTAAATTATTGATTCAATAATTGATAAAGTAGCAATTACACAGTATCTTGATTCAATAATTACAATAGCATCCGCATGGTACTTTTTATTATTTATCATGGCACTGTAACTCATATTATTTGTTATGATATTTTAGCATTATTGATGGATTAAAAATGGAGTCTAACTTAGGGGTACCTAATTGAAATTTTGAAATTCACATGATATGAACTATTGGTTCACATGATGGAACTATTGGTTCACATGTGAGTACTATTAGGGGATGTTATGCAAGATTGATAATACTTGAGGGATTATATTAAAAATAGAGGCAAAGATGAAGGTACTAAAGTGTAATAAGTCGAGCCCTTTTTGTGCAATTAATGAAACTTGGTTTTCCTATAAATAGGAGGGGTTATCTTAAGAAATCTTCACACCTTCCTTACTTATACTCCCTCTCTCTCTCTAAATTTCTTGAGTTCTCTTAGTGTGCTAAGCTATTGTGAGTGTTTGTGAGAATACTAGTATTGTCCAAGTTAATAAGCTTCATAGAAAGCAATATCCAATCACTTATTAACGAAGGTAGGGGATATCATTTCTTTCATACTCTTATGTAATATCATTTACTTCCTTGTTCGTAAGTGATATTATACACAGAAAGGTTGTTATTCATTCCGTATTAATTTGTGGAAATAATCTGTCTACGCGGATTACCGCATGACGGGTGAAAACCCTTCGTATTCATTACTTATTAATCTTTTGTGGAAATAATCTGTCTACGCGGATTACCGCATGACGGGTGAATAACCCTTCGTATTCATTACTTATTAATCTTTTGGGGAGATAATCTGTCTACGCGGATTACCGCATGACGGGTGAAAACCCATTTGCAGTTTCATATATTCTGTTATACTCGTATAACGTATCATTTCTTTTGTACTCTTTACGGAATATCTTTTCTTTCACATTTCTCCATTTATGATAAGAAATCTCTGTTTGTTTCCAAAACCTTATTTTTAAATGGAGAAAATCCTTGAAATTAGTAGAATATCCTTAATAGTTTGTGCTTCATCTAATATCTTTTCACTTGAATCTTTCTATTTCATTTTATACGTTATAGTTGAAGCATGAAATAATTTCTTGAATATCATTCTTGAATTTGACTCCACAATTTGGTCATCGTGTTAGCAATTTGGTCAATCTTTGATACTGATTAAATTATAAAGCTTTTCTTATCCTTAATCTCACTGTATCATTGTCATCATCCTCATCTTCATACTTAAATTGTGGTGATAGTTCTCTTTGGCCCGTAGTGTAAAGATGAACTGGCGTGACATGATTTTGACCAAACTGTGTATTGGTATAATCATAATTTTTGGTGTTACAAACAAAGGCGTATGATGAAAGTTCTCTTTGGCCCGTAGTGCAAAGATGAACTGGCGTTTGGCGTGATCATGACCAGTGATGGTACAAATAAATATCTTTGGCATGTATTGCAAAGAGAGGCTGTTGAAACTGTTGATTGGTGTTACAAATAAATATCTTTGGCACGTAGTGCAAAGAGAGGCTGTTGAAATTGTTGATTGGTGTTACAAATAAATATCTTTGGCACGTACTGCAAAGAGAGGCTGTTGAATATAAACTGTTTGATTTTTGGATGTTCATAAACAGGAATTGTTGATTGGTGTTACAGGGACAAAATATTGGTGGTGATCCTTTAACTTATAGACGATGGTAGATATTATAATCTACTTGACTCTTCTAATGGATTGTTCGTTCCGCTGCAGTTGTTGTGTTGAACAATTAGAATACCTTTAAATCTCTGATTTATTATTGTTGAAGACTAAAGATAATTTTTATTCTTCATTATCTTAGTCATGATATTTCTTACTGGGCTATTTGTGCTCACCCTTTTCCTTTTTGTTCCATTGTTCTCCTCAGGAAAAGAGAGTGTAGCGGGGACTAGCCGGGGAATGGAGTGATGGTCCGAGATAATAGAAATGTCTCAATACCTTACTTTTAGTGTGACAATAAGTGTATTGAGAATTTAAGATGTATTTGTATTGTGTTGTTGTATTTTGCACGATACTTATTAGTTGTAAATGGGAAAATTCGTATTTGTATTTTGTGGAATGTTATTGGCGACTCAAAATGGGTTGTGTGGACCTATTTTGGGGGCGTCACAGGATTGATAATAAGTGTTGAATATGAACTGTAGCTATGAATCAGACTGTTGATTGAGCTGTGATAACTATGAGTTAGCAAGAATGAGATTAGTTGTTGTTGTGCGGAGTAATAAGGGAGGAAATTATGGATTGAAGCATGTATAAAAGTTGGTAAAAACTGTTCATAAATTAATGCCCATGTCATGTTTAATAAATTGTTCCTTAGAGATTTTTTAAGTGTGGAATGAACAATTGAGATAATATATTGAATAAAGTAACCTTTATAGAGGTTATAGGGTATACATGGAATGTTTTGCATAAGCTAATGAGGCTGGAAATCTATTTTAAAGCATACGACTTGCTGGCACCTAATTTGAAAACTGTTACAGCAAAACATTTTTGACTCCCTATAAAACCCACTTAAGTTGCGTGTTTGGGTTATATAATATTTTTTTAAAATACCTTGCAATGCCCTCTATAACATATCTAGATTTTGTCTTAATCGCATGTACAGTCTGCAATCTAGAAAATCGTAAAACTAACAACTTGGTCTTGGTTCTGCAGCTGGGCAGCAGCTGCGCGCGCTGCGCTGCGGCGACTGTTTCAGCTGGGCAATTTTGGCCCTTTGTTAAACCTGTCTAGAATGCATGAATTCACTAGGTTGTATTTTTAAAAATACTATGATATACCATTTATAACATGTTAAATTTTGGTTTCTATTGGACATGCGGTTTGCAAACTAGAAAATGGAAAAGGGTGCCAGAGAGCATGGTTGGTTGCAGCGGCTGGCCTGGTTTGGCTGATTCGGCTGAGCTGTTTTGGTCTATTGGGGCTGTTTTGAACATGATGATATATGGGTTGTAATAAATGACAAATAGTTTAATATATTATGGTTAATATATAATATTGTAAATAACTTTAATAAATATAGTAAAAGAAAATGAGTATAAAGTGTGTAGTTAGCTTGAATTTAAATCGAAATTCATGAGAAATGGGTATATTGAGCTATTGAACGATTGAAGGTTAATAGAAATTTCTGTTATATATATATATATATATATATATATATATATATATATATAACACCAGTCTATTGAAATGAGTAAAACTAAGAATGAGACATTAAGCTTGCAAAATGCAAGTTTAAATTGAATTCATGGAATGTGGTAATATTGCGCATCATAATGACCTTATGTGTGTTACATAGGTACTTTACGGGTACGAGAACGCTTCGAGTTTACGTAATCGCGTGAAACAAATAGCTTTACATCGAGAAGGCAAGTTTTTCAGACATACTTGATATGTGTAACTTGTTGATGATTATATAAACTATGAGGGTATTGTAACTGCATTGAGATGTGCTTTCATGCTATATTGAAATATATTCTTGTTGTGGTCAAAATATGACCAGAATGAATTGAGTTATGAAAACTCTTGTGTCAATATGTGATATGTGTTATTTTAATAAAAGTGTTGGGTATATTAGCAATGAGATGCAAGTATGTTTAAGCATGATGAACTATGAACTGTGTTTAATATGATGACATATAATATATAGTATCGTGAATCATGACACGTGATCCAAATGTGGTGAATGAATATTAGAAAGCATGTTTTAGAATACAAGATATAACAATTGTAGATTATGTATAAAATGTGAATTATGTGTTATGTGTATTTGTTAGACTTGTTGGGTCGTTGTGCTCAAACTTGCAATAATTTACAGATTAAAGATGTGATGCGATTCTTTCACTTTCAAGATGAAAAACAATAGAGGCGCAAGTTAAGGAAGACTTTTAATTGTCTTCTTTAGTTAAATTTATATTAAGTCGAGACGATCGATTATGATGTATGTACGTTTTTATGTAAAGTTTTGAAGTTTTGATCAAAGAATGTTCGTTTCGGAGTTGAAATGAAATTATATAAGTTACTTTGTAAAGTAGACTAGTTTAATGGTAGTGTGTATAAAGGATAGTGTATAATGAATATATATATATATAGTTATTGTATTTCTTTACGAATATTTAGGGAATGACTAAAGTCGGAAGTTGAACCTTATATTCACATATAATATTTCGTAATGAATCATGGTGCTCATTCGATCCCGAACATAAGTGCGGAAGTTAAAGGTTGTGAATTCTGGAAAGAATAAAGGATTGAAATAGTTAAGTTTTAATATTTATATAGATATTGACTGTTATGTATAGTTAGAATAAAGTTGTATGGTGATGAAAATTCAGAATATGAATGTAAATTATAAAAAATTTAATTTATTCGCATTTTTATTAATTTTAATATTGATTAATGTTGGAAAGTTAGAATCTGAATGTTTGTTAACGACCAAAGTCGCGAAAGAAAATTTGTCCTGATTTTGGGGTCGTTACAGTTGGTATCAGAGCTGTAGGTTATAAACCTTAGGTGGAGGTGCCTTAGACTATAACTGGAGTGAAAATGGCGGAGATAGTACAGAAATAAACTCAGATAGAGTTTAATTGATAAAGAATAAACTCGGACATAGTTTGAACAATAAGAAATAAATTTAGAGGATTTATAAGGAAAGAGATTAAGATATATACCAAAAGAGTTAAAGAAGAATCTCGAAGAGCTGTAATAAAGTAAAAAGAAGAGTATCAGAGAATACTTGACTCGAATTATAGAAATTCAAAGAGATAATGATAAATATAAGCTAAGAAGCGTAAATGAAATCATAATATAACATGATTAAATATAAAAGCAAGAAGATCGTAGGCAAAAACGATCATAGGGTAAGGAATATCGTAATGTAAAACGATTATGAAATAACATCACGACGTGATCAGATTGAATTGCAGAATGATAAATGATCTGGTAATGATTGAACAATTATAACTTGATGCTATAAAGAAAATGTACTATAGATAGTACGATGTAAACTCAGAAAGAGTTGTAGATGATAAAATACGGATTAAAGAAAATTCATATTGAGCAAAGAGAAGACTAGGATTTTGTAGGACTTCAATTGAGAACTAAGATTGTAGTGTGGTAAGCGGTAGTGGTGATGAAAATAGATATAATTATTAAATAATAAAGAAGGAAAAAATTGAAGTTGATGGGGAAATATAGACATTCCAAATCTGCTAGATTTTGAAATTTCTTGACATCGTGCGTATATTTGCATTTTTGTACTTTTGAAAACATTGGTTCAATTGTTGAGCTATTGAATTTAAAAAAAAAATGTTGTTCATACGTCTACGCTCATTGTTTCAGCTAGACAAAAATGATTTGAAAATATCAAAATGTATTTTTATGCATCATTGAACATGATGCAGAAATGATAAACGATGGAGTCATCAATGCAATCTAACCTGGTGTTGGATGTGATCATAGGATCATCAACCCACTAGGGTAAGTTGTAGTATGACAAAGTAAAAAAAAAAAAACTGATTTTTAGTATTTTGAACTATTTAAAGAAAAGTTTGCCAGTTGAGATGGCTAAAATGTTTCGATTGATATCCGAATTGTTGGTATAAGTCTAAGCTATTTGATTCGGCTAGACGAATGACTGAAATATGTTTATGAAATTCAAGCGTTATTTGAGAATTTATGTCAAACAAAATTGTTTTGGTGCGAAATCTTGTACTCAGGCTGAGGTGAACCAACCCTGTAATGGGGGACATGTTATCGGAGACTATAGTTCCGAACTACGCTTATGCGTTAATACGTTGTGCACGACGTAGAGTACAAAAGGCTGATCACCTGGCGTACGATGTGATTTGTCCATAGTTTTATGACTGTTAAAGGTTACAGTAGAAATGCTTGTTAACCTAGGACAAGGTTCACAGTCTCTACGACTCCTCAACATAATATCAAAAAGGAATCTTTTTAATTCCCGGTTGTTCATACTGCTTCATAATTATTGAATGATTGTTGAAAAATTCCTATTATTCTGAGAACTGGATGAGGGAAGGATGATTTTCCCTAGAAAGAAGTAGTCGTAAAATGCGACAAGTCTAAATGTATTATTGGAAAAAGGTGTAAAGGTTAATTGAATAAGTGCAAAGAGTACGTAAAATACAATGATTTCAGAAGAATCCTTAGAAGTGAGAATTGGTTAAAAAACCTAACGTATAAATAAAGATTGATATACAAATCTATCTTGATGAATCAAACGAATGAAGATTAACGAGTTGAAATTTCGAGGACGAAATTCTTAGAAGAATGGGTGAATGTGATATCCCGAATAATTATGAGTTTAGTAAATGATAATATTGAACTATTACGATAATTGTTACGTACAATGATCCGTAGAAAAAGGATGTGGATGAGCTAGAGAAAAAGATAATGCTCAAATTATAATAGAGATTGATTAAAGTATAAGTTATAAAACCTATAAGAATTAATTAAGGAAATGGAGGGAATAGGTATTGTAATACTTACATTAATTTATTCGCATTTTTATTAATTTTAATATTGATTAATGTTGGAAAGTTAGAATCTGAATGTTTGTTAACGACCAAAGTCGCGAGAGAAAATTTGTCCTGATTTTGGGGTCGTTACAGCTATATAGTCTTATCTTACTAACTCATTTATACAAGACCGATCCTGAGTTTTTAAGGGATTAAAACGACAAAAAAAATGGACCTTTTACGAATTACTATTAAGATTTGGGCCTATTTTATTGGGTAAATTTTTTGTAGGCCTTTAAATTTAAACTGACGTTACTTGAACTTTTTTGTTTGGATATATATATATACATAACACAAATATCTCTTGGGGGTCCTAAAAATTTATCAATTTTAGTGGGCTTAAAGCCCGGTCACCTTGGACTTTAGCCTAGGGTCGGTGCTGCATTTATAGTTGTGAATCGATCGAGAGAGAGAGCAGACACATTATATTAATCATGTCATTTAAACATCCCTCGTTATAATATATTAGATGATACATTGTATATGTCAGATGGTAGTCTTGAGTATAACTCAACTTTTTTGCCCGTATTCAACATATAATATATCATATGATAAATAATTTAAGTTGTCGTCACGAAAATGTAGATACATACACACATATATATAAATACACACGGGAAATGATTCCTAATAAATGTTTGTTATGGATTAAAAATGGATATATATTATTTCTAGGGTCTTCTAGCACATATTACAAGATCTAATGGACGAGAATTGAGATAGAAAAACGTTGTCCGGTACTATTAGCAACGGACGAAAAAATTACACCCTGATCAAAAATAGTTAATGTTAGGACGGATTAAACCATATAACACATCCGCTACTAATTGTAGCGCCAAATATCATAACTGAGACTCCTTCAAAACGCGAATTGGGAGGATTTTGATGCTCTAACCAATTTCTCTCCCTCTGCGACGACCCTTCTCCATCCCCTGCTTTTGTGACCTCTGGTAATGCATTGCCTGCACCTTCCATTAATGGCGATGATGAAAGCTCTTCGGGTGGTGCAGTTTTTAATTTTTCCTAATTACGATGTTGCTTTTGTTCCTGGTTCATCGCGTGCACCTTCCATTAACGACGACGATGAAAGTTTTTTTAGGAGGCGAGGTCTCAAGCTTGACTACCGATGATGCAACCTCCAGCACAATGGAATCCTCACAGGTTGAGCATGAACAGACTTCTTTACATAATGAAGAGTAATTACAAGCTTTTTGTTTTATATTATGCTTGGAAAAACAGATGGAAAGCCAAAAGACATGCCTGTGACGAGAATTGGGGGGGTAAATTAGTCAAAATTTCTTTTGCTTTGTATGATTAATCCGTCCGCTACTAAATGGCAGCGGAGCTGATTTTTTCAGATTTAATCTTGTTCATTCTTTCCTATAATGTATGATCGATACGGTGTATGCCCATTTTTTATAACATGTAGTTGTTATGGATCATATATATATATATATTCAACTTTAGAAGAATCAATTGAGATATTGTTAATTTGTCTTGTCCTTCAAATTAAATATCGAATGATTAAATAAATTGAGTAATACAATACGTCCAATCTAATAATAAATTAACGGTTGTAGATGAGTTGACTGAATAAGATAACAAACTTAATTTATATATATATATATATATATATATATATATATATATTTTTATATATATATATAATTATGCGGACCCCCCAAAAACACAATACTCTCGTTTGCAGAATAGTTGTGTTGATGATTTTGGTCATCCGCATAATTATTGTGCGGATTAGATAGATTGAATTTAAATGGTAAGGTCAACGTTCATATTATTGTGGTGCAGATTGTCATATATATATATATATATATATATATATATATATATATATACTCCTTCTATTCCAAAATAAACGTCATTATTTTCTTTTTAAGATGTTTCAAAATAAATGTCCTATTTCTATATTAGTAATTATTTTTATCTTATTTTTTCATTTATACCCTCATAATTTTTTTAGTCAACGTTTGTTGGAAACTTAAAAAATGATAAAAGGTTTACATTGTAAAGTGATGTATTGTTATATTACTTTCTCTCACATATTATCAGTATAACATGTTTTTTATTTAATGACTCTCTAACCTCTTTTTCTCTATTCATTCTAACATGTAATTAGTGAGTGGGTTTGAAGAGAGAAATATACTTATTGGAATGTGAAAATTGCAACAAAAATAATCTAGAGCACTGGTTCATGTGAAAATTGAGAAGAAATAATTAATGATGGGATCATAGAAAAAGTGAATTGATACTTTAATTAATAAGTAATTTAGAAAAGCAATTTAAGTAAAAAAAATTATTATTAATTAACGTGACAAAATTAATTAGGACGTTTATTTTGTAACGGATGAATTGTATATATATAATGTCGATGATGTCATTCAATTATAGTATCAATAAACTCGTACATTCGATCTGAGAATATCTTAAAAACAACTAGCATCAAAATAAACAAGAAGAAAAAAAGAAAAGAAAACCTTACTATTATATAAATTCCCACAACAATAAAAATAAACCTTGTATTAAAATTTTAATTTTAACCATCCAACCAAAAACTTATTGACATTTAAAGAATTTATAGTATGCCCATGTTACGAGAACGTGGGACTGTGGGAGTGGATGTGAAATAGTTTTAACGATTATGAATGGCATTAAATATTTTGGATGAATACACCTGTTTTGTCGAAGGAAGGACAAATAAAATGAAACAAAAATTCTGTTCCCGCGTCATAAATGTCAAACTTGAGAAACAATATGATTAAACAGTTACAAGTTTGCTTCTTCTTCTTTTCCTTTCTTTTTTAAAACCTATGCTATCATAATTTCAAAATTATAGAAATACTCAAATAAAGTTTGATGATAAAGGCCTAAAGGGAGTTTGGGGAAGGAACCAAGATGTCAACTTAATTTTTTTATGTATTGATTCTAACTTTACTTAGGGGGTAAATTCGAATTTATAATATTGAACAGTAAAAAAAATATCTTATTACTAAACTATCACTTTTGATCTAACTATTACCCACACCTTTTTTTTTTCTTTATAACAAACTCAAAAATTCAAAAGAATTTGTCATCTTTTTGTCTTATTAAACATAATAACTATAAAAGAAAATACAACTTAAATAAATACAACAATTAAGTAAAATGGAATCAAACACTACTAAGACTTATCAAATATAAAAGGACAAATAAAATCACAATTGCTTCACTGGAAATATAAAATGTTCATATCTTACAAGGAAATTAGACAAAAAAATCATCCTACTCTTTTATAATAATAATACTAAAATTTTTATTATCTGATACTAACTAATTGAATTGATGAATGAGTGTAAGATGAATAATTGTTTATTTTATATTATTATCGAAAAATACGGTGCCTTTTTTTAGGGTAAATTTTCTTCTAAGACAAAGAAAAGAACTTGCCAAATTCCTTCTTTAATCTAGTACCAAATAATTAAATATTGATTGATTTTAGAGAAGAAGGGTCCATATGAAAAAAGAAGAGTTGCATTAAGATTTTATTGGGAAAAAAAATGAAGAGATGATATGTGATTTGAGAAAATGAAGGGTTGTGATGCAAAAACTGAATAGGGTGAAATGTTCCACAAACGAACATCAACAACTCGTCGTTAACTCACCTTAAACTTAGTTTAATAAGTCATGACCGGTTAATCAACTCAACCAACTAAATTAATTCATCCAATTGAATGTGAACTGATTGTGGTGCTTGTAGATTTAGTGATTGATTGAAGACCTGCAGCATAAGAGTGTTATTAAAATATCAAACTAATCAAATCATAGAACACATCCGCTACTAATTATTTGTCTTGTCCTTAAAATTAAATGTCGAACGGTTAAAATAAATTGAGTAATACAATATGTCTAATCTAGTGATGAATTAACAGTTGTTGATTGGTTGACTGGAAAAGATAACATACTTAATTATAATTATGAATTATATATATATATATATATATATATATATATATATGGGAGTGATCCACATCCAAAGGGGGATGAAAGCCCTTATCCATTCAACTGTGATCCAACTGTTCATTCCAAGATTCAAAAACTGATTTTGATACCATATGTGCAATAGTTATTAGGATGTTCGCAAACTGTTATGCGGACGGTGGTCCCACAAGTTCTCAATTCGCATAATAATTATGCGGACGTCCAAACAACACAATAATCTCGCATGCATAATAATTATTGATGATTTTGATCATCCGTATAACTATTGTGCGGATTAAATAGATTGAATTTAAATAGTAGGGTCAACGTTCGCATTACTATTATGCGAATTGTTTAATATCTTTCAATTATAGTATCAATAAACGCGTACACTCGATTTGAGAATATCTTAAAAACAACTAGCATCAAAATAGACAATAAGAAAAAAAGAAAAGAAAACCTTACTATTATATAAATTCCCACAACAATAAAAATAAACCTTGTATTAAAATTTTAATTTTAACCATCCAACCAAAAACTTATTGACATTTAAAGAATTTATAGTACAATGCCCATGTCACGAGAACGTGGGACTGTGGGAGTGGACGTGAAATAGTTTGAACGATTATGAATGGCATTAAATATTTTGGATGAATACACATGTTTTGTCAAGGAAGGATAAATAAAATGAAACAAAAATTCTGTTCCCGCGTTATAAACGTCGTCAAACTTGAGACACAATTTGATTAAACACAGTTACAAGAAGTTTGCTTCTTCCTTTTTTTTCCCTTTCTTTTTAAGAACCTATGCCATCAGAATTTCAAAATTGTAGAAATACTTAAATAAATTTTGATGATAAAGGCCTAAAACGGAGTTTGGGAATGGTAAAAGAAGATATCTTATTGCTAGACTATCACTTTTAATCTAACTGCCACCCACGTCTTATTTTTTCTTTAGAACAAGCTCGAAAAATAAAAAGAAAAAATTGTCCTCCCTTTGTCTTATTAAGCATAGTAACTATAAAAGAGTGTGTGTGTGTGTATGTATATATATATATATATATATATATATATATATATATATTTCTCAAGTAGACAATTATGAGGTTAAATTTTTCTTTATTTTTTTAATAAACATTATGTATTTGTTTAAGTTATACTACATTTTTATTTAATAGTTATTATGGGTAATAGATTAATGGTCAAAATTTGAATATGACAAATAAGTTAGTTAGAACTCATTTATTAAGGACAACTTAGTCACGTATATTTAGGTACGCAACTAATAATCTAAGTTATACATATCTCATTACCCTTATTTATTAGTATCAAGAATCTACTTTTATGTATATAAATAAACTAAATATTAGAAATGTAATTTATTGATTTATCATTCAATGAATGATTGAGAAAGAATCTACTTTGTACAATCATATATTTAGTTAATTTTATAGGAAACAGGTGTTAAAAATCTACTAAATATCGATCAGATAAGACTCCATGTTCATAATTACTGAACAATATTTTTTGTAAACAATTAGTATAGTTTAAAAAGAGGAAATATTCTATATGTTCATAGTAGTTTGATGGGTTATTGATTTTGTAGTTGTGTGATAATCTATTTAATTATGAGATTATATTTGTAATTTCCCAATTTTGAGTTTGAAAAAAAAATGTTTGAGACAATTAAATTACAGAAAACCTTATTTAATTGAATGTTCAACTTCCAGACATTGTGTATAATTAACTCTTCTTTATTTAACTCATTTAGATGTCTAATTAAGCATTAATTTCTTTTATTCATTATTATATGCTTTTTTGGCCGACATAAAACTGCAGTTATTATCTACGGTCTACCCGGGGTAAAAGATCAAAAATAAAAGGGGACGTAAATGGTCAAAATTAGGTGAACGATATAAAGAGGGTAGTATATATACTGAGGGGCTGTTTGAATATTGCATGTGGATGAATCTTAATATAATGACCACAAATCTAATTTGGTAAGATTTTGAGGCTGTTTGGTAAATATCTGTTTGGCTGAATGACGCCCGAGTTGATCTGTATGTCAGTCATTAAAAACATCCTTAATGATTTTTTTACTGAAAAATCCTCAACCATTAAAAACACTTTCTTCCTCCTTTCATCATCTCTGTCATAATCTCTTTCATCATAACACAAATACATCTGGGTTCACCAGTACCATCATCGCCTTCAACCCTTAAAACCTATAATCAGAGCCAACAATTCGATCCATTTTCATCCAACACTTGATCCGTCATATATTAATAATTGAGAAGAGAACCATTAATTAATTGAATAAATAGATGGTATCAACACAGCAGCAAGGAAGGAAGTTCAGGGCCTTCAAGCTTTCATTGACCAAGGGGAAGTTCAATAAAAGGAAAAGAAGACAGATATGATATCCAACCGCGAATCATCATGTAGATGAATTGTTCCATAGCAAATTAATTGCTGAAAATCAATTAGTTTTATAACGTACGCGGATAGACCTAAATTGCTTGATATTTGCCATTGATTAGTCACATCTATTTTTAAATATTAGAATAATATGTATGGTTTCTTTCTTCTTCCTTTTTTTTTAATTTTTACAAATAAATATCCAATAATGTGTTTGGATTTCCAAATCATGAAATACTTTTAAAAATATATAAATATGCAAAAATTACAAGTCTCTCAAACCCATTTAAATAAAAATATCCAGATTCATTTAGAATTTATTTTGAATACTTTGAAGATTGATGATTACTTATATATATATATATATATATATATATATAAGAAATTAATCAAAATAAAAATGCATTGCGGATAACCCAAATTATTATGTTAATAACTATTCAAAAAAAAAACATGTTTAGAAAAAATAGAGGATTAATACGAAAAATATCCTCATTCAATTGTTTTAGACGGATATTTTATCAAACACCTTTGTTCAATTTTTCATTCAAATTTTCTACTTTGTTCAATTCATTCAGATTTTCATTATCATTCAGAACCTTTTCATTTAGTTTTATCAAACAGTCCCTAAGTATCGTAAATATTTACTGTCAGGTTATCAACCAATGAAAAGATGTAGTATTCAATTTCAAAATTATAATATATTTATTTTTGTTATAAAATTTTAAAACATTTTTATTTATTAAATAGTATAATTTTTTAATATATCATTACTTTTAATTTTAGTTAATTGATATTTATTTCATATCACAGCTATTAATGTTATGACATGTAACTTTCTAATTTTGAAAGATTAGAAATTAAAAATGTTAGTCGTCAATCTGGTGAAGTAATGGAAGATTGCAATTAATGTCATTTAAAATTTTACTAGTGACAAAGTAACATGCAATGAGATTAAGACCGTAGAATGAACTAAATAGTTCGGTTCCATTTGTACTCGTTTGATCAAAAGTTTGACTCGAACTCGATTCGAAATATAAATGATTTAGATATGAACAAATTTTAAAGTTCGATAAATTATTCGAGCCTTTTCAAATTGTAATTTTCTATTGATATTCAGATCATATTTGTTCGAAAAGTTCAAACTGCTCGGGCTCGATTCGAGATTGTACTTGACTCAGTAGTTAAACGAGCCTCAATCAAATCATATTTGATATTCAATAAATTTTGTAAATCAAATCTAAGCAACTCAATACTCGACTCGATTCAGTTCATTTACACCTCTGAATGAGATCTATTTGATAACAAGTTGTTTCAATCTTTTGCGGTTTTGCCGATATATATCTTCTCATCCCTTCTAGGGTTTCATCTATCATTATATATAGTTAACCCCTTTCATTTATATCCTCTCTCTTGGAGAACAACAAACACCTCTTTCTCTCTCACACACAAACAAACACACACACAAAATGTCCGATCATCAAGCCTACAACATTGAAAAAATGATAGAGGCCAAAAGCCGGCCGGTGGGCAGCACAGAGCTGAGTTGGTGCAAAGGTGTGTCATGTGGCACAGGCATAGTAGTTCTAGCCATTCAACTATCGAAAGAACCAGACACCTCACTTCTCCAAAATGCCCTCCACAAACTCCAAAATGCCCACCCTATCCTCCACTCCAAGCTACACAAAAACCCTACTACAAACACATTCTCTTTCACCACACAACCAAACTCTCACCTCCACCTCAAATCATTCGATCTGTCGAACACCTCAAAACTCCTCCAAACCCTCGAGAACCCATCAAACACCTCGCTCCCTCCGTTCCAAATGATCCTCGAACACGAGCTGAACAGCAATGCATGGACCGATCCCAGCCGTTCATCTGACGTGATCTTTGCCAATGTTTACGCATTACCGGGTACCGAATGGGCTATCATGCTCCGGTTACACGGGGCCGCGTGCGACCGGTCTACCGGGGTGTGGTTTTTGAGGGAGTTGATGGGGTTAGTAGAGGAGAAAGAGGGGGGAGGGACACCAGGGGGAATAGAGAACAAAGGAGAGGTTAATTTGGGAATGGAGGATCTTATTCCTAGTGGGAAGGCTAAGAAGGGTTTGTGGGCCCATGGAGTGGACACGTTGGGGTATTCCATGAACTCGTTTAGGTTAACGAATTTGAAGTTCAAAGATGTGAAGTGGCCTAGGAGTACTCAGGTGGTGCGACTAAAGTTGAATAAAGAGGACACCGAAAGGTTATTATCTGTAAGTACAAATTTTAAACGAAGCATTCATTTTGCTGTTTATTTCTTTCTTCTAGAGTAATCATTTTTGGTTGTTAGTTCTTTAATGCAATCTTCTGATCCATTTAATAATGTTCTATCAACTTCCATTTTATTCTATTTTATTTATGTTGAAGTCCTTCATATCTTTAAAGATTTTTTTCATTAACTAGCTTCAAGGTCCACTGCTCTAGCCTCTCATAATTTTGGCAAGTGATTTAACTTCTTTAACCACTCCACAGTTTCAATATAGTTTTCCATTACACTGTGTGAGTTTGGGTGGAAAAGAAATAGATCTAGAAAGAGTTAAGTTATTAGGGGAAAATATAGTAAGTAAATTATTTTTTCGTCTTTTTATTTATGAGTTTATATGTACATTTCCCATGCCAAAAAATTATGATTATAAGTTTTATAATAAAACCAAAATTATAAGAAAAGTATTATATGTCTCACTTTGTAACAGAGAGGGAATGTAAGATATTGCAAAAACCAAAAAGTTTTTATATATAGTCAGAAAGCCTTGATTAGCTATGTTCCTTTCTGGTTGTAAATCGTGGCTGTGTGACAATCTTTTTAGGGAATTTTCAGAAGTATTTAAATTTAATAATTACACAAGTTCCTCTCTTAAGACTTACTTGATATTCATGTGAAAGACGAATTTTTAGAACAATTTTACTTGAGAAAGATGACTTTTTAAACAATTCCCATACAAACTGTGCAAAACTACAATTTTACTCCATCCGTCCCAAATTAATTGCTCAATTTTGACCATTTTAAGTCAAATTGACTTTTTTTAGAACTAATCTTTTTATTATTTTTCTTAAAATATAGGTGAAGCTAGAGATTATAACCAAAAGAAAATATATACAATTTATTACTAATTTCAATTTTTATAATTTTAAAATATATTTATATATGTTTAATTATTAATTTTAAAAATAATCAATTTGACTTTAAAAAGTCCTAAAAAAGCAATTAATTTGGGATGGAGGGAGTATTATTTATGGACACCAAATGCATGGTCTTGTGCTACATGTGCTATGAGTGTTTGTGATATGAAATAATGTCCATTTCTCTATGTTTTGGGCATGAAAATAGATGGTATGCAAGTTCACGCGACAAGTCAAAAAATGAAGAATAATATCCTCCTTTTTTGTTTTGATTATCTTAATTTGTAGGGCTGCAAGTTAAAAGGGATAAAGCTATGTGGAGCCTTAGCGGCAGCCGGACTGATCGCCGCCCACTCCTCCAAACGCCACCCCGATCAGAAGCCGAAGAAATACGGAGTTCTGACCCTAACCGATTGTCGTTCAATTCTTGAACGACCTCTATCCGGACATAATTTTGGTAAGTCAATGATCTATTCCCCAACTCAACCATCACAAATTAATGCACACTATCCTTAGTGGTTGTATTTATGGATATATAGCTCGGCTATAGGATTAGTTATTTTTGGACCACCAAGTTTACAAGCATGCATCTTATCTTTGACCAGTCCATGCATGTGGCACATGGATTGTTTGGGTTGGAATTGGATATATACTTGCTCAAAATTAGAGTAACATTGAAACTTTATTTCAATTGAAATGATATATGAATAATGTAATGCCATGTTTGGACAGTTGCGATTGTTAGTTTATTCTATTAACACAAAAGCTAATAAATCTTTGTGCACGAAAGAAAGTAATGAATTCTTCAAAAGAAAATACAATATTATAATAAATTGAATGAATAAGAAGTCTCAAGAGAACTTATATTTATAGGTTTAGGTACTCTCTTAATCTATTTTGAAAAAGATAATAAATAATTTTCTCAATCTATTTTGGAAAGGATAATAAAAGTACAAATTAACTTTTCTTACAAGTAATTGGAAACTATTAAAATAAAAATAATACTATATTAAAATTCTACTCTAAATCCAATTCTGAAATTGGAATCTGCCGCTGAATCAAGATGACTATGGAATTATACAAGTTCTCTTTCTCTACTTTACTAGTTATACTGTACTGGCACGCGATCTTTTAGCATATTACTTGGTCATTATATTTTTTGAAGGACGTATGAATAAATTAAAACCATAAATTAATTTTTATGTACAAATATTAATCAACTGTTTTGACAATAAACGATCCAAATTAGAATTGTTTGGGGGGGGGGGAGGGGAACAATGATGGTATGTGATTTTAAATTTGAAAAGGTATAAGTTCCTACTGTAAAATATTTATCTTTTCTTGATTTTTATAAATAAATTGATAGGTATCTTACCTTTATCATAATAATTGCTCAAAAAATTTACTTCTCCTGCAATCCCATCATGTTAGTTATCCAATCCACTACATCCTTCATCAAACACCTCATTAGGCCATAGCATTTTCAGAGTGTCCATCAATTCGATCATTTTTATATGTTCTGATTTCAAACTACTTTAAAATCTTCAAATTGGTTTGATCTATTGGCCGTTAATGGTTTATGGGTGAAGAGAGTGAAGGGGATGAATAATGAATGGTGGATGTGAGAGCTAGAGAGAGAAGGAATTAGATGCAATTTGTAAAAAAGATAAAAGGTAAAATAGTTATTTTATTTGGCTAAACTTACTTATTTAAAATAATGTATAAGTTATTTTTGAGAAGTAAAAAATGTTAATTTTAAAAAACAACTGATAAGTCAATTTATAAATTAAAAATTAAGTCACAAACAAACACCCAAATAAAAATTTATAAATTAATTAAACCAACTTATAATAAGTCGCTCCCGAATATATCTTAATAGTATTAATACAAAAATGAAATCCACTAAAAGACTAATAATTCAAATAAAAATACAAAAGTAACTCAATCCCATATCTTCGTTTTTGCAAACAGACATATGTCTAACCAAACATAACTTTAGAGTTCTGGGACTAGGGTCATTGTTCAATTAATACAAGTACATAACTTGTCAGTGAGTAGTTGTAATAAATTGAATTAGAGTACTCCGATCGCACCACTACTTGCATCCCCTGCCAATTTACAAGTCATAATTACTGTAACTAGTAAATTTTCAGTAAACATTTACTAGTTCGATGGATCGGTAAACATTCATAAGTCGGTGGAGTTAATATTATACTACTCATTTTGATTCAAAATTAGAGATATATATTTTCTTTTGTTTTAATTTGTTTCAAAATTAAATATACATTTTATTTTTAAATTATAAAATCACATGAAAATTTTAACAAATTACTGATTGAGTAATTATAATATCATGTAATCCTACTGTGTTTTATTAAATATAGGGAACATATATATTTAGAGAAAAAAAATTTGTTCTTTGAAGTCGTGGATATATATATATATATATATATAACAAAATACAATTGATTTTGAATTTTTCGCTCACCCTAATAAACCATTAGGACCGTCTAAAGTTTGAGATAAATCTCACCGTCCATTATATCCTCTTTAACTTTAAAAAAAAAAAATTTACTCTCACTCTCGGATCATCCTCCGTTTTTCCTCCTCCCGAGCTCGCCCTCTGACTCCTCCATTCTCTAGCGCCGACAATCTCTCCTCCCCCTTCCCCTTCGTACGTGGTGTCGGAGACACGTGTAGTACGGCTGGTGTGTATATATATACACACACTCCTGTATAATTCAATTCTTGCCAAGTAGTACTGTCATGCACGTACGGTGATCATTAATTGACTCCATATATATATGATATATATGATGCAGGATATTACCACTCTACCATCCTTAACATTCATGTTGTAAAAGGAGAAAACCTGTGGGAATTGGCAAGGAAGAGCTACATGGGCTTTGTCAATTCTAAGAAGTGCAACAAACATTTCTCCGACCTCTCCAACCTCAACTTCCTTATGTGCAAGGCCGTTGACAACCCTACCTTGACCGCCTCGTCGTCACAAAGAACCTCTTTGATATCGGTTTTCGAGGACACTGTCATTGATGACGCTAACAAAATGCAACGCCAACTGGGGGTCGAAGACTGTTTCGGGTGTGCTTCGGTTCATGGCGTAGGTCCATCCATCGCTATATTTGACACCATACGCGATGGAGAGCTTAACTGCACCTGTGTTTATCCCTCGCCACTGCACTCCAGGGAGCAGATGCAAGAACTAGTTGATAATATGAAGAGGATTCTTGTGGATGCATGCTACTAATTAATTATTATGGGAATTGAAGGAAGGCGATATATAGCTACCTAAAATTGCTTTTATAAATTATATATATGCTCCGGAAGTTAATTTCTTGTTTTGTGCTACCTATATATGCTTATTAATTATATATATCGTATGAACGGCCAGCTGTACGTCTATCTTTATTGCGTTATATCATATGGTTCTTATATTATAGGTAATCCTTGACAAAGGAAAAAAAGTACGTAGAGACGAAGGAGCAAGCTAGATTAATGATATTAATGTTTAAACTTTATTGTGTAAGTTTAAAGTTGTGGTTTCTACCAAGGGAAAATGGTGAGACTAATATTTCTTAAAGTTGTGCTTAGTTAAATTCTACACTTTTTTTGTTTTTTTTTTTGCTAAATAAATTCTACCCGTATGCTTTATTCATATCTCTATATATTTAATACTATATGATTTGTTAAACGAAAATGATATACATATCCACAAATATTTGACGAAGTTGAATAATTACGACTAACATGAAAGTGTATGCGATAAAATAAAATAAATTAAAATGACATCCTTCTTAATTTCTACATATCCTATGTATGCATATAACTCACAATTATAATTCGGTGAAAACTTTCACAATGTATAACATAATTTCTTATTAAATTTACATGCATGCATGCAATATTGAATAATCTTTGGGAGATTAGGATTGAATTCGGCATAAAAGCGCGGCTGGAAAGGCTTTGACAAAGTTGAATAATTACGACTAACGTGGGAGTGTGTACGATAAAATAGAATAAATTAAAGTGACACATTTTTTAATTTTTACATATCTCATGTATGCATATATCTCGAAATTATAATTCGACTGAAAATTTTCATAATGTATAGCATAACTCCTTATTAAATTTACATGCATGCATGCAATATTGAATAATCTTTGGTAGATTAGGATTGAATTCGGCATAAAAGGACGGCTGAAAAAGCTTGTAAATGATGGAGCTGCACATTTTTGGTAAATAAAATTAGATTGGCTCGGAAATTTAACCCCTCCAGCATCGCTTGGCGCCAAATATTGTGCTGTGATTAAGGGTAGGACATGTCCATTTGATTTTTCTACTTCCTTCCAATTTGTTTAGAAGATACTCCTTCCGTCCCAAATTAATTGCTCAGTTTTAATTTTTTAAAATTAAATTGACTATTTTTAAAACTAATCTTTTTACTATTTTTGCTAAGATATAGGTGAAGAGATTATAACCAAAAAAAAGTATATACAATTTATTACTAACCCCAATTTTTATAATTTTAGAAATATATTTATATATGTTTAATTATTAATTCTAAAAATAGTCAATTTGACTTAAAAAAAGTCAAAATTGAACAATTAATTTAAGACGGAGGGAGTAAATATTTTTTTCATTTCAATTGAAGTCTTTCCTGTGTTATTTCGGACAAAACATTAGTTTCTTGTCTCTATTGTACTCCACTTATCCTTTTAAAAGAGTTTACCTTTTCGGATGATTTTGTGTTGAAAAAATTAAGGTTTATGTAAGACGTCGCAATTTGACAAAATTCCAACAATATCTTTTGAAAAGAGTTCTTGAAAAAATTATGGTGGAAGTATAATACATATTACCAGTATATTATTAAAAAAATTAACTAAGTGTCCCGTCCAAAGCATGAGTCGTTTTTTAAATAAAATTATTTTTTAATTTTTAATTTATTTTATATAGTGATTATAAAATATATTTTTTGAATTTTAAATTAACTTACTGTTATTATTAGAATGACTACAAATTTTGCTTAAAAACAAATGACTACAGATCACATATAATATAATTGTTGAATACACAATTGAGTATTACTAATGTGATTCTTTTGTTATTTTTAATTTAATATTAAGTTTTTATATAATTTCAAAATTTAATATTTAGTTTTTATAATCAATCATTCGTATTTATATATGCATTTTTAATTGAAGTTCAAAATTGAGTGGAAACCTAAAAGTCTAAACGTAATGTTTAAGTCATATTTTATTGTATAATTATTAACTAAATAAATTTTATAAAAACAAAATTATTGTTAAACAATAAGCTGCGATTATGATTTTAGTTTTAAAAGGTGATTAAATTTTAATTAATAATATATAAGTCACAATTTTTTTAAAAAAATTAAGCAACTCAAGGCATCCTATATGAAATAACGTAGTTTACAAAATTTTAATCGTTAATATATTTTGGTGCTTGAATGTGTCTTGTGCAACTCTAAAAAAAAGTGTGTTAACTGTAGTTAAATTAGAGGCTATTCAAAATAAATAAAAAATATAAATAAAATAAAATAGAGTCTTTAAAAAGTATTTTAGTAGTAGTTAAATTCTAGGCCTATACCAAAAATTAAATACGAAAACTAAAGACCAAGATTAATAAATCAAGTTTTGTCTTATTTATATTTATATAGATGTAGATGTATATAGATATAGACTTCTGTTTTGTCTTCTTTAAAAAAAATATTAAGCACTCATAAAACACTATCATTATGTTTCTTTATAAGTTAATTATTACGATTGTATATATTAATATAGGTATATTATAGTATTGCTCCAGCTTAATATAGCTTACTTATGTTTCAATATTTTAGTTTGTGAATAATTATAATATAATAGTAGAATAATTTATTACTTGATATTAGTTAATTATTATGATTGTATATTTTAGTATAGCTATATTATAGTATTGCTCAAGTTTAATATAGCTTACTTATGTTTCAATATCTTAGTTTGTGGATAATTATGATATAATAGTAAAACAATTTGTTACTATATGATATATCATTGTTAAATATATAATATATACTAATTATATATTTAACAATGATCTGTAAGTGTTTTAATTTAGGCTCATGAGAATCAATATTAGTAAATGACTTCTATAAGAAATTAAATTATTATAAAATAAAACGTTACTCTAAAGTTTTTCAGAATCATAAATAATGTTTTGAGTCTAGTTAAATTCTAAGTTTAAAAGGTGTTTTAATTGTAGTTAATAAAACAAAATCAAGAGTCTTTAAAAAGTGTTTTAGTAATAGTTAAATTCTAGTCTCATATCAAATACCAAGGATTAGTGCGAAACACGGGTTTATTTTTTAAATAAATTATTTTTAATTCCTTATTTATTCTATATATATAATGATTATAAAATATTTTTTTGAATTCTAATTTAACTTATTATAAAAATGACTACAAACTTTGCTCAAACAAACAATTATCAAAGACTTGCAATTCAATGTTAGTAATATGTTTATTTTTTTTTTGTTTTCAATTTAATATTCAATTTATATATTTTTAAATTTAATATTTAGTTTTTATTTTCAATCTTTTGACATAAAATTATTGTACATTAATAAGTTACTATCATGGTTTTTTGTTTTTAATGGTAACTTAAATTTTAATAACCATATATAAGTGAATTTTTTTTTTAACATTGATTAACCAAAGATCTCCTATCTGAAATAAAATTAGTAATTAAAGTTTCATCATTAATATATTTTGTAATATATATTACTCTTTTTAATATTAATTATTATTTTCTCATAATATTTTTTTATACTTTTAATAAATAGTTATTTAGGAATAAAATTGTTAGTTTTAAATATTAACTAAAGTTTAATCACAATATATAAGTCATAATTAACTAAATGTCTCATATATTAGTTATTATGTAATCATAATATTTTTCCAATATCTTTAATATTTGATTATTTAGAGTATAAAGTTGAGTAAAGTAAAATTCTAAACATGTTTTTAAAGTTTAAATTTATTATATGACTAAGTAATTAAAAAATTATAGAATAAAATTATTGTAGAATAATAAATTAACACTATAGTTTGTAGGACCATAAAAAGAACTTTGGTTCTCTAACATTAACTATTAATTATTAATTTCACAACTTATATATTTAACAATGATCCGTAAGTGTTTTAATTTAGGCTCATTGGAATCAATATTAGTAAAGGACTTTTATAAGAAATAAAATAATTGTAAACTAATAAGTTACTCTAAAGTTTTTCAGGATCATAAATAGTGTTTTGGTTATAATTAAATTTTAGGTTTAAAAAGTGTTTTAGTAGTAGTTTATAAAATAAAATCAAGAAGCTTTAAAATGTGTTTTGGTATCAATTAAATTCTAGTCTCATACCAAAGACCAAGGACCAAAAAACTTAATTTTGTCTTATTATATATGTATATAGATTAACACAAAAATGAAATTATTTTTAGCACCATGGGAATAATAAGGGTGTTAATATATGCACACCCTAAAGTGGTAATTACACACCAAAATATGTTAAAGAGGCTATATTACCCTTAATATACCTAAAATAAATTAACCGTTTATTATTTATCTATTTTACCTTATACATCGTATTTATAAGGTAAAAGGTGTATTCAATTAGTTATTCAAAACTTAATTTTCAACCATATATTGAATTGAACTACTTTATTAAACCTATTATTTTTTATAGTTTTACTTAATAGCATTCCTTTTTTTTTGAGATATTTTATAATATAATTTATTAAAATTTCGAATTAAAGATTAGAACACATAAAATATTAAAAAAATAAAAATAAAAAATTATAAAGATAAACTTTCGTATTCTTAAGATATCATATAGGTAATTTAGCTTGCTATTGTATTAAAGTAAGTGCCCATAATATAGTTTATTGGTCCATCTAATTCAAAAGATTTTATTTTGACTTAAAATAAATTAACAAAAATTTAAAATTCAAAGAAAATAGAAAATTATTTAGTGAAACAATAGTACCCCTAATTGACTTCTCATTAATTAAGGATAATATAGTCTCTTTAATATATAAAAGTGTGCAACAAGTAATTTAGGGTGTGCATATATTAGTACAATAGTACCCCTTAATAATTTTTATGTTGGGCCAGCCTTTTTGGGCTGAAGTAAATAATTAGATTTCAACCCACATATATAGGCCTAGCATTTATCCAAAAAGACAATTAAACTAAACCCCTAAAAATATAAAAATCCGTCAATTCATACTTCAAACGGGTTAGATTTTGGGCTGACATTCCAAACTGATGGCTCTTATAAAAAAATTCCGAGAATCGGAGGAGACTGAAGAGTAGTAATGCATTCAACTTGATATTGAAGAATTATATATATATATATATATATGTATATATATATATATGTATGTATATATGTATATATATATATATGTATATATATATGTAAACTCTTGAAATAATATAACAAAAGATACAAAAAGTTTGATATAGTTATAAACATGATATACATTGTATCAATAGAGGTGATAAACTAAAGACTAATTTGAAATTAACTCGTATACCAACTAAGAGAAGACTCAGTTAATTTGAATAAGATCTCCATATATAATACTCCCTCCGTCCCGAAATATCTGTTATTCTAGAGTCTTACACGGATATCAATATGTGTGATAAAAATACTAAAATACCCTTATGTGCTGATTTTAATTTCATTAAAATGGACTACCGTGACACTGACATATTTTCACTCATAGACTATGTTATTGGAGCGCGGCGGATTCAAGGTGGAAAATACAATCAATACTCATCTATGCGTATTTTAGCAGGACCATCACCAAAAAGCAAGGACCCCACCATATAATAAATGAAACAGCCAATCAAAAACCAAAAATTTTGGAGAGAGAAATAAATTGCAGTTGCCAAAAAGCAAGGACTCTACCATATAATATTGTTATAAATATCACACATGACTTTATAATAATAATATAAGTATGATACGGATACATCACATCTAATACGTTGCCAACTTTTCTCTCTAAAATGCAGTTGTTAAGGTAGAGGGGCAAACTTGGAAAACAAAGGAAAAAATGCATTGAAATCTTAAAAAAAAGCAGATATTGTGGGACAAAAAATTTCTACTGGAACAGCAGATAATTCGGGACGGAGGGAGTAATAAATAAGCTGCATTCTTAATTAAAAAAACAAAAATTGTTAATAAATTACATTTATAAAACAAACAAAAATCTCAAATGCATCCAATTTCTAAGAATTTCAAACCCACTAATACACCGAACCAAACTTTGGTAATTAAAAATGCTATATATCTGCAGCCTGCTTTTTTGTGTGTACAGTGGATATCAAGTCTTATTCCACGTAAGACCGTTACAGACATGAATTAAGTGCGGCTGTTTTTATTTTCTACTCCATTTAAGCCAATAAATTGTTGGTATAATTTTAATAATAATAATTTTCTAGCCGTAGGGAGTCAAATTATATTAACATTATTTATGGGAGATCACTGATCAGTACTCACTTTGACTTGTCAACCATTTATGTGTAAGTGGGATATAATTCCTTCTTTTAGGTAAAGTGGTAACATGATATTTGGGCTATTAATTTTTTAAACATTGGAGTTGTTTTATTGACTTTATAAATAGACAAGCTTTTCATCATATTGAAAATAAGAAAAAAAGATTCGCAAACAGTGTGCATAGTTTTAATTATTTTTCATGCATGCTCTTTAATTCCTTTTTCATACACCATTTATTAAAGACAGTATATGTGTGTTTGTGTGTGTGTATATATATATATATATATATATATATATGTTAGATCTGTAAATGTAGTAAATATTTAATATACAATAACAAAGTTACTTAAATTTAGTAAGCAAATCAGATTTAGAAAGTTAAGTGTAATTACTTGAAAAAATCAGAATCTGGAAAAACAAAATAAATAAATCCGAGTCCTTTGAATTCACAAAGTCTCCTTGAAGTAAATTTATTCCCTCACTAGTGCTAAAGGATTTTTGAATAATTACTTTCCAAGATAAAACGGATTTCCAATTCTTAATTAGAAGCACTTCAAAATTAAGAAATGTGGGACAAGGTGTTTATGGCAAGTTTAAATACCATTTCAAGTAGGTAATTTTGAAGTCAATTTTCTCATTCAATACTTAATGGATTTGAACAAATAAATATACCACGTTACACTCCTCGCGGAGAAGAACGCATTGGTGTATGGACTTGACATTTCCGAAATGTAGGTCCCACATTAAATTGAGCCTCAAAATGCTCTAATATTTAATTTTCAAACCCATTTCCAACAATATATATATATATATATATATAGAATATATATATATTTATATATATATTTATTTGGGTACCAATCCGTGGCAACCGGTTGCCACGGACACTATTCCAGCAACCATAATCTCCACCGTTGATCTTGACATTGAATGGGTAGGATTTGATTTTTTTTCCCTGCCGCTACAGCCTGTAGCGGCAGTACCAAAACTTGTAGCGGCACGAGAAATTACTCATTTGCCCCTCATTTATCCATATGCTACACTGCCTGCCGCTACAAGTTGTAGCGGCAGTGTAAAGAAACAAAAAACTAGAATGGCGCAGCGGTAGGCTATTTGCCAACTGACTCATAGGTCCCAAGATCGAATCCCACATTTGACATATATTTTTTTGCAAATCAACAAATATTCATATAAATTTTTATATATATAAATATAAATATAAATATAAATGAATATTTGTTTGTAAATATTTATATTTATATATATAAAAATTTATGTGAATATTTGTTGATTTGCAAAAAAATATATGTCAAATGTGGGATTTGATCTTGGGACCTATGAGTCAGTTGGCAAATAGCCTATCGCTGCGCCATTCTAGTTTTTGTTTCTTTACACTGCCGCTACAACTTGTAGCGGCAGGCAGTGTAGCATATGGATAAATGAGGGGCAAATGAGTAATTTCTCGTGCCGTTACAAGTTTTGGTACTGCCGCTACAGGCTGTAGCGGCAGGGGGAAAAAAAAAAATCAAATCCTACCCATTCAATGTCAAGATCAACGGTGGAGATTATGGTTGCTGGAATAGTGTCCGTGGCAACCGGTTGCCACGGATTGGTACCCTATATATATATATATATACACACACACACAATACACTTCTTTTATAATTATTTCTATTCTCCTGAGACAAATGGGCAAATGTTGGTTACTGTACTCCGATCGATACAGTATCAATATTGAGATGAGATAACCGTTGAATCCTGAGGTATATTATTAGTGTGACCTACGAGTATCTGGACATTGTCTGAAAAGAGCGAAAATATTCTTTAAAGACAAAAATTGACGCCTCGACAAAAATTCTATATTGATAAGTTCTTCTAATTTACTGTCCTTATTAATTGTTAATTGCTTTCATGATTTATTTGCTAGCGTAATATTACAACAATCTTAAGGAATATGACTGCTATTGATTCTGCTATGCTTACTGCCACCACTAAGGCTGTTCCGGATTTGACAAAAATTAAACCTTTGGCAAAGCAGCCACCACTAGCTCACCAAGGTAATCTCTTCTTTCAATTGTTATACTCAGTTTTTAGTTTTTTTTTTTTGCGTAATTCTATGCTTATACAGTATACTACATATACGTAGCTGTTAGGAATTGCAATTCTATAATTCCATTTTTTGTATACTATTTTCTTATACTGTGCTGTTTTACAACGTATGGCTGGAAATTGTGGTGTAATGTCATTGTTGTGAAGATTTATATTTGTGCATTATCAATTATGTGATTGGTATTTTGAGTTTTTATTTGGTTCGTGTTCTTTTGAAATATTAGAGGAAATCGCTGATTGCCTATTTGTCGGCTATGCTAACCATAACCATAGTGTGGCATATAAACTCTTAGGCCATATTTATTTGTATGGATTATAATTCCGGAACTATATTTTCATAAATTATAATCCCGACCCGAAACTATATTCTCATGAATTATAATCTCAAAATTATTAATTCTAAGATTAAATAGTCCTAGTCGTATGTTTATTTTTTATGAGATAGGATAACTTAAAATAATCTCATATTATGTTTATTTTGTCACGATTATTTAAAGAATTGGATAAAAACTTACTGTTTGGACTATTATACTCTTACCACTAATAACAAAGATATCATATTCTCATTAGTTTGAGTATAGATAGATGTGATATATAGGTCTTTTTGAATAAAGTTAAAGGTTAATTTTGTCCACAAATTTTTAGTCTCAAATGGTAGGGATTATAATACTTAGTTGGGCATGGTATTAAATAATCTCCCCTTTCAAGTCATTTAATTATCCCAGGACTAATAGTTCCAAGTCTATTTTTAAAAACAAATAAGAGACTTAGAATTAATAGTCAAATCTCAAGTATAATTTTTACAAACAAACATAGACTTAGAAATTAAAAGCGATGTACTTGAACCAAAGACAATAATTGAAACAAAAATTTTTGAATTCTTTGAACATATATTTCCTCTTAAATCTAAAGTAGATAAATCCCTATCTACTAATCTTGAAGAGTTTAATAATGAGTTAACTCAATACCTTGAAAATGAACCAAGAAGAAGTCTTCGAGCTAGAAAAAAAGAGTTTTTGGAGATGATTTTTTCGTCTTCATAATGGATAATGATCCTCTCACATACCAAGAGGTTGTTACATCTCCCGATGCAACCTTTTGTACAGAAGTTATTAATAGTGAAATTGAATCAATAATGTCTAATCACACTTAGGAGATAATTGACCTACCACCTAGTACGAAGACTATTGTGTGTAAATGAATACTTAAAAGAAAATTAAAACCTGATAGTTTGCTTAATACTATTGTATGTGTAATTCTGTTTTTGATCTGTATCCAAATTACACCTAAATCACTGTTTTTTTTTAAAATTTCTGTTCTAATAAATCACATAAATTATTTGGGAGTGAAAAAGCAAAAAAAATAAAAATAAATTTTGGACTGGGCCCCAACTCCCGGGCACCATAGAAGAACTCCTTGATAAATTCAAAGCCAGATTGGTTGCTAAAGGCTATAAACAACAAAGGACTAGGATTATTTTGAAACATACTCGGATAGCTGTACTACATCTATTCGCACTTTAATAGCATTGGCTGCTATACACAATTTAATAATTCATCAAATAGATGTAAAAACAACTTTCTTTAATAGTGATCTAGAGGAAGAAATTTATATGAACCAACCTGAGGGCTTTATAATACATGGTCAAGAAAATAAAGTTTGCGAATTAGTAAAATCTCTGTATGAACTTAAACAAACACCTAAATAATGGCACGAAAAATTTGACAAAGTTGTGATTTCTAGTGGTTATGTCATGAATGATGTGGATAAATGTATTTATTCTAAATTTGATAGTAACAACTCTGGTGTGATTATTTGTCTATATGTTGATGATTTATTAATTTTTGGTACTAGTCTTTAGGTGATATGTGAGACCAAAAATATGTTATCCTCAAAATTTGATGTGAAAGACTTAGGTGCGTGTGGCTGATGTGATTCTTGAAATAAAATTAAATAAAATAAATGATGACTATGTGATTTCCGAAGAATATTTTGTGGAATTTTTTTTGAAAAAATATGTTCATTTTGATGTTACTCCTGTTAGTTCACCTTATGACCATGCCTTACATCTAAAGAAAAATAAAGGATTTGAATATGCCCAGGTAATTGGAAGTTTAAATTATTTAATGAATGGTAGTGGACCTGATATTGCATATGCAGTGAATAAACTAAGTAAATACACGCATAACCCAAACAATGATCGTTGGACTGCTCTTTATAGAGTGTAGAAGTACTTAAGAGGTACCATAAGTCTTATCTTACATTATAGTGGTACTCCTGGAGTACTTGAGGGTTATACTGATGCCAACTAGATATCTGATTCAGATGAGACCCACTCAACTAGTGGGTATGTGTTCATGTTTGGTGGTGGAGCGATTTCATAGAAATCCTCTAAGCATACTTATGCTGCTAAATCAACTATAGAGTCAGAATTTATTGCCTTAGAGAAGGTAGGTTCTGAAGTATAGTGGTTCAGACATCTTTTGAGAGACATTCCCTTATGTGAAAGACTAATTTCATCTGTGTCTTTGTATTGTGATTGTACGTCAGCTATTGATAGAGCCATGAATATACGTATAGTGGAAAGAGTAGGCATATACGCCTACGATATACTATTGTGACACAATTGTTGACTAATGGGGTTATAGGGAATTGTGAGGTCAGGGTTAAACCTTGCGGATCCGCTAACCAAGCCAATTAGCCGTGTGCTAGTGAGCAACACATCTAGGGGGTGGGACTTCTGCATGCTACATGACCATAACGATGGTAACCCAGCCTATGTGATTGGTGATCCCATGAAATAAGTTCATATGGATAGTAACAAGTCATAGGTGGTCGAAGACATTATCCATTTTATATATTTTGAGTCCTCCCTATGGTGTGGGATAATGCATTGCTACAGTGATTAGTTGATTATTATATATGTACTCTTAATTATCTCCATAGCCCAATAGGGTGGTGTGTTAAACTATAGGAACACACTTGATGGAATTACCTATGTGAGTGTGGGGATGGGGTCGCTCTTTATGAGAACTAGACAGGTATCTTTAGAGCACTCGTTAGTCCGGGATGTGACGCATGGCCAAAAACGTGTCATAACAGGTTTAACAACCTTGCTAAGAAATTATAGCGTGAGCATCTGGCCTCTGTTATGCATAAAGAGAGGAAGTTCATAGAAGTTTCAAACTTCACCAAATCTCTATATAGTTCACCCTTGTTTCCTCTACGTATTGGTTTATAGCCCAAAAGGCACCAATACTTATTCACAATCATTTCTGATCCGAAGTCTCAGTTTCTTGCTTATTCATGATCTGTTGCTTTGCACCATAAATATATGTGAGAATTTTAGAGAAATTCGTTTCTTTTTCCTTTAAACTTATTATTGAAATTGTGGGAGATTGTTGGTATAATTTCAATAATAATAATTTTCTAGCTGTTGGGAGTCAAATTATGTTAGCATAATTTATGGGAGATCAATACTCACTTTGACTTGTCAAATATGTAAGGTGATATCCGATAAAATTAAGTAATTAAGATCTGAATGGTTAGTATATTTTAATAAATTAGATCATCTGAGTGAAATAGTATCTCAACTTAAAAACATGTTTGGTAACTAAAAAGTATAAAACATCTGAATGACTTTTAAATTTAAAAATATCAATTTTAAATTTAAAAATATTTCAAATTGACTTTTCAAAAATCAATAATGATCTTAAATTTTAGAATGGAGGGAATACAATATTTATAAAGGCTCCATAGATTTAATTTTTTCATTAAGAAACAACTATTAATGATTTAGATTTATATATTCTTCTTACCGATTAAGAAGCGATAAGAGGCAAATAAAATTTTACCTAACAGTTTTATTCTCTTACCGAATCAAACGTGAAGCTGTTAAGATGTGTTAAGAAATAAACAAACACAGCCTAAGTGGGACATGATTCCTTCTTTTAGGCAAAGTGGTTGCATGATATTTGGGCTATTAATTTTTTAACCGAGTTGTTTTGCTAACTTTATAAATAGACAAGGCTTTCATCATATCAGAAATAAGAAAAAAAGATTCGCAAACAGTGTGCATGATTTTATTTTCTTTCCATGCATGCTATTTAATTCATTTTCCATACACCGTTTATTACAGATAATATATATATATATATATATATATATATATATATATATATATATATGGCCAATGATCCATAGCATCTATTTGCTATGGATTAAAAATTGGCAAATATCATCTTTACCTTCCATTAAAATTATGAAGGCTATGATTAAAAAACAGGCTTTGCCATCCGCTAGAATTACTAGCGGATGGGATTAAAATTTTTAAACGGCAATTATGCCCCCATCACCCATGAACAAGTCATAGCGGATGTAATGTTAAAAAGGAAACAGGAAAATCATTAATCATTCCGCTAGAATTTTTAGCGGATTTAAATCGCACATGACAGTTTTCAAATCACACAAGGAAAAAGAATGTTCCTTTTAGGGATATAAATAAGTTCTGAAGTACGTAAACTTTCTCTGCCAATTGATGAGGGCAAGCAAATATTTTTACAGAAGCTAGAGAGTTTTGAAGAGATTATTAGTATAAGGTATTCAAGCTCTTTAGATGAGGATTTAAGTTTCAAAAGATATAAATTAGAAGATACTGATGATGAGTACATAGAATTGGAACCCCATTTGCATTATTCAATTGATGAGTTCGTCAAAAAAAATCAAGTCGAGGAATTACATGAACTTCAGTGTGACCATAATAAGGGAACAGAGCCATTGGATGGCTCAGGGAATTTGGAAGAAGATAGCCCGAAGAAAAAATCCTGGGATTGGGGCTCTAATGAGGAAGATGTAGTGGACATCCTGATGGAGCATAGGGATTTGATTGGGCAGATGAAAATGGAACTGAAAAACTCAAGAACTAGAGCACTCCCAACCATCTTAGAGGAATCCGAAACGCCAAAGATTGCGGAAGATTTGAAGCCATTACAAATTGATGAAAAATTTGAGCATTGCAATCGCATGGAAGAGATTCACAAGTTCTGCAAGAGCTACTCAGACAAAATGAGGAAATTGTATATCTTGAATTATCAGACCTTGCATGTTATGACTCGTTGATGGGTGATGGGGGCATAATTGTCGTCTGAAAATTTTAATCCCATCCGCTAGTACTTCTAGCGGATGGCAAAGCCTGTTTTTTAATCATAACCCTTCGTAATTTTAATGGAAGGTAAAGATGGTATTTGTCAATTTTTAATTCATAACAAATAGATGCTATGGATCATTCCTCATATATATATATATATATATATTATACTCTTATTTTATAATTATGTCTATTTTACTGAGACAAAGGGATAAAAATTGATTACTGTATTCCGATCGATACAGTACCGGTATTGAAAGGAGATAGTCGTTGAATTTTGAGATATACTCCCTCCGTCTCAAATTAATTGTTTTTCTAGGACTTTTTTTAAGTCAAATTGACTATTTTTAAAATTAATAATTAAGCATATATAAATATATTTCTAAAATTATAAAAATTGAAATTAGTAATAAATTGTATGTACTTTCTTTTGGTTATAATATCTTCACCTATATGTTAGCAAAAATAGTAAAAAGATTAGTTTTAAAAATAGTCAATTTGACTTTTAAAAGTCCTAGAAATATAATTAATTTGGGACGGAGAGAATATTATTGATGACTTACGAGCATTCGGACATTGTCTAAGAAAGACTAGAATATTCTTTAAGGACAAAAATTAATGTTGGACTAAAATTTATCTTAATTAAGTTCTTCTAATTTACTCTCCTTATTAATTGTATCTGCTTTCATGATTCAAAAATTCTCTGTGGACAGAAAATTAGACATTACTTTCTCTGTTCCAAATTAATTGCTCAATTTTGATTTTTTAAAATCAAATTGATCATTTTTAAAATTAATCTTTTTACTATTTTTGCTAAAATATAGATGAAGAGATTATAACCAAAAGAAAGTATATACAATTTATTACTAACTCCAATTTTTATAATTTTAAAAACATATTTATATATGCTTAATTATTAATTCTAAAAATAGTTAATTTGACTTAAAAAAGTCAAAATTGAGCAATTAATTTGAGACGGAGGGAGTAGTATATTTGAATTTCACTTATTTGTATTTTGACTATCAATAGTGGATAAAAATATAAATAAATAAAATTTAAATACATTAATATCTAATTTTTATGTTCGTCTAAAAAAACTGTGATCGATTTATTTGCCAGCGTAATATTACAACATAAATAAACCTGAATACCTGATAATTGGCTGGCTGGCTGGTATACAGGCAGTCCGTATTAATCAGTAACTATTTTCTACTCCATCGGCCAATCCGAAGACTATTTTTCCTCTCAAACTTCATCCACAAATCAAGGCTTACATACTCTTTGCATCAAACCAAAACTAAAATCAGGCACTCTTCTTCTCTCTAAATCACACATTCCTCCTCCCCCCTCCCCTCTATGTCTGAGCAGAGCTCCAACTCTGAGCAACCAGCTGAACCCATGTCCCGGCCGGTGGGCGGCACCGAATACAGTTGGTGCAAGGCGGTACCCGGCGGCACAGGCATCACCGTTTTGGCCCTCCACCTCTCAAAACCACCGGACTTTTCACTTCTCCAAAATGCCCTCCACAAACTCCAAATTTCCCACCCCAACCTCCGCTCCAGGCTCCATTTCAACGCCGCCACCAACGAATTCTCCTTCATCACCCCCGCCACCGCCCACCTCCAAATCCAACCCTTCGATCTCCAATCAACGTCTCAGATCATCCACTCCCCCTCCGATCCCACCGTTTCTCCTTTCCAACTCATCATCGAGCACGAACTGAACAAAAACACGTGGGTCAATCCCGACCATTCAGTAACCGCCGACGCCGATGTGTTCTGTGCCAGCGTGTACACCCTGAGCGACGACGAATGGGCGGTGGTGCTCCGGCTTCACACGGCGGCGTGTGACCGGACGGGGGCGGTGTCGACGCTGAGGGAGTTGATGGGGTTGATGACAGAAGACGGAGGGGCGGAGAGGGAAATAAAAGAGGATTGGGAGGTTAGTTTGGGAATTGAGGAATGTATTCCTAGTGGGAAAGCCAATAAGCCTTTCTGGGCACGTGGGGTGGACATGCTTGGATATTCTTTGAATTCTTTGAGATTGACTAATTTGGATTTTAGGAACACCGAGTTGTCAAGATCTTCGCAATTTGTGGAGTTGAAGTTCAATTCAGATGAAACTAGTCGGATTCTTTCTGTAAGTTTTGCTTCTTTTTTCTTGTTTTGATCTTGATTACAAATTTTGATTAAAAACTCATATATACTACAAAATTAAGTTTCATTCTTTATTATTATTCTTCTATTTATTTGGAAATGTAGGAAGTAGTAGTAACCAAGAAGAAATCATGAATTTTTTCTTGAAGATTGATATTTCTACGAGAGTAAATGTTAATTTTATAAGTTACTCTTATATGTGAATTTAATATTTTTACTTTGTTAATATGAGTACAGGTATCTCTAATCACTAATCCTATAGAAACGTGTACTCTTCCTATATTGTTGTTGCACGCATTATATAGTTTCTCAAAATGAGAGAATTTGATTTATCGAAAATTTCAGATAATGTTACTTATACGGAATATATTAAGAGGGAAATAGACAAATAATGTTTACGTTTGGGCAAAAGCAAACAAATCACTCCTTGCTATGCCTTTTTTAATAAGATAAAGGGGGACCATTAGGGTCATTATACTATCACCATCAAACAACCAATTATTGTGTACCATGTCATTTTTTGTTGGGTAAGTGAAGGACCTAGAAGTTAAGGAGGGCCTTTATTATTAATTGTTATGCGTACCTCTATGTACTTGCAGACATAAATTAGAGGGGGAAAAAATAAAGAAATGCTAATAATTTTATATCTTTCAACTTTTTACACCTTCACTCACATGAATCACAGTACCTTTTGGAATTGTAATTATTGATTTATTGTATGTAGGACTCAAAACTTTGGAAAACAAGGTAGATCCACTTTTAATACTCTCTAGGTCCTACAAATACAAATACAAATACAAAAAGCCTGTACAAATTCTGAGGATATATTTTGTTTCATATTAATCCTTAAATTTTTTGATTGTTTAGTTTAGTAATGATCATGTTACAATGAAATTGTGATGGTACATTTGATCATTTTATACTAATAAAAAAAATGTGATTCTTCTTATTAGAACAAAAAAAATTGACAAATGGAACATTGGAACTCCTTCAAGAATATTGACAATTTTCACCCATGCATTTTCTTCTTCTGAAAGTCAAATAGATTTTTCTTGACACCCTCGTCCACTATGTGCCTCTCTACCTATCCGTTGCCACTGGCCACAAATAACATGAAGTATCAATACAATATGGTGATACAATAAGTTTCTATTATTAACTATTCATTTCCTATAGTTGGGGATTTTTATTAGCCCTGGCTAGTTGTCCTCTCCTTTCAGAACTCAATTTTGTAAACATAAATATGTTAGCTATTTGTGACCACAAACCAAAAAGTCCTATGGATGGATTCATGGGCACTGAATTCCATTAAAATTTCGAACAAAGAAATCAATAAAATAAAATTTTCCTTCTTGATCTACCTCCAATGTCAACACTTGACATCTTTTACCAACAATGTCCATTTAAAGAGCAGTGGTATTTGAAAATGTACAAGGAGGAAACATAAAAAGCTGTTCTATTTCCTGTAATGGATCAAAAAATATCTTTTTACTGACTCCCCTGAGTTTGAAGTTGTGTTCTTGAATAATGAATGCAAGGAAGTTGTAGAAAAATACATTCTTAAGAACATAACTTGCAACTGTTTCAGGGTTGCAAATCGCGAGGGATCAAACTATTTGGGCTCTTGCAGGCTGCTGGACTAATAGCGGCTCGTTTCTCTAAAAACCTTCCTGAAGGACAATGGGAGAAGTATTCGGTTGCAACACTCACCGACTGCCGTTCCTTTCTTGATCCAGTTCTTTCTTCCCATCATGTTGGTGAGTCTATAGGTTAAGTATAATTTTATTTTTATTTTTTTATTTTATTTTTATTTTTATTTTTTTGTTATTCCTCGAGGCTTCTGTCATTTCTCCCCCATTGGGATATAGAGATTGTATCATTGTGAGCACGTCCGGGTAAAATAATCATGTTGTGTCATAACAGTTCTGTATGATACGCAGGTTTCTACCATTCTGCCATCATAAACTCTCACGACATTAAGGGAGGTGAAAATCTATGGGAGCTCGCAAAAAGAACATACACGTCCTTCGCTAATGCTAAGAACAGCAACAAGCATTTCTCGGACGTAGCTGACCTCAACTTTCTCATGTGCAAGGCCATTGATAACCCCGGTTTGACACCATCATCAGCACTGAGAACTTCACTCATCTCAGTGTTCGAGGATTCTGTGATCGAGCATTCTAACATTTTACACGAGGAAACTGGATTGGAGGACTGCATAGGATGTGCTTCAATTCATGGTGTAGGCCCATCCATTGCTATATTTGACACGATACGGAATGGCGAACTGCAGTGTACTTGTGTTTATCCGTCGCCTCTACATTCGAGGGAGCAGATGCAGGATTTGATTAATGATATGAAGAGGATTCTCGTGGATGGTTGTAATATGGGGGATGAAAACTAGTTCTAAATTGATAAACTTCTAGTTGTATCATGCATGTATGTGTCTCAGAATTTTCTACCATCCTATAAGGGCTCAGACCCAATGATCTCAACCTAATTTAAATTTAAGTAAAAGCTTGTGTCGCACAAAGATGGGTGATGGCCTAACTTTTCTTTTAGTTGGCAGATAAATATCAACCGAAAGTGAATTATTGAACTGGGCCAGTCCTAGCCTACACAATTATGCCGGGACAGTACCCATATATACAAATATGTTGGGCCACATCCTGGCCTCTTTGAGAAGATATTACTAGGTTATTCAATATCTTTTTCGATTGATTAAATAACTCCATGCCGTAAATTTTCCATCTTATATTATAGTTATAATTTATACTCTTTTTTTCCAAAATTTTTTTTGAATTGAGAGTTATTATTATTCTCTTTGTTTCAAAATATTAGATTAATATTTACTTTTTAAAGATTAATTTGAAATATTTCTACATTTAAAATTGTTATAAACCAGTTAATATTTATCAATTCAATTATAAGTATTATAAATGATCTAAAAATATTACTACTTGTGAGTTTTATTGTCTTCAAAATCCAAATAAAATTTGGCAATGTTAAATTTAAAAATATTTCAAATTAACTTTTCAAAAATCAATATTTAATCTATATTTGAAATAAAGGAAGTAATTTTTTTGTTCTTATCTATGTTTTGACTATTAAGGCAAATGTAGACAAATAAATAAATAAATTAAATTATCATTTAAATGCCATAAAAATATCAATATTTAAAACAGTTCACAAAAGAAAAACTCCTCTTTTTTTTTTCTTTTTTTTTTCCCCTGCCATGATGGCGGATTGACTTTCCCTCTAAAGACCCCATGTTTGCACTTGCACCATCTTCTCTTGACGGAATTTTAGTACACTTATACTATACATACATTAAAACTTTAACTAAATAATTATATTATTATTAACAACTAAGTACCCGTTAGATATATAAAATCCGACCCTGGCCTGTTCATCAATTATTTTTAGGTGTTGTTCAGAACAAAGCAACTAAACAGTTTTATTTTTGTTTCAATATTTTTTTGTTTGTTGATACAAGGCCATTCTTAAAAATATAGTCATATAGCAATTAGCAGCGGCTGAAATACTCAGGGTAAAATCAGGATTAAATAGACATTAGAAAACGATACTTTCTTATCTCCGTTTCTTTTAAATTTGAAAAAAAATAAAATAAAATAAAAAAGAGGAAATTACAGGAAAAGATTAAAAATAAAACAAAGAGAGGTTATTTTTCATAAAATATAGATCCAAATCTTGTTGACTTGGACATACGTAAACTTACTTTAATCACGCATCGAATAAGACTCGCAAGACCGTGAGAAAATAAGGGCAGCAGTTCCCCCAACTTGACACCAGGCGGACGTCCGGCAAGGCGAAGGGAAATAAATAAATAAATCATCCTTCAAACACAACAACTTGAACTTACCTCCAATCAATGTCGATGAAACTGCTATGCAACTTTAATTTCTTCTTCCTTTAATGTATATACTGCTTGTGAAAGTAGTATATACATTAAAAAGAATGAAAGAGATGATCACTTAAAATGTACTGTACTAATAGAAAAGGGTCTTCATTTCCCACTTTTCCTTCTTTTAAAACTAACTAACAATCTTGATTCGATTCAATTCAATTCGAATCTAACAAAAGAATTATGAGTAGAACAAGAATTGATCAAGATTTGACCCATCTAGCTATTTGTGAAAACCAAAGCATGTTTTGTACATTCTATTTCTCTCCACCACATGGATTCATAATCTTATACTAAGAGATTACAGATAGAAATACCTAATTAAGCACTTGGTAGGAGTAATGGTACAATATCTATCTAAAGGAACTCCTCAACCAAGTTACCAAAATCAAAATTCCCATTGCAGCATTCCACAGCACTTACCACCTCTTGAAATGCAGCCACACTGCAAGGAACCACCAGTCCATTCATTTGCTTGAACCCAAACTCATTGTAGGCCTTCTCTAGCAACATCTTGAACAGAGGATGCGAGAGGTACGCCGTGGGAACCACGAACCTCTGTCGCTCCTCCCCTACGTACACCGCAACAAATCCGGTAGGGGTAGAAGAGGACTCTAATTCTTCACCATCCCTAAGCAAACTATGGTATTGTGATGGCTCACAATCAACCTTCTTAATACTCTTAACCTTCTTGGCTAGTTTCTTTACAGAGTAAAATTTCTTCCCCAACATTTTCTCTAACTTGTTGGGAATTAGGTGGATTTGGAGAACACTTAATGGGAGGGAATGTCACAAAGAGGGCAGTCCTTTTGACTTTTAAATAACTTTAGAACCTATGATTGTGTGTGTGTGTGTGGGGGGGGGGGGGGTTGTTTCAATGCCTCGAGTTTTTTATTTTTTATTTTTTGACAAATTTGATGCCTCAAGGTGTAATGCGAAGATCTACTTGGACTTATTAACAGTTAAAAGCATTTAGAGATAGATCAAACTATAATGTATAACCACTTAGATCACCTATAACATAAATATAGGATTAGACAAACCACTTAGCTTTAAATTATTAATACAAGGAATTGGCCCTCGTACTCCAATCATGCAAGAGGTGCTATATATGACTAATATTATTCATTATTGGATGGCCAATATACAAAGCTTTCTCTATCTCTCTCTTCAATGTATATGTATTAGCTTATCTATTTATATAGTGCAGGCCAACATCCAAAATTGGAAAAACTAGATTATGTGTAAAGAAGGATTCCACTGTAGCTAGTTAAGGATTCCTTTATGTCTATAGATCAAACTAAACCAGATTACTTGAGGACAAAATTAAAAAGAGAAATCATATTCTAACCACCATGAATTACAATAGTACTCTTATCAATAAGAGTAAGAATCATTTATCATATTTAACTTTTGAGAATGTAGTCATCCTTACTTGGAAGGTAAAAAGAAACATATGGTTTGTTATATAACCATTCCATAATTGAATCAACTACCATATTATTAAAGCTTAGCTTATCCCTTAACATATTAAGGAGCTTTTAACTTTTCTCAAACAAGAGGGAATCCTCAATTTTGTTTAGAGAAGGAAAGAATTTGGCGTAGGGCTAACAATGGTGGGCACCATGAAGAAAGTTGGTGGGTTGTGAAATAATATACTAATCAAGTTCTCCATGGGTTTTATATAAAAATAAAAATAGTCAAACTACCAACTTGAAATTTGAAACCCATAACGTGCGTGGAGTAAAGAGTAGAAGTGGCCACAATAAGAAGATTGGAATGGGTAAGCAAGGGCGGCACTTGTGGAAATTGGAGAGAGAGAGAGAGTGAGAGAATAATATAAAGACTATACATACATAAATATATAGGGGGAATGAAATGGAATAGTTGACATGGGAATGCCTCTACTCACAAAGGACATGGCTTTTTTCTTGGGCTGGTTCCAAGGCAAAGATATAACAATTCATTTACAAGATTTTTTTTTTAAGTGTAGTTATGCAATTGAAAGAAAGAGAAACAAAATTGGTTACCAATATATATAGAGGGACCCGAGAGTCCAAAACCTTGACAAACCCCCTATTGTATAAAGTAGAAACAAAGTTTGCCTTTGAGACTTAAATTTTGTATAAAGTAGAAACGAAGTTTGCCTTAAAAAGAGTTGAATTTTAGACAGAGACATATTTGTGTGTTTGTGTGCATTTTTAGGCTATTAGTAGAAAATTGTCCATTCGTGGAAAGTTTTTGGAATATTTTGTGTGGAAACTTTCAATCTGTTAGAACTTAGAACTCCTTTGCAGACCATTAATTATTTCATAAGCTTTGGGATGCGTGATTCAATTAAAGAGAAAAAATAATTGCTCCTTTAGCGAACGTGGTTTCCGCTTTGCTTGACCATGCATTTCTTTACTCATAAAATACCCTTGCATTTATGCTGAAGGAATATGCTAAAGGCACCGAATATTGTAACTAAGTTTTGGCAAGACAAGGAATGTCTTTGTTTCTCATCTTTATTTCGGATTTCAATCAAATTTTTATATCTACTTTCTTAGCTTACTAGTATTAAGTTATAGGATTACCAAAGAATTCATCTTTCTCTATTACTACAAGTGCATAATTATATCACCAAGAATTACTTCCCTGTCAGTCTAGCTTGTTGTTTAAATTTGTTTTATAATCAGAAATTTTGGCCCCAAGTATGGGGATTGGACTTGCTGGTTAAAGCATGAGAAGTCAAATATGGTATTTCAGATTAGGATGGCTTGGCTAAGGTCTTCAAGAACTAAAATGGATTAATCTTTCGTTTTGGAGGCATTTAGCTGTTAAACGAATAATTTAAGGGCTAAATGAAATTAGGACCAGCAAAAAACAAACAAAGGCATATGTAATGACCGGTATGATTTACAGATAAACGTCAGGCCCTGTTGGGGACTTGTGTTAAAACATTAGTTGCCTTTGGGGATAGCTGTTTAAACTTACAGTGTAAAGGTCTTCTTTTCTAATTGAAGTACCCTTGATTATGGCTTGTTAAATTTGATTTAATATTTTAGTTTTGAAACAAATGGTTAACTCGATGAGAAATTCACTTAATTTTGTTGAAAAAAGCTTATACGCGTTGTCATTCCAAAGAGACTGGCTAGGCAACAGGCCTGCATAATGTATTAATGCGCATGCATCGAATGCATAGAGAGTAAGCATTGGGTTTAAAGACTAAGTTCCATAACCTTACAATGACCAAATAAACATTGACTGCAGATCAAACCTGCACAATTACAGTTTATTGTTTAGCAACTAAGCATTGTTCCAAGTAATGCTTCTCCACTTTCTCTCTCTCTCTCTCTCTCTCACACACACACACACACATTATTAATACTACAGAATATCATCATGAAGTTGAATTTTCTGCAGTGGGCTGTCTGTCCATTCTTAACTCCCCTTCAATTCTCTGTTATCTTACTAATTAAAACTATTTATCACTAGGAACCAGAACTTGACAAAATGCAGGTCCAAACATTCAATGAAGTATATTTACCAGGCACGGCCAAACAATACCCAATTAGTTTGATTGGTGATTATTGTTCCTGTCAAATGGATTAAGTGTAACTACAATCTATTCTCATAAAAGACAAAACGCAAAAATCAATCAAACAGACTTACCAAAAAATCTCAATGTTCAAACTTCATCATTGATAAGAACATTAGTCAATGCTAGAGATTACTCCTATAACAATCAATCTGCATCACAAACTTATAGGATCTTAGATCTCAACTACCACAACACAAATTGCGAATAAGTTGACAAACCATAAATTTCATTGATCTTGCAACAGGGTTCACATTTGTATGCACAAGAACAACCAGAATTGAGTAGTGCAAGACATTCATGGTCAAAAAAGGGCTACAGAATGCCACTGTCAAGTGCATGGTTTCTTTAAATATATTATTATTATATATATGCAACATTTCGGCACCACAACTACAATCAAGAGTGGGTGGCAGAATTTGGGCAGTTCAGGAATGGGAGTGCAAGGTCATAGAGAGAATGAAGAACACGGACAGGAGTGGTTATTAATGTCACTTATGCTGATAGGATGGGATGGGAAAGTATAGGAAATGTAGGGTTGGGAAGGGATGAGAGGGGATTATAGTTTTCCTTTGTTGTGAGTTTTAGAAAAGAAAGGATAGGATGAGATTTTAATTAAATTTTTTCATGTTTGTGAGTTTAGAAGTAGGAAGGGAAGAGAAGGGAAGAGATTTTTATTTTTAAATTACACTATTACTATATTACCCTTACATATATAAATATAAGAAATGCTCTAATTTAATAATGTCTATCTATTAGAATTATTTTGCTTCTTTTTTTTTTTGCTTTGCTTTGTTACACACACAAATATATATATATATATATACATGAAAATTTTCTAAAGCGAACTAAAGACGAACCGTCGTCTTTGGTGTCTATGGCGACGATTCGACCCGTCGCCGTAGCCATGTAATCTTTGGCAACGGGTCGAATCGTCGTCATAGACACCAAAGACGACGGTTCATCTTTGATTTGTTTTTTAAGGGTTCGCTTTAGAAGGTTACCCTCTATATATATATATTGACTTACTTGTACTATATTTATTTTTGTTAAAAAACATACTTTGTAATTTGAATAAGCACAAAAATTCATTTCATAGCATTTGAAATTATGTAATACTTGTAATTTATTATTTACTGTTATATTTTTTTTATCTATAATTAAAACGCAACAGCTTTTGGTCCCAGCAAATTTGCTCCCAACAACAATAATTATAAATAATCAAAAACATTCGTTCAAGTTTGTTCCCAACAGAATAGTATAGACCAACAGCAATTATTATAATATGATAATAATAATTATTCGTTTTTATAATAAAAAACATTCGTTCATATTATAATTATTCGTTTTTATAATTAAAATTTGCTGGGACCAACAACAATCTCATTTTCTCCTAAAATTTGCCGATACTACTACAATTGTCATATTATTTATTTTATAAGGTTATTTTTGGTAATGTAAAATATCTCACTTTCTCATCCTTTCTTATCCCTCTAAATTCTCTCACTTTTGAGGGAAAAATTTTGAACCAAAATTTTAATCAATTTTACCTCCAAATTCCTTCCCTTTTTCCTTAAAAAAACTCACAAACATGAGATTTGGAGAAATTTTAATTATTTTCTCCTCTCTTCAAATAAAAACTTACAAACACAGTATTATTGACGGCTCTACTTGAGAATGTTCTATGGTAGAGGACAGAGGGAAAGAATATAATTTACAACATTACAGCTAAATTTAAAAACCAAATTCCCAGTAATTTTGAGTATTGTTACTTGTTAGATCAAGAACAAATGGTTCCAAATTCTCAAAACTTGACCAAGTTGCATTTATTCCAAATAAAACTTTTATTTTTTCAAACAAGTACTTTTGGAAAATTGTGGTCTATATTTTCTGATATTCGATATGACAATAAAAATGTTTGAGTAGAAAAAGAAGTCACTTCTTCCGAAAATGTTTTCCTCGTGACCAAGTGGCATTCATACCAAATACTCTACTCGTACGTTTTCACTTCCTATACTACTATTATCATAAGACTCAGCAATACAAGACAAGATTAAACAAATTTAGAGGCCCTTGCAGTTGATTTTTTATTTGTTATTATTATTTATTTTTATATTATAAATAAAAATCTTGTTATTGCACTTACTGGCTTGGCTGCTGCTTTTTTTCATAAAGAACTAATATT